>VCHN02000014.1:123505169-123827226 GCA_007115665.2 Sequoiadendron giganteum
TTAAGACATCTATCCCAATTTGAATCAATAAATAAATCTGTACTCAACACTTTACACTTTTACTTAGGATCATGATAAACCAAGAATTTTGTATACTTCCCTTCAAGTACTTTAAAACTATTTATACATGTCCCTAATTGTAGATAGAAATCCTAATACTTGTAAAATGTCTCTTCTTGTACAAATAATCGCATACATGAGACTTCCTAACACTCTTACATGAGGAATATTCATGTTCATTAAATCTTTTATAAATTTAGGAAAATTTTCTACACCCAACTTATTACCTACTTGCAGCCATGGATTTACAAACTTACTATCCAACATTTCAAACTTATACAAGAGAATATCAAGATCATTCTTGTATTTTTACCATATTTTCCTTTCACTTTCATCCCCACACATCCCTATTTCATGAATATATGTTATATGTCCTTAGTCCATCATATATAACTTACTAGAAAAATATGCATTACATTTTTAAATTAATCATTTATTATCTCCAATGGTAAATGTATCACTAAAATTTAAAATATTAATTAGAATATAATAATTTACTATCTTGAATTATACACGATGATTAGTGTAAGTTCTTATAAAATCAACATATAGTACATCCCTTGGA
This sequence comes from Sequoiadendron giganteum, assembly GCA_007115665.2. NCBI lineage: Eukaryota > Viridiplantae > Streptophyta > Pinopsida > Cupressales > Cupressaceae > Sequoiadendron > Sequoiadendron giganteum. The sequence continues at coordinate 123,505,795 of VCHN02000014.1, forward strand.
AAATTTTGATTTCACATCCATGGGGACTACCTTAATCAATACACTAACAAATTAAACTTATGAACAAATTTATGTTTACCTTTTACCATATATCCTTTAGGATATTTTATTAAATCAGCTTCCTCTAAGTCTCAATGTAGGATCTCTACCTTGATATCTATTTGCTCAATTTTCAAATGAAGTACATGATTAATAGACAAATAAATTCTAATAGAAATAAACTTATAAATAATATATAGTATCTTATTGGATTTAATCCCCTCAATAAGAGGGAATAACCATTTTCTTGTAATTTTGTTTTGTACCACTTAATTAATCAACTATTTTGAACCTCTTCATGAACAACCATTTCTAGTGAATGGGTTTCCCAGACTTAGGAAGATCCACCATATTTGGAGTCTTGGATTTAATTAATGATTTTATCTCTCATCCATGAAATTTTTCTAAGACTTAAGCCTTAGAAGTGAGATCCTCTTTCATAATATTTTATTCACTATTAGTAAAAGTTATAGAAAATATATAATAAAAATATCATGGATTGTATATCTCTAATACCAAGGAGATGTTCTCATAGTTCTTGGTGATACTTTTTTACCATATATGTACCATTTTCTTCTTTAGAGTTTGCATCATATGTTATTTTTTCTTCTTCTACCAAAATTCCATGTCTAGTATCCTTCTAATGTTCTAGTACATTTTATTTCCCCATCCTTATTGTAAGAAATGCCATCTCAACTCTAGCATGATTAACTATTCAATATTAGGATTTACACCAATTTATCTTAATGTAGCATCTCTTTTAACTATTATAGGGTTACACCACCATATTTTCACTCTAACAAAGTAGATAAAATTGAAAATACCAACTATTTTCTAATACCAAATGTCATGGATTTTCACCCTTTGAATAGTTGATTGGCATAATAGAGTACCAAATTATTAAGAACATTTTTTAGTTAATATTCAACAACACATACAAAAATGTAAAATAAGACACAAACATTTCCATATGGGAAACCCTTATAGGAGAAAATGCATAGCCAAAATATGTTTACAATTGTATTATTCAAAACCAACACTAGTTATAAAAAATAATCAATAGAAAACCTTTCATAGAGTCTCAATCTATAGAATACATTCTCCTCCAATGTGAGAACTATTTGAACACCATCAATGTATAAATCTCTTCAATGTCTATTACAATGAGTTCAAAACCTTGAGTAACCTTGAAACACTCATACTAGTGGAGAGCCTTGGCATAAAAATTAACACTAAATTGCACTCTATGAAATAATAATTATGTATCATTTACACTATCTATATTAATATTTTTCCTATATAGCAACCATTATCAAATTCTCAAACATAATTTTCCTATATACCAAGAGGTATGTAACCAAGGTTTTATAATATGTAAAGCTATAACATTATATAAGTATTCAACATCATAGTTTTTGAGTCAAACTCATTGATCCATATTTAATGACAAATTGTTCAAATTTTTTAGAAGTTTGTGTTGTCATTGATGTCAATAGATATTTTTTGTTACATTGATGTCAACAAGTTAATGCAGATTATTTTGAAATTTTGTGGAGATGATTTGATTGGTTGTTGTCAATATAAATCTCCCCAAGCTCCCTTCGGGTTATTTTATTTTGATAAGTATCAGCCCCGACCATTGATCGAATGAAACATCAGATGCCTTTCACAAGAATTTATTTGAATACCACCACTTGTCAGCAAAGTGCTTCTCGCAAGGATTCTTCCTTTTTCTTTTTGAAATCCACTACCATGCTTCCACGTGTCAACGGTTCACATTCTTCAGTGATTTTTCCTATCACTCCCCTTTCGGGCCTGACCTCATGCCTCTTAAAATTATTCTACGCACATCCTTAGACAAGCCCCACCTTTAGTGTAGTATATTTGAAAGACTTCCATGTGTCTTCACCACACTAATTTTCATTGCATAGAAGGAGGAATAAACATTGGGCCTCGATCGCTTTCCACTTAGATTTTCTGAAGGCTTCTTCATGCAAGGGAGATGAAACAAGCGGCAACCTCACAATGGTTGTCACGTATTATAGTGACTGTCATAAGCAGATGGCACATGTCAACACATTGGTCTGTTGCAACCACTGTCATCATTCGCAGGGGATGCATCCGGCTCTATGGAATCCTCATTCATGGCTCAAATCTTTTTGGTTGCAACAGAAAAGGGAAAACATTGCTAATGCATCATTTCTCATGATCGGAGGATCTTTTCTATTACTAGCTTACCAACCTAGGTTTCCATTATAAATACTACTTCTTCTTTCGAAGAAGGATTTCAGATTTTGATAGGAGAATTGGTAGATAAACCAGGCCTTTCATTGCTTTATTATATTATTGTAAAGACCTCATAGACTATGTCATTATTCGGCCTTTCTGTTTTCTTTGATATTTGATAATTTTTGTTGTGCCATTATTGTACTATATATTTCATTTACAAAACTTCTATAAATTTAATGCAAGTTTTCTAGTTTAGATCATGTCTTTGACTCCTCTTTCTAGTAGATGTGTATGAAGGTTATTTTATTTTATTTAGTGAATCATTCAGGCTTCTATCTTTATTTTTTCTATTCTAGAACACAACTGACTATTGAAGGAGCCCTTAAATCATATCTGAAAGATAGATTTACCATGCCTATATCTAAATCTTGGTGTATCACCTTAGTTAGATCCTTTTATTTTATATTTTTTTCCTTTTCCCATTCAAAACCCAAGTTACAGAAGAAGTCGACTTCTTTAAAATTTGGAGGTTACTCAGTTTAGTGCAATAGGTCTCTCCTCTATTTGAGTTTCCCACAAAGGGTTGTTACTATGCAATTTTTTGGCATCAACAAATTTTTTTTCCTGGCACATCCGGTGAGACCATGAACATTATCCCATAAATAAACGAGGGTTTATAGGCCATCCATACCCAAAATTTCCCAGTAGAACCTTCAGATCCCAGCCATGTTATAGATCACAAATCAAAATTATGTGGCCTGGGATGTGAGGAGTCCCCTCATAGCCCCAATTGCACCTACCATTTGGGCCACTTTTTCGGTCTCTACTCTTAAAGCTATTCTAAAGTTTATCGGAGATGGCTCAAGGACACCATCCAGACATCTAAAAAATGTGGGAGATTTATGTTTGGTGTATGGAGTTACAGATCAAAACATAGTATTAATATTTCTTGCAACCCCTTTCAGATGAAAATCATTAAATTGGTATCGCACACTACCTACTAATACTATCGATACCTGGGATCAACTCGAGGATCTATTTTATGAAAGATTCTCGAATGACAGGGAGAGGTCCATGCTATATCATCAACTAGAAACAATAAAGCAGGCCCCATCGAAAGCCATGACAGACTTCAACTCTCAGCTTCATATGACTTGGCAAAGAATCTAGACTACCATCCAACCTCCAACAGAGTTAGCATTCATGTTCTCCCTGAAATCTATCAACGTTGACATCTCTATAATTATCCAATCACTTGGTAGAACCACATTACCAAATGCATACAAGATAGCTTTCAAGGTGGAGAACAACATGATAGATGTTGGGAAGTTGCCACCTCAGCCTAATATGCCAATGTTCCCTAAAATATCAACATCTACCCAAGAGATTCCATCCACCAACATGCCCATGTCGCCCCCTTCTATGTACATGTATCCAAGTGTGCTACATAACGTTTCTTCTACATCTAGTGCTTCGAAGGACGAGATGAGTTACATAAGGGAGATGTTATGAAACTTAACAAGTGAATTAACCACTATCAAGTGCAACCAGACTACTCCTCCAAGACCATTCTATCAGAGCTATCAAGGTGGTAGGCCCTCCTACCAACATAAAAAATATCAAGGAGCCACGTGCACAACTTTGTTGACTCAAACAAATAACCAAATCATACCAGTACTGAATCTACTAGGAGCTACTCAAACAAGTACAGGAAGAGAGTTGACCACAGGGTAGAAAAATCTCACCAAAGATATCAATCCTTGGTGCTTCCCTTGTGGTGATGTGCATATGCCTCAAAATTATCTATGTGGAAGTTTGTAGCATAAGGTCATGGAGTAGCACAATAAAGGTGTGGTGACAAATTCAAGACATACATATGCCTCTCCCCTAATGGAGAATGCGATTCTCAACATAGATGCATGGAATTCCCTTGGGACAAGAAAATAGCATAGCTCCTGACCATGCCCTCCTCTCATGGTTGGAAGGGGAGGAAGCATTGTTCACTTATGAGGCATCTACATTTTTGACCTTGCAAGTACATTCTGACTACAACACTCGATCGAAGAGTAGATTTATAGGTGACTTGATCACTCTGCAACCTAGAAGCAGCCTAGATCAACCCCTTGTTCCTTCGACAATTTCTCCACATCTACATCTACGCAAGGAGATTATCATCACCAAATCCAAGGAAAAAAAGCCTCCAAATCCTCCACCCTTCAACGTGGTGGAACAATTAAAGAAATCTTCCGCTAATATATCCCTTTATCTCCAATCAAGCAGGAGATTTTTCTCCCTACTGGTGGACAAAAGTCATCCATTCAATCACCTATTGCATAAAAATGTGTTATTCAAATGGGATCAAGGGTGTGAAACAATGTTCAACCAAATAAAGCAATATTTGATGTCACCACCTATTCTCATGCTGCCTATAGAAGGGAAGACCTCTAATACTATACATTGCAACAACAAATATCTCTTTATGGGCACTATTAGCACAAGAAGATTATGAAGGAAAGAAAAAATGACATCTACTACATCAGTAGAACTTTAAATAGCTATGAAATAAAATACAATTTCATTGAGAAATCTTGCTTGGCGGTGGTATTTTCTACTCAATAGTTGTGACATTATATATGTTGACTCATGCAATCAAGATCTTAGCAAAAATTGACCCCTTAAATATCTACTCAATATGGCTACCTTAACAGGTCTTTCAAGTGAGTTTTATATTCAATATGTGGAAAGAAAATCCATTAAGGGTCAAGCAATCACCGAAAAATTGGTTGAGGCTCCTTTACCAGATGATCGACCTATGACAATGGAGTTTCTAGATGCGTACATTCTAACAATGATGCCACAACAATGGATACTGAATTTTGATGGATCATATACACAGCGAGGATTTGGAGCAAGGATCTTGTTCATCAGACCCCAAGGAAACACCATCCTAAAATCTTATAGACTGATGTTTCAATGTACCAATAATGTGGTAGAATATGATGCATTAATCATTGGGGTCAAATTCGTAATTGAATGGAAGATCATAGAATTATAGGTATATGGGGATTCTCAACTAGTCATTTATCAAGTAAATGATGAATATCAGACGAAAGATGAAAATTTGATGCCTTATAAGTAGCTAATAGATGATCTAAAACAATTATTTGTCACTATCAAATTTGATCAAATTCCAAGGGCAGAGAACAAAGCAGCATATGCTATGGCAACAATTGCTTCACTCTTACAATTTCTAGAGAAACGTGGTCATTATGAGTTTATGGTAGAACAAGTATCATGTCCTTATAATAGTTTAGAATCTAGTACCATATTCCATTTAGATACCATTGAATCCTCCATCTATGAGAAAACCTATGCTTACTTAAAAGACAACATCCTCCCTCTCGATCTTTCCAGGAACCAAAAATGCAACTTCATCCGCCAATCTATCCAACATATTTTAATCATTGACATCCTTTATCATAGAGGTCTATACGGTACCTTAATACAATTTTTATAACATAACGAATTTGAGATGGCCTTGCATGAGGTTCATGAAGGTATTTGTGGCACTCATTCGAGTAGGATAACTTTAGCAAAGAAACTCCTCCGTTTAGGATATTATTGGCCATGTATGGAGAAAGAGTCTTATCAGTTTGTAAAAAAAAGCCAAAAGTGTTAGATTCATAGTAATTTGATCCATGCACTAGCTCAAGAATTACATCCCTTCACATCAACATGGCCCTTTTGTGAATGGGGACTAGATTTGGTAGGAAAGATAAATTTTTCTTCATCTAATGGACACAAGTTCATAATCATAGCAACAAAATACTTTACAAAATAGATAGAAGTAGTTCCTCTCACAACTATCACTGGAAAACAAATCTCATCATTCATATTGAATTACCTAATATGTCGGTATGGCATACTTCAATCTATTATTACTAATAATGGATGGTCATTCAAAAACAAATATGTCCAAGAATTATGTGAGAAGTTTCATATCCAACATCATTTCTCAACACCATACTATCCTCAAGGAAATGGCCAAGTAGAGGCCTCTAACAAAACAATTCTAAAAATGCTCAAGAAAGCAGTCAATGATGTTGGACGTGATTGGCATGTTCAGCATAATTTTGCACTATGGGACTATAGAACCAACATCAGAACACCAATAGGAGCTGCACCATATGCCTTAGTATATGGATCAGAGGCCATACTACCCATTGAAGTAGATATTCCATCACTCCATGTATCACTAAGAGGAATCATTTCATATGAGGACTATAGAGTATTCAGGCTTCAAGAACTGGAAATATTGGATGAGCACCATCAAAAATTTGTCAATCATCTCACGGATTATCAACAATGGATATCAAGGAGCTACAATCATAGGGTGAAACCTAGAGTCTTTTAGGTTGGAAATTTGGTCCTAAAAGATAACCCTGAATTACCTAGTGCATGGGTCAAACTTCTGGAGAGCACCGTCAATAAGCTATCAATCATCTCATGGCTTATCAACAATGGATATGAAGGAGCTACAATCATAGGTTAAAACCTAGAGTCTTTCAGGTTGGTGATTTGGTCCTAAAAGATAACCCTAGAAATCAATAGGACAGGGAAAAGAAAGAGAAGTTTGAACCTAACTAGCTAGGTCCCTTTGTCATCATATATGTGTACGGGTCAGGAGCCTATAAACTATCAACATCAGAAGGCGATTTTTTTGGTGAACCTATCAAGAGTATCCATCTCATAAATTTCTATACCTGAATTACCTAGTGCATGGGTCAAACTTCTGGAAAATGATTGCCTTGATGAAAACCTAGCAAACAAGCATCTTGGTAACAAAAAATACAAAAAAAAAAAAAAAAATGAGAAAAGAGAAAATACATAACAAAAGTGAAATGAAACATATGGTGAAAACTTGGAAATAGATGTCATATGTGATTCTAAACTAGCTTTTCCATCTATTTTGATACATATCAGGACCATTAGTCTTGCCATCATTGCATCCATTATCAAATCATTTCACATGGTCATGTCTCACTCTAGCTTAAGGGAAACAAAACATTAGCTTCACCAAATGGGAAAACAATGATCAAAGTGCAACATAAATAACCATCGGAAATGCATCAAACATCTGTATCCTATCAGAAAAATCCAAAAAAACAAGTCGAGAAGGTAGTCTAGAAAAGAAAAACCAAAAACATGAGTCTATGTCAATCAAACTACATGGTCTCTGCATGTGTAACCTAGGAAAGGCTAATCTTTGATCAGCCCCCGAGGCCCCTAGGATAGGTCCTTAGTTTAGTTTTAAATTTCAAAATCTCAGAAAACCACAAAAACATCACAAAACCGGGATGGATGATCTAATCTGAATAATGATTGAAACACTCTAAGTAAAAGGTAGATACATTGGTTTCAATTTATGGTTATCATTTATTTGGAGTATCTCAATGATGTAATAAACTAGAGAAATAAGGAAGAAGAATGATATTTTTATTGTATGTTGTATGTACGTTAATCATATAAATGTGTAAATTATTGGGGGATGTGCTATACAAATGTATCACCAATGACATTCAGAATTCACACACTAAAATGATTAAACTCTACCTATTTACCCAAGAAATGCCTAAGTCATCTTGGTTCAATTATACCTAGATTCTTGTGTTCGCTTGCAATATCAAAAATCATGAAAGTAGTACTCAGGTCATCATTGGTCTAGCATATACCATTAACGCTTGGACTTACTTTCAACATCCTAAAATCTCTATGATGATACCAAGCACAAAAGTACTATTAAAATGACAATGGTCTGCATATAGTTGCATGATAAAATTAGACTGCATTGATAATAAATTCTACATTTGTATAGTGTTTGTTACATAAAGGATTCAAATTAATGATTATCTTTTGTACAAATATGATTGAGTATACTTGACATAAACCAAAAATCATCAAAAACATATAGGTGCATCATCCCGTTATTGTAAAGCATTTATCATCTCATCATTCATGCATTTAAAATCAAATAGTTGTACATTTATTGTACCATATTTTCCATATCATATCATAAATCAATACATCATGTTAATTACACCATATCATTTATTACATTATTATGCAAAATCATCATTTTTTTATCAATACATCATTATTTTTGAGCCATACATTTTCATCCATATATCATCTATAACAAAAATCATAATTTTCATTATTATCATATGCATTTGATCAATTTCAAGCCATACCTCATTGTCATCAATATATCATCCATTGCAACATACATCACATATTCATATGTAAGCATTTATATTAGAACATCATACATCCATACATCATATATTTATAATATCATAATTAAAATCATCACATAACATAAAATAAATGCGTTTCATCATACAATCATCACATGATATATAGCACATTAAAATAAATGCATCCATCAAAGAATCATAAATAACCATCATAGATCAATAGAAATCAATTGCATATCATATAAATCATCAATTTCAAATATACAATGAAGTTTGAAATAAGAAGAGATACATTGTCAAAATAGGCTGACTCGAAGTGTACATCATGTCTCAAAAAGTATGTCTCAAAATTACAAACAACATCTAGGATCTACTGCTACCAAAAGGTGCAAGAATCACAGGACCAATACCACCACCACCACCGGATGGACTAGGATCTTTGGGATCTCTCTGAGGAGGCTGCATTGCACCCTCACTAACTGTCTGGGTATGTTTCCTGTCGGATCTAGAAGGGGCATAACTCAATCTATGCTTGGCAGGAATTGCATCATGATATCGACCCCTCTAGAACTCTACCTCTCGACGAATCCGCAAAACCTCCCTCATATAATCAGCAATGGAGGTACCATCAGCTACCCTCTATAAAGTCTCTGCAGTATCCTGTGCTCTCTCTGCAATCTATCTAGCACTATCCCTCTCGGCTGTCAAAGTACCAACCTGTGTTTGAATAGCTACCAAATGTTCCTGAACCTATGCCAATTCCTGTGCATGAGCCTGTGCCTCGTTCTACAACTGTATTTGTGTCTGCATAAGTAAACCCTATGCCTACACTAATTGACCCTACAAAGTCTGTACCTACACTTGTAGGCTCGCAATATGTCTTTGTTGATCTACATAAGGCATCTCCACTGCTCACCTCTTGCAAGGCCTACTCGAAGGTGGACCTACACTATCTGGCCCAAGCCCTCCACCACCACCACCATCCCCATCATCACTGTTGCTATCATTGTTGTTGCTCCCATCACTACTTCTTGACTCAGTGTCAGATCCACTATCCTCCTCGCCGTCAATGGCTAAGATGGGATCCTCAGAAACATCCTCCTCCATAGGTAATGGTGCTGGCTCATCTAGAATAGTGATCTGAGGAAGTGGATGCAAAGACAAAAATTGGGCATACTCCTCTGTCACTGGTGCCTCTGCAATAGCCCACGTGCAAATCCCAAGCTGAAGGTTGCAGAGCCCTTTATCCCTCTACTAATGTGTCATAGGACAAGCATGACCCCTAATCTATTGTATCACTCTACAATCAAGCATAATGAGCAACCCTATGAGGCATGCACTGCAAAATACCGTACTGCCTATAGAATCGCCATAATAAAAATATCTCAAGGACAAAAGGGGTCCTGCTGATCAAATACATGGAATCGCACAAAAACCTAAGCACTGCATCATCCTTCTCCCACTGCTTGCAATCCAAGTAAGGCTGCCATATGACACTCTCTAGGTCATCTAAAACATGTCTCCAATGATCTAACTTACCCATCTAAGACTAGGTAAGTCAACCTCTATAATGAAAAACATATGGTTTGCTTACAGGTCTATCACGTATCGATAATGGTCGAGCAATGGAAAAATGCTCCCGTGCTGAAACCTGTAATAAATTCACTCTTGCTGATAAGTTGCATCCTCCCAAATATACCACTAAGTGTAAATAATGATAAAGGTGGGCTAGCATACACATCCCCCATGCATATCTTGTCTTGTGCACAACCATGCTCTCAATAATATGGCCCCAACCCACATAAAATCCCTTTGACCTGTGATCAGAACAAATGAAGCCTCCAATGAATCCACCAAGCACTGTTGGTAAAGTCGCGTAGGCATCAGCCATCGTCTACCACCGAACACTCAATCCTGCAATATGATTATCCTGAAATACTCTACGAAGTGCATCTCTCCCACTAACCTCATATGAATCGTAAACTACAATCTCTCCTATGAAAGGTATCCGTAATATCCACCACACATCCTTTGGTGTGACTGTCATCTCACTGGTGGGTAGATGGAAGGTGTTATGATCGTTGTGCCACCACTTAGCTAAGGTAGTAAGGAGACCCCAGTTAATCCTAATTTGGGGCATGTCAAGAAGAGTAGACAAACCACATCGAGAGATGATCTGAATCTCATCGGGAGTCCAATGTGGGATCAAATTAGTAGTTCATGGAAAATTCTCTCGCATTTGGAGGTTATCCAGAGGATCCTATCATCATAAAAGGTTTACAAATCAGTACACTATGTCAAAATTCACAAGTCAATCTACTATCAATTTAATCAAATTTTGGTATGAATTTTTTATCAAAATTCATGAACGAACATCAACTAACCTCACCTATCATGAGGTTCATCACAAACATCATCTAACCTCACCTATCATGAGGTTTATCAGATATGAAATCATTCCTCAACTATCATGAGGATCATAAAAATTGAGATTATTTCTCACCTATCATGAGAGTAAGTCTTATTTATAATGAGAATCAATCATTAGGGAATTTGGACTATCAAATCATACCAAACCGAAGAATGGAAATGATCAAAATAGACAAAATCAAGGTTAAAAAGTGTCAGATCTATAAATATGACATGTTTGTGCTAAAATAGGCATCCAAAGCGCTAAAAAATCAAAAGCACTATTTCATCATTCAAATGCGCTAAAACAGGCACCGTAAGTGCTAAAACAATAGAAGCGCTATTTTAGCAATTCGGTGTGCTATAATAGGTAACTGAAGCGCTAAATTTTATGAGGTGCTATTTCATCACATAGATGTGCTATAACAGTCTATCAAAGCGCTACTTTACTCAAAGCACTATAACAGTCTATCAAAGCACCGAGGTATTGCATCAATGCACTAGAAATTTCTAGGCACTAAAATTGGGCATCAAGGTGCTAAACTATCCTACAAAAGTGCTAAAGAAATTAATGGAAGCGCTACTTCCTCAAAGTGCTAAAACATATCCTAGAAGCACTACACCAAAGTGCAAAGCACTAAAGCACGACATCGATGTGCTAAAACTACAAAAAAATGTAAATGCAAGAAAATAGCACGAAAATCAATAATGCACAAATTACGAGGTGGATTATGGGTACGTACCAGAGGTCCATAGGCAGTTGGTTGTTGGTGATGTCACACATGCTCGAACTGGTGGCTGTGGTAGGGGATCAACATCTTGCTCTAGGTGGCTCAAATGTCTCTCTCACTAGGTTTTGAAAAGTCAAAAAGCACAAATGAGGGTGAAAAGGACACTTTTGACCTTTTGACCCTACATAAGTTTTTCAAAAGGGATTTTTGAGGGAATTTCTTTTATTTTAATTAATTTTATTTATGAAATTAATTGAAATTCATCCAGTGGCTAAATTTTCTTCATGAAATATCAGGAGATAAATTATTTCTTTATCGAATCATCATCAAATCATCATGAAACTTCTAAATTTTTAAAAATCCACCAAAAAAATCATAAAATCATTAATTTATCTCCCAAGGGGACATATTATCATTAATCATCTAAAAATCAATATTTGGGCATGTCTGGGGCATAATGAATTTTTTTCGTCGATACTGGTAGTAGCAGCACAAAATTTTCTTTGAAGCAATGCATAAACACATCACTTCAAAGAGGGGCAAAATGTATCCACCTAAAATTGGTCTGGAGAATCCAATTAATTAAATACAACTTATTTGATTAATTATCCTAATTTCCTCTACTATTGAATAAATAGAAATATTTATTTATATAGTTCACATTCACATTCACATTTAAATTCTTCTAATTCTTCTATTATTTCATCTTAATTGAAAATAAACAAAAATTAAATACTTTGTTTACTTTAATTATAAATTTTCCCTATTTTATTCTATCACATCAATATTAATTATTTAAATAAAGATCAAACACTTTATTTTGTGCTGCTACTAAGGATATTCTCATTAGTTTGTTTTATTAAATTATTTACCCAATATTTAAATAAGAGCATAAAGAATATTCCTCTATATTTCCTCAAAACCAAATTAGATATCCTATGTCTAATTTATGGTCAAAAATATGTCAAAAATATGTCAAAATTAATTGATTCAATCTTCACAGGAAGATTTGGAGACAAATTGGAAATCCATCTCTCAATCCTCTTCCATTGATCCTTCCTATTTCTTGCCTGGTGTTTTCATGGGTAGAGACAATTCCCAAAATCTTCTCAATCTTCTCCATCTCTCACCATTTAATCCTCCAGATTGAATCCAAGCCTTTACTTTGTTGCCCCTATGCAAAGCTACTGCCGAGAAATCTATAAATATAGCTTCATTCAACAAAGAGAACATCCCAAATTATCAAGTTTATGCAATCTTACTCTATATGAAATCATCAAGCCTTTCATCAAGCATCAAGAAATTCAAGCTTCCATAATTTTAGAATCATAATCATGGCTGCCTCCTGTAGCTTCATCCATAGTTTTTCATGTCAATTCATGTAACAATAGTTATTTTATCACTTAGAATTATCATATAGCTTCACATCATTGCATCAGCATCATTTCGTTCTTTAGATTGTCATTTTAATAGTTATAGTGTTTCATTTAAATCTGAGAGCACTGTAGCTTAATAAATCTTTAAAGATAGGATACAATGAGATGCTTTCAGTAGATTATTTGCTTCATCTTTGATAAAATGTTTCATTAACGAGTGTTTTTTCTTTGTTTACTTATTCACACTTACAACCATAGAAGGCCCTACAGAAAGATAGGATGTACAGTCAATCAGAAAAGCTTCTAAAAATGCTACCAACTCATCACCTCCAGCCAAAATTCTTGCGAATACTATAGAGGAGGCTTCACCTAAAGAAAAAGAGGAGAAATCAAAACCTAAACCATTTTTCAGAACTCTCATTGTAGGGAAGAAATGGTTGCACAACTCCATGATCAACTCTGGTTCCAACACCACAGTCATGCCCAAGCAAATAGCTAAAGCCTTAGGGCTTAGCTATGAGACTTTGAAAAGAGGATTTATGCAGCTGGATGGGAACAAGGTTGAAATTGTAGGCCACATTAAAGACCTCCCCTTAACATTGTTTTCCTATCCTAGCATCACAGTGCCACAAGACACCATGATCATTGACATCCTTCCCATGTTCTGCCTCTACCTATCTAGGGAATTCACCTCAAAAATAGGTGGATACCTTTCTTTGGATTGGTCCCACCTAATTCTAAAAACTAATCATAGGGCTAAAATGAATATAATATCTGGACCTTTGCATGCAAAACATGTAGTTGATGAAGCCATGATCAACTTCAAAGACACTAATACTTTAGTCACTGAAGACAAAGCTGATCAAGAAGAAGTCTTCTTAACTAAGTATGTAGGTGCCAATCCTTTCAGAAATTATCATCCTACAGGTTTGGGAACATATGTCATCTATGATGAAGATCAAGAGTTCTTGAGGGTATTAAAGGACTACATGGCCGAACAAGCCTGAGAGCTATAGACATTTCACTTCGATAGTGCAAGATGCAAGGTTGGTGCTGGTGCTAGGATATGCCTAATGTCTCAATCTAATGAGAAGATCCTTAGTTCTTTCTGCTTCCAGTTTTCTTGCTCAAACAATGAAGACAAATATGAGGGTCCTGTGCAAGGACTAAGCCTCACGGAGTGCATGGGTATCAAAAAATTAGTGGTGTTCAGATATTTTGAACTCATAATCAATCAAGTCAGATACATATCTGCTATAAAAAATGTATGTATGTGACCTTATAGGCATAGGGTATAGGACCTCATTGAACATTTTGAAGCTTTTAACATTGAAGCGGTTCCAAGGGAGCAAAATTCAGATGCGGATCACATGGCAATGATATGATCTTAATTAGATCCTATCTCTGACTTGATTGAGAATGTACACTATGTGTGAGTAATCATCTGACCCTCCATTCCCGATAATGATTAGAGCTGGAAAGTATTTGAAAGAGATGAACACATCACCTCATTTATTCAACAGTTAGGAGAGTTCATCAATTAGTTTCAATCAAAAATTGAGGAAGTGTACGAAGGACAAATCATCCAGTTGAACTCAAACAAGCTTATGAAAGGGTTGGTCACTCAAAAATATGTTCGACTATGATGTCACAAGAAATGATAGAAGGAAATTTATAGTAGACCAGGAAGACTATGCCGAACTTGAGGTTGGGAACGGAAGAAAACTGAAGGTCGAGAAAGAAGTCTCGCAGTGTGATAAAGATAGGCTTATACACTTCTACCAAAATTACGAAGGGGTTTTGGCTTGGTCTTATGATGACCTTAGGGGTTATGATACTAGAATCATCCAACACACCATCAAACTCATAGAAGGTGCTTAACTTGTCCAAAAATAATAGTGGCCTGCCAATCCAAAGATTGAAGCCCTAATGGCACAAGAACTAGAGAAGTTGATCTAGTCCAAAATTGTGTTTCCAATAAAGCACAGTATGCGGGTATCTAATCTCATTCCTATCCCAAAAAAGAATGGAGACATTCATCTCTGTGTTGAATTTCATCACTTGAACATGGCATCAATAAAAGATCATTACCCACTTCCTTCCATGGAATCATCTTTGTAGGTTGTGATAGGTTCAGAAATGTTCTCTTTATTGGATGGATTCTCAGGCTATAATCTAGTTCAGGTTAATGAAGGAGATCAACACAAAACCACATTCACCACCAAGTGGGGAATGTTTTCATATGACAATATTCCTTTCGACCTCTCAAATGCAGGGACCACCTTCCAGTGGGAAATGGACATAGCCTTCACAGGACTGATCAACAAGATCATCCTCATCTACTTAGATGATCTGACTGTATTTTCCAAATCCAAAGATTACCATTTTGACCATCTTGAAGAATTTTTCAAAAGATTCCAAGATTTTGGAGTATCCTTGAACCCCCAAAAAGGTGTTTCGAAGTGTCACAGGGAAAATTGTTAGGACATGTGGTGTCCCAAAAAGGAATCGAGATTGATCCTGAAAGGGTAAAAGAAATCAAGGAACTTCCCCTTCTAGTCAGCAAGAAAGGAGTCCAATCCTTTTTAGGGAAGGTCAACTTCATAAGTAAGTTTATTTCTAACTTTGTAGTAATAATCAAACTGATCACCCTGATGCTAAAAAAGGACCAATTGTTCAAATGGAAAAAAGAAGCAAGAGAATCCTTCAAGAAGGTAAAGGATGCTATTTCTCCAACTCCTGTGCTAGTGAATCTAGACTTGTGAAAAGACTTCATTATTTACATCTTTAGTAGAAAAATAAGCATCGCTACTATCCTGACTCAGAAGGATGATGAAGAAAAGGGAGAACATCTGATAGCTTTTCACTCCCAGACTATGAAGAAATATGAGATGAACTATAACTTCGTCAAAAGGAAAGAATTTCAAATTGTAAAAGGACTCAAAAAGTTTTAAAATCTGATATCTTGCAACAAAGTGATGATTTATGTTGCACACTCCAACATACATGAATACATTATGGAGGGAGAGATCATCGAAAAAGGGCCAACTAGATCACCAAGATCCTAGAATACGACATCGAGGTCAAACCCACAAAGACTATCAAAGGGAGAGGATTGTGCTAATACTTGGCACACGATGAAGAAGTGGAAGAGGAAGAAGAAAAAAGTGGAACTGGTCCTAACAAATGAGTCTGAACCAGAAGGCTACTGGCTGATAGATTGGATAAGATTTATGAACACCGTCAAGTACCCATTGGGACTTCCCTCTCAGAAAATAAAATTCTACCAACTATAGAACATTGGGTATTCACTTATTGAAGGGATCCTATTCAGGAGGAATTTCAATTGCGTCTTATTATGGTAATTCACCACAGAACAAGCAAAGAAAATTCTTAGCACCTTCCATAGTAGCCCTGAAGGCAGAAATTTCTCTGCAAAGACCATCACCATTAATATTCTATGTGATGGATGCTTTTGGCCTACACTATTCAACAACTCCTACGAAATTATAAAATCTTGCAGAGAATACCAATTCTATGTAGGGAGAAAAAATTTTCCATACTGCTCAATCCAATTGTAGCGGATGAGTTGTTTGCACAATGTAGGCTAGATTTCATTTGGATGATCAATCCCCCTCCAGCGTTGGACTATTGGTCACAAGTGGATTCTCACATCCATGGATTACTTCATGAGGTGGACTGAAGCCCTACCCCTGAAGAACGGACAGAGGCAGAAATCGTGGACTTCCTCGAAGGGCTAGTGACAAGGTTCGGCAAGCTGAAGACTATCATCTCAGACAAAGCCAGAGCTTTCTTAGGCTCCAAGTTATGTCAATTCTTTTTTGAGCATGGTTGTTCTTGAAAACATCATCAAACTACTACCCTCCAAGGGAACAACCTAGCCAGGTTGACTAACAAGAATTTAGTCTGACTCATTAAAAGGATTGGGTCCAACCATGAGAGGGAATGGCATAAGAACCTCTAGACAATATTATGGGAATACCGCATAGCTCCTAAGAAAGCTCTGAAGACTTTACCATATGAGCTAGTATATGGGAAGGAAGCATTTTTGCCTATCTCTATAGAGATACCTACGCTATAGCTACTCAAGTCCCTAAAAATTGAGGAGAACAGAGCTATGGAAGTGTATGGATAAAGGAAGAAAGACCTAGTAGCTATGACCAACCGCTAGCAGGTGGTAAATAAGTGGCTCAACAAGAAAGCTTCAAACCAAGGTCTGAAATATAGAGACCTAGTACTAAAGTTCAATGAAAGAGTCGCAAAACCTGGCCAACATGGAAAATTCAAAAAACTATGGGAAGGCCCTTTCAAAATAATTAAGTGCAAAAAAAATAATGCATTCAAATTAGAGAATATGGAACAAGAACCACTAGGAATTTCGTTCAATGAGATTCATTTGAAATTGTTTAATTAAGCTTTAGTTACTTCATATAGGTATAAATATGTGATTGATGTAATTATTTTCCCTTTTGAATGTTTTGTCAGCTGGTTCTTTCCAACATTTTCACGGATATAGGAAGCAAGAAAATTCATGAGATGCATTCTTACAAGAACAAAGAAAGACTATGCTACTCATATTGCAGAAATTAAGTTCATATGCGAGGAATTGAATAAAAGTTGTGGAGAGCACAAGAATGAAGACAAAGGTTGAATATAAGCAAGTATATTCATTATATATATACTTTGATAGAAACATTGTCAAAATACCTTTGAGGCCATGCACTCAAAAGTATGACTATATACAAATTACTTATATATGTGCGTATGGGAACCCTTTTCTTTGGGGCATATATATATAAAAAAGAGAAAAGTGTGTTAATCTTCAGGTATCTGGAACACAAGCATTGTCTTCATTGGTAGGGGCAACATGAGTAATATCAACAACAACAACATGACTTGTAGAAGAAGCAACATCAACTCCCAAAATGAGTGGCAAAGGGAACATAATATTCCTAGAGTCAGTATACCAATCCATGTCATAGAACAACACTACATTGTAGTAGCACATGACAAAATGGCATGCACAGGTGGCCCTCTCATGCTGCTCGGTGAGTGATTGAAGTCAAAACCTATTGAGGAATGGTACCCGTGGTACGACAACATCTTCTTGAACATGCTTATGTAGGTCAATTGCAATGGGAAGGACTAGGCCGTACACTGCATTGCTCACCACCTTGTCGAGACCTCCAAGGTATGTCTTCAAAAAAATCTAAAGCATCAAATGAAGATTCATGGATTTTGGAGCCTAAAATCCAGCAACAAGGCAATGAAATGGGAGAAGATATTAGTGTTTAGTTGATATTTGTCTTCGTATTCGATACAATCTCTACCCAAGACCCACTTTATGGCTATGATAGCCAATGAGTGTTTGTTCTTGGTCATGCGCCTTAGATTCTTGTTTGAAATATCTCCTAGAAAGTTTATTTGAGACTTATTGCACACTAATCTTATTGGAGTGTTCATCATGTCAGTTTCCACTCAACAGCCTAATTATATTCCTTGCACAAATATAGAACCTACTCAACTGCCTAAATGATAATCCTATCCAATCACTAAGTATAATTTCACTACCATTTTAGGGCCTATTTATAGAAATATTTGAGGTAGCTTGTATAAAAATAATGGTGGTAATCAAGTGTTAACTCAAAAATCCCACCAAAAGTCCAACTTGATATCCTAGCTCAATTACATTCTCAGGTGTAAATTGTTGCATGCAAGATTTAGGAGTGGTAATCAATTAATGAAAAATGTTGGAAAGCTTAGGAGATGGCTCATATGGATAGGTGCTTAGGTGTTATGATGCAGGCCATTTCAAGATCCAAGGTTGAGTGTGAATATTTCTAAGGTACTCATTATGTTTTCGGTTTAATGATACTTTGAGAGATATTAATTATTAAGGCATACAAAAGGATGGCAATAATCTTGATAGCGGCTCAATTTCCTAGGAAAATAGCACCGAAGGGATGTTATCATTGATGGAATTATGAATTCTTGTCTTTTCAAGAAAGGAAAGTAGTTAATTTCACATGGAAAGAGGAGCTGCTATTACATACCAAATTAAATGCAAAAGGCAACTGTTGTCTACCGGTTGAATTCAGGAAATCAAAGAAAAACCTAAGTATCATGTGCAAAGGCTAAGCAAGGCATAAAAATTCTTGAGCATGCAAGGGGACTTAGAAGAATAGAACTATTAAGGGATCCAGGTGTGGCACATCTAGCAGCAAAGGAGATGAGCACAAAGGTAATTGCGAAGAATTCATTACCCGATGTGAATTAAACCTAAAACAAAACATTGTCGAGTTTTGAATTCAGAGCTCTGCATTATGTTTGGGGTTCATTTCATATCGCTTGAGTGGGCTTTTTGGGTAGAAGGTCTACAAAGGATGGCAACTGTTCAAAGTTCTTAGGTAGATATGCAAGAAGAAAGGACCCAAATTTTATTCCAAGCCATGCAAACTACACCAGCTACTTATGTCTTCAATAATACCTCTTACAGTTCGCTTGATATTCCAGAGAAGCCAACATGGGTGAATACATAGGTTGCACAAAAGAAGAGCCCCTATAGAGATCACATCCGAATTAAGGAGGAATGGGATAATATTCATGATCCATTCCTAGCAAGCAATCCTAAAACACTGAGGAAGGTGGCCTATGAAAGGATGAAATAGAATAACAACTTGGACTCCTTGGCACAAAAGTATTGGTATAGTGGGCTTCCACAATATATGGTCCCACTTATGCAGTATTTCCCTCAATTGGTCGATCAGGCCACCAAAAATTTCAACCCAGATACCAAAACGATTGTGGGTTGAGATGTAAGTGTCATTATCTGTAAAGAGGCTATTTGGGACAAGCTATACATCTTAGAGTGAAACTCAAACGTACCTAAAATGGATTCATTCACTCCATCAAAGGGAGAATCCCATTGGAGAACTAGAGAGTTGGCACTGAACTTTTATAACACAAAAACACAAAGACTCAAGGGAGCACAAAAAAAGCCAATATAGATATTGGCAGCGCATAAAAGCTTCAACAATGATATGAAATATGCCTTCTCATGATGGTGTTTGTTTGTGGCCTAGAATCTAATAAATAGGTTCAAGAGTTTTATCTAGGATTGGGGTTTTAGTTTACCAAGAAACATTCTCTCTTCTGGTATGATTTTTCATAATTCCTCATCCAAGAGATGCTTAGCCAGATTGTGGAGTACCAATTTCAACAGAGCTTCAGGTTTATGTCTTTCCTTGCCTATATGTTCTTACATCAGAACCCCAAATTTTTCAAGAGGCATATAAGGTTGTCCATTTTTAAGGAAAATCAAATGAAAAAACTTGTCTCCACTCGGACTCCTCTCCTCTCTACAACATATGATTATTATGCATTCACGAATTATTTCTTAGGTCTGATTCAATAGGATTTGAAGGGAGACAATAGTGTGATGTGCTTTAGCTTGGGCCAGATTGAGTTCATGCAAAGCTTCACTCCAAAGTGTGATTGGTTTTTGGGTGAGGATTTCACAATTGTTCGATTACGTGGCTTCATAAGGGAACCCTTCCGGCTCTCGGCATGTCCTACAGATCAAATATTGGTGCTTGAAGTCTTCCACTAGGTATCAATTATTGACTTCACCTTTTGCGGCAAAAAATTGAAGAAGGGATTTTTCAGCTACACGATGAGCTTCAAGACCGTAATCATGGTGAAGAAAAGGACTCATGACCTGCTTGAGGAAAATCTACCTCATTTAGGGCTAGTATGGGTTTGTGATAAATGGAATTACAATCCCAATAATGACTTCCTAAACAAGTATGTCAAGGTAACACATGACCCCCAGCATTACTAGGAAAAGCATCAGAATCCATTGACTGATGAAGATGAGCTCATGGTCAACCTTTCTTACATTCTAACTAAAGGTGGTCATCCTCCATGGCTTGGATTATACTGGTTGACCGAGGAAGATGATAAAACAAAGAAAATCGGGGCTACTCTTCACAACAACCTAGAAAAGAATAACATATTGAAGGAGGAGAAGATTAATGATTTATGGATATACCACCAGCAAATGTTATGCACTGGGGTTCCTTATGATAATATGGAAATCGATGACAAGTTTGACAAGTTGTGGAATAATGAGAATCTAGATTTTGATGACAGTGATGAAAGAGGAGGCTCCAGTTCAAAGGGAGTTGAGACGTCATAGGGAGTAGAACCAAAGTTAGAGGCTTAAAAGGCCTCGGCGTAGCTGAAAGGGAAGTTTTTGAAGCAACCCAGCAAGGTTTCTTTCAATATGAGGGTGAACATATCATGTGCAGGGTCTTCATTGACTCACACCTCGACCGCAATAAGGATAAGAACAACCCAGTCACAACAATCTAAAATTGTAGTGGTAGAAGACTCACCACCACCTAAGTGATAGTACACCAAAACATCTTCTGAGGAATGCTGGAGGATGCTAAAGTGAGCCAAGAGCCTGCAATGAGCCAAGGATCACAATCATCTACACCACAGATATCCTTCTCTCCCTTTAATCCTATTTCACAATCTTTAGTTATGCAAGTTGTGCCCACTACGACTCTCTTTTCAAGCATTGATCCTTCCTATTTAGCCTCTTCTCCAATGGTCATAGTGGGCTTCACACTATTCTCTCATGCGACCCCATTCATCCTTACTCCTTCGCGAACCCTTATGCCATTCACCTTATCTCATTCCGCTCCTCCAAGTACCTCCTATTCGGCCTCTGCTACCTTCGTTGATACCTCTCCAACCATTTTCATATCAGTCTCATTCCAATCTTCCCAACCAATAGAATCTGCCATGAATCTGCTTCCTTCAATTCCTCCTACTGGTTCGTAGTTCGGGTTTTGGAATATCCCTCCTTTCTCACCTCAAACAATTAGTATTCCAAAGAAGAAGTCACCTAGGCCCACTACCATCTCTTTTCTTTTTTCCCTTCCTCCTGGTGACCTTTCGTAGGTGGACTCATCTAGTCACCATCAGAATTCTTATAATAAGGTGACAAAACTAAGCAGGCACAAGCACTAAGAACCCAAAAGAAAAAGGCTAAAGATGCTCAAAAATTGGTGGAGCCAAAGGTACATACTATTTTCAATGAGGCCCAATAGTCACTACATTTTGTGACTATGTACCCGACCATCAACAAAACGTAGGGAGAAGTGCAGCTGGATGACTACAACATGTATGTCATGGGGATCGATTTGAGCATGGCCCGACCATAGGACAAGGTGAAGCTCATCGAGGAATCATAGTGGGTGGTGACCACCGGTTTTCTTATGTTTGGTCACAAGCTAAAGAAGAAAGATGAGGAGCTAAAGAGTATCAAGGGAAGGGTCAAAGTCTTTCTCGCCAAAGAGAAAGTAAGGGAAGTTGAATTTAAGTGCTTATTCCAACTAGCAAAGGAAAAACATGGAAAGCTTCAAGAATAACATGCAAAGTGTAGGAATGTAAAATATACATGCATCTGATCTAGAATCACTAATTTCATTTTGTCCTTAATTATCCCTCTCGTAACCATTTTAATCAAATAATCTTTATCTGATTAAAATTCATCAATTTTCCTCTTTTAATTGAATAAACCAATCTTTATTTAATTAAGTCACCATATTCATCTCTTTAATTAAATAAACCAATTTTATTTAATCTCCTAAATTTATCTCTTTAATTAAATAAATCAATTCTTATTTTAATCTCCTAAAGTTCCTTCATTTAGTTAAATAAATCCAAGTATTTAATTAAATCTCTTTTTTTTTTAATCTTCTCATTTAATTTAAATAGATCTAAATATTTAAGTTGAATGTCACAATCAACTAACCTCCATTAAAATTAATCAAATCATGATTAAATCTAATCAAAACCCATCACATCCTCTATCTTTTGCAACTTGCACAAGAAAATTATTTAATTGATTTATGAAATCCTCTATTTTCCCTCAACATGGCATCAAAAGGGAATATTCCTTCAAATTTGAAAAATCCCTCCAAATGGGATTTTTCCTTCCAACAAAGCATTTAACTCCTCTCCTATATGTCTCCAACTTGGCATTTAAGTCTCTTTTTTTCTCCCTCGAACAAGCGAACTTTCAAATTTCAAATCCACCTAATAGCATTTATCATGCACAATGACCAAAATGTGCTCACCCTTCATCATCTCACATCTTGACAAGTGGAATTTGGCCATTGGTTGAAGATTAGTCCCACATTCATCCATTTTTCCTCTTCTTCTCTTAATCTCATCTATAAATAAGAGGCTTTTCTTCTCATTTTGGACAAAAGTTATGCATTTTGAATCCACCATCTTATGCACAAGTTCACTATTGTCTTGTGAATTCATAGCATCTTCATCATCCAAGAGCTTATCAAGGATTGGAAAGGGGATCCTTTTCATACCAAAGGTGCACCAATCCACTTTGAGATAGGGCTTGATTCATGTTATTGTGTGTTTTATTTGGCTTTCTTGTTTTCTTGATTGCCTACTTAACATGATTCAATATCTCATAGAGATGTTGTTGTTCGATTTGTTTTAAATAAATAACCATGCTAAGAGTGTGTTGGAGTTTTTTAAGAAATCTGCATATTTCACCATCTACACAAAGTTCAAATCTCTTGATCCTAACTTAATCACTAAGCTACAACAAAGTAACTAGGGATATTAGATCTAGTTGGCATATTTGGAGTAGGAAGTGCAACAAAAATCTGAAGAATTTTTCCGCTAGCATGCTCAACTAGAGCATAAAATGTAGTAGAAAGATGCAGATTTCAATATTTGTCGGGGCCAACTAGAGAATGAAATCCAAGAAATGAAGTCTTCCTTAGAGAAGGAAGCGATAAACAAAGAAAGAGTCGAGGCAAGATGGATCATAGAATTATAGGTCCTGCAGGGACAACTCACCACAACAAACCAAAAGGTAGTGGAGCTCACACATAATATGGAATTAAGGGACGTAGAGATAGTCCTATTAAAGAACTCCTCTCAGCCTCCCATCATTCAATCAGACCTTCTTCAATTTTCCCAATAGTTATATGTTTCACACTGGAAAAGAGTGAAGACCTTCTCCCTACTTCTATAAACGACACTCCAATTTATGTCAGAAGCAACAAGTTTGGGCAGGGAAGTCCACGAGGCAATCAAACGGTTCCCTCAGTCCATTGCAGAAATAGTTCTAGAGGCCAGGAGGCTATTAGACAAGGCTATATATGGTCCTAAATGAAGCCTTTGCAGGTGCAAGAATCAAGGACTAGAAGGCCACTACCAAAACAACTAATAGATTCATCTATTACTACATGAACATCCTTCATGCCAGTGAGTGCACCAACACATTGGATCAGACCATGAATAGCATGCGAGCTAGGTTCTCCCACCTAACTTAGATGGCCTTACCATCTTCATTTCTTGAAGATGAATCGATGGCCATGATAGAGCATATTGCAACAACAATTGAAGAAAAACAATGAGACGCATCCACTTTTCAAAGGTTTGGTCAACCCCTTGTTGTAGAGGATATTGAGAGCATCATGCATCCAATTGCATGACTTCTCTTTCAACTCGAGTCCTAGGCTAGTATAACAAAACTACCCTACAAAGAAATTATTGATCTGCATGGAGCATAGGAAGGTCTACATGACATATTTACTCCATCCGAGGTTGAGTGGTTGCCTCTGCAGATCACCCAATGAAGAAGACTCTAGTCTGCAAATCAGATATTTTGGGTTCTTCGTTCCGCAAGTGAAATTTCCCCAAGCTCCCTTCAGGTTATTGTATTTTGTGAAGTATCTCCCTTGACCATCGATCAAATGCAACATTAAATTCCTTTCGCAGGGATTTATCCGAATACTACCACTTGTTAGTAGAGCACTCCTCATAAGGATTCTTCCTTTTTCTTTTTTAAAGCCACCACCATGCTTCCACGTGTCGACAGTTTGCACTCTTCAGTTCTTTTTCCTATCACTCCCCTTTCGGGCCTTGACCTCATGCCTCTTAACATCGTTCCACGCACATTCCTTAGACAATCCCCACCTTCAATGCAGTATATTTGAAAGACTTCCACGTTTCTTCACTGTACTTATTTTCATCACATAGAAGGAGGAATAAACATCGGGCCCTAACCGCTTGCCACTTAGATCTTCTAAAGGCTTCTTCACGCAAGGGGGATGAAATAAGAAGCAACCTCAAAATGGTTGCCTCATATTATAATGACTATCATAAGTGGATGACACATGTTGACACGCTGGTTTGCTGGGACCACTACCATCATTCCCAGGGGATGATTCCGGCTCTAGGGTGTCCTCATTCATGGCTCAAATATTCTCGGTTGCAACGATAAAGGGAAATCATTGCTAATGCATCATTGCTCATGATCGGAGGATATTTTATGTTACTAGCTCACTGAGCTGGGTTTTCATTATAAATATTGCTTCTTCTTTTGAAGCAAGATTTCAGATTTTGATAGAAGAATTAGTAGAAGAACCAAGCCTTTCATTGCTTTATTAGATTATTGTAAAGAACTCACAGACTGTGCCATTGTTT
The DNA here is from genome assembly GCA_007115665.2 of Sequoiadendron giganteum. NCBI lineage: Eukaryota > Viridiplantae > Streptophyta > Pinopsida > Cupressales > Cupressaceae > Sequoiadendron > Sequoiadendron giganteum. Next base: position 123,531,394 of record VCHN02000014.1, read on the forward strand.
GACCTTTCTATTTTCTTTGATATTTGATAAGTTTTTCTATGCCATTATTGTACTGAATGTTTCATTTCTAGAACTTCTATTAATTTAATGCAAGTTTCCTAGTTTAGATCATGTCTTTGACTCCTCTTTCTAGTAGATGTGTATGAAAGTTATTTTATGTCATTTAGTGAATCATTTAGGCTTCTTTCTTTATTTTTTCCATTCTGGAACATAGCAAACTACTGAACGAGCCCTAAAAATGCATCTGAAAGATATATTTACCATGCCTATATATAAATCTTAGTGCATTGCCTTAGTTATATCCTTTTATTTTATATTTTCTTCTTTTTCCTATTCAAAAACATAGTTACAAAAGAAGTTGACTTCTTTAAAATCCTCAAGTTACTCAATTTAGCACAATAGGTCGCCCCTTTAACTGTGTTTTCCACAAAGGGTTGTTACCTTACCAATTTTTGGCATAAACAATTGCATTATGTTGTCATTAGTAGTATTATTGGTGATTATTGATGTTAAACATCTAGTGTTTATTTGATGAGCATGTATGCGTGATTGGTCATGTTAAACCTCTTGTGTGTTTGAGATTTTTTAGAAGTTTTAAATATGGTGAGAATGTGTTTGAGATGCTTGATTTCCATGTTCTTTTGAGAAAATTTGAAGAAAAGAGAAAATAGTGTGGTTGACAGGTGTTCAGTATAGCAGAATAGTGATTTGGTTTTTCTCTTCATTTCTTTTGTGTTAAATATATATCTTTGTGGTTTAGATATATTCATCAAAAGTGTTAAGAGGTGTTATATCTCTAATTTCTTGTCCTAGTTCATTGTACAGAGAGATTTGTGTTTACCAATGTCTGAACTCATAAACTAGTGTTGTCTAAGACAAATGTTTGTTCTCCGTATTTCTCCATAGATTTTTTTTAGTCTTGTGGATCTAAGAGTATTCGTATATTTCTCATATCTATCTTCAATCTGAGTTGTTGGCATTTTGGTGCCCCATAAGGTTAGATTCATGTGTTACAATATGAGAAAAGTTAACTGGGTGTGCAGGATGATTATGTTATTTAGGTGAAAGTTGTTGCAAATGAATTTATTGGATCATGGTGTTGGTTGAATATTCCAAATTATTTTCAAGTGATGTATGCTTCCTATGAGTTTTCTTTGAATCAAAGGAAGCATGTAGTTAATTTTTTAACGGTTTTAACATAGGTTCAATCAACCATAGATGTATACACTAATTGTGGATATGATTTGGTGTTTGTGGAATCATGGTGTTGGTGTTTTTTAATGTAAATTAGGTTTGTCTCCTAATCTACCTATGGAACTACCAATTCCAATCAAGGGCAGATCAGAGGACCTCGACCAACTGATGAGCAATTTAATAATAACCTCCTACACTTTGGGCTCTGCAAGACTCAGGAGGGTGATCCCTTAATGAGTTTACAATCTCAGCAAAAAAATTATAAACAATCATTAACTTCAAACATATAATATCACTTAATAGATCAACATAATGGGATAGAACTAAATAAAATTGGTTCTTCATCAGTAATATCAATCACTTGGAGCGTGAGATAATTATAATATAGTTTCATGGTGAAAGGTAATCATTATGTATAAAATTGTAGCAAGCCCCTAGTGAACACAAACAAACAGTGAATCACAAAGAACAAATGTAAATCAAACCAGTGCCATATCCATTGGAGGAGTCAAATTCACCAACACCTACTGGTTAATTATAGATTTCAACACATAGCATATAATATCTTTGATTATAATGCCTTACAATATCACCAATTTGTACCTCAACTCAATACTACTTACCAAATCCTTGTACAAAATATATCAATCTACAATCTCATTTAAGTAGTTTAATTAATTCTTTCAATCAAAGCTAAAACAAGAATTGCACACACCACAATAGTGAGATGACAAGAATAACCCTTGATTACTTCATTCAAAATTTGAATAAATTTTCACATAGGAGAGACATGAGCCTGGATTTAACATTTAAACTCAAATGCCAGTACTATTATGACATACTAAATCCCCATAAACTCAAATCCTACAATAAAATGACAAAAAATCCAACTTGCATTGCCTCTGTCACTACAGATTTTATAATTTTCTATGTAGGTCGACACTAGACTTTCGACTTGCTAACCTATTAAAATGAGAGAAAAAGAAAATAAGTAGAGGTGAAGAAATTCCAAAATAAACCCTAAAATTGATCACGAAAAACCATCTAGAAGCATCTCCATTGTTGAACAGTAATCTGCAAAACATCTTCATCTTCTCCCTATAACAAACCTTATTTTGTTTTCAAAACATGTGGTCAATTCGTTCTCTAACAAAAAAATTCCCATTCGTGAATATTTTCCACTCATTACTTGCAGCTGAAAGAAAAATCTCCACCCCCGTGAAAATCCATTTATCTTTGTTTCTGCCATTTGCTGCATTTTATTTTCTCATTTTCTTACTATAGCTTCACTTATAATATTTCACCTGTGTTTGCATTTTACTTTCAGCAATATATTCCACATAGTGAATATTTTTTACTCATTTCTCATAATCGCCCCGTGCATTTAATATTTTTCTCATTTTGCACTTTATTCCCAACACATAACATTTCATCTTTTATGCCAAAATATAATAAGGGCCCGTAAAGTCAAACCATGAGATCAAATAGAAATTATCCCCTCTATTCATGTACTTTATTTTACCCTCACAGATAAAAACTCACCATTTAAAACATTTGACTTAATATTTGAAGATACCTCTCAACTCCATCGAGTAAAAAAAAACTACCCATTCCTCATGCATTCTACTCCTTTATGGGCCCACCATTCATAACTCAAATATTATTTTATTGCACATTTAATCTTTAAAATATTTTGCCATTTTAGAATTTACTAAGCGAAACCATACCCACCTTATCAACTTGCCTTTACCATTTAAAACTATGGTTTTTAATGCTTTACCGGGCTCTTTAACTTTTTTTATTATATAAGCCTTTAATTTTAATGCAGGGGACCCACCTCCCATTCCCCACCATCCCACAATCAACATCCCGTGAGCAACTCCAGATCACAATATGGTGGGCAACGATCAGGATTTAGCTAGAGTCAATTTCATTTTTTACCGTTGATCATATTCATCTCCTTTTGGTCTCCATTTTATGATTTTCCCTAATTCCTTATCCAGTTTCATGCTCGAGCAATGCTTGAGTATTCTCTTTTCATGGCGGCTGGCTTCACCTCTCAAACAATTTTGATACATTTTTACTGCAAACACCCACGTCAGATATGGAGATATTTCCTTCATTTTGTGGATCGACACCCCTCAGTGTATGGTTGCACCCATCCTCTTTCTTAAATGTTTCTGAGGGCTTTACAAAAAATCTCTTCTCTTCATCTGGCACGGGATGGAGAGATGTTATTTTCATTGCCAATGATATCCAAGGCCTTAAAGTTTTGAAGACCTTTCACTAAGTCTACCATAAGTTGGCAATGGAATTTGCATTTAAATTTCAAAAAACCTTATACACATTATGCCACTCCATTGTTGGTGTGTGGTTGTGCCCATCTTCTAATCTGGTTTGATGGTCGTACATCTTTCAACTTGGTGCCTCGCCTCACTGCTAGTCGTTCCATTAACTAATGGTCCCACCACACAGAGGTCCCTCCAACATTGGGCATGCCCATTGAAACCTCAATCCACATTCAATAATTATTTGATGGAAGTCTACGCTTACACCCCCAAACTCCATCGAGCACACTACTCCGGTGAATGGTTGCTTGGAGTTTTAAAAATATTTTAACAAATCCATTTTTCCTTCTCCTAGTACGCGTTTCCTCATTCGCTGGCCATAGACTCTACAATCTTTTTGCAGCTCACGCCTCTTGGAAAGTTGCTAACCGCCATTCATGGCCTGAAGGATTCCCATACCCGTTACAAAGGTGAGCCACTCAGCTGCCTAGCGCGTGCCTCTCTGCTTATTTTAGTTTCTAATGAGCTTCTAAAAAGAAAACAAGAGATCCATTCCTTTGTTTTTGGTGGACCTCCATACTCCCCTAGTTCTTGTGCCCCTCTTCATACGTTCTGTAACTCTCATTACGGGCACATTGACTACTGTCCTTTGCACTATGGTGGGTATCCATACCCTACTGCAATGCGCGTGTGTCAAACACAATTGCCATGTTGACTCTCTGTCGAGCCTTTCTCAACAGCGCTGCTACCTCATTGCATTTGAATGAATTTTCTAAATTTTTCTTTTAATAAATCTATTTTGTGCATATACAACCAATAAACTTTATTCATTGATGCTTTAGTGGATGCCCCGGTTGTCTCAATGTTGAAGCATTTTCAACAAATCCATTGTGTCTATATACTGCAATCTACATGATGTCCCAGATCAATCCATATTAAAATGAATTCCAAATGGATCCCATTTCAGACCCGTCATAACTTGAGGCATTCTCCCAAGTGACTAGTTCATCATATTATCATCTACACCCCCATACTTGTATTCCATTGTTCAATATCCTTGTCCCCATGATAAAATGATTTTTTCAACTCCACATTTGAAAGGCGAATCTCATTTTTAAAACTAAAAATTATAAGAAATTATACTTGGATTCTCATACACCTGCTGACCAACACTAAACAATTCACTTGAGGTGGACCCATACAAAATTTGTGACAATACAAATCATGTCGGGTCCCATTATGGGCCTGGCTAAAAAAAATTTATTTTCAAACAAATTTTACCCCCAAATGACTTGACATTGCATTTTGAATCATGTGAAGTGAAAACATGAACTAGGTCTTCATCAAAATCTATTTTCTCACTTTTGCAGAATGGTGAAAACTAGACAAGTTGGCCAGGAATCAAACTGGAAAATGGGTCAAACAACATCCTAGAGCAATCAAAAATTGAAAACTTGTAGACATTCAACCCAAGAAAGCAATGCAAAAAAGGGCTTGAAAACAAAAAAGACGAGGTGAAAAATATTAATCGGCAAAGTTGCTCAACTGAACTTTTTGGAAACAACAGTTGTTCTGAAACAATTAAAACTCACTCAACTTCCAATTTATAAAATAGTGAAACAACTCTTGGTGAGCTTCCATTAGACATATGAGTTCATTAAGGTACCCTGACCATGTGTGCAAAAGGAATTTCCATGAAACATATTTGATCAAAAGATATTAAGGATCAAAGTTGACCAATCAAAGACTATCAGGAATGAAGATGTGAAACTGAGCAAACAACATTTGGTTTCGATCTGCTAAAAATAGTAAATCAAATCATTAGGATTTGAAAACTGACATCCAAGATCATTTAGGTATGGACAACACATAACAACATTCATTTTGACATAACAGTCAACTGGTCGCGAAATCCAAGCTGAAATAGGAGGCTATTTCGCAAAACTCACAATCTACAAATAGTAGAATAGTGCAAAAACCCTCCAGCTTCACTTTTCAAAATCCTGACAAAACTTATCATGGGAAGCTGAAAATTGACACACATGTTCACATATTTTAATCAAATACATCTTCAAATGGGTCTTTCTTTGAAATCAACAGGCTCCAAATTTTGATTCTCCAAAGTAGGTCATTCAAACTAACCCCTCAAGTGCACTTTTGAAAGTGCAGAGGCAAATTTCTTGAAACAGGCACCTCAAATTTGCAAAATTTGAGAGTGCCAACAATGGATTCATTTGGGGATGTATGCCCCCTGTGGGCATAGCAAGATTCCAGATCTCTAGAGAGAGTAGACCAAATTCTGAATCTGTCAAGTGCCTTCAAACTGCTCCCCAATTCAACTTTTATTTTTCAACTTCATCTGATGACCCCAAGTCACCAAATGAAAAATGGGAATCAACATTTACCTCGATCAAATACAATTTTGTAAAAAGAGTTGATCTCCCTCAACTCATGGTTGCACTTGTCAAACTATAACAACATGAACAATTCCACCTTTGCAAACATAAGTGTCGGGCTACCATTGGGCAAGTAGAAACTTGCTCTTTGTTCAACTTCATTATATGGCAACCAAATCAAATAAGTCATACCACTATTACTTTCTTCATTTTCTGACTTCATATCAAGTGGCATGATTTGAAAATAGTGATCAAGACCAGATGAAAACCTGGTCTGATCACAACCATCTACCTGAATAAACATGCTGGCCTCTTCTATCAGGCAATCATTCACAACATTGTCAACATGTTCACAATCACTGTGCATCTGAAATTCATGCATACTTTCAAAATACTGTTTATCATGTGGCAACAACCTATCACATTCATCACATGGATCATTCTCAAGCTGAAAGTAACTTTCCTCCATATCTTGCTCATTACCACATTCTGTGAAAATTCCTTCCAGTTGACAAAAATAGCACTCACATTCTGCTACATGGCTAGAACTATTAATCTCATTCTGATTATCAATTTGCACATCAAAAATAACTTGCAGATCAAATTGAAAGTTCTCATAAATAATTTGATGTATTCCCTACAAATCATCTTGGTGTATGTCAAAGATAAAAGATGCACACTCATGAGCATCCTTGTAATGATCACTACAACCTTTGCCCATGTTTTGACATTTTGGTTCAGGTACATAAGAACACATCTTGGTATCATGGAGATGGGAATCACATGCATCGTTAACATCCAAGGAATGAGTAAATACATTCATCTCAGGTTTGAGAAAATGTTCTGATTCATTTTTCACATCATCATTCCTTTCAAAGCTAAATACCTCAAGTGAAGGCTCAAACAAATTGTCATCAATAAGGACATCAGGAAGACAAACATGTGAACTAGTAACCTCATGTACAACACCAGCTGAAAATTTTTCTAATCCAAAAGTGAAAGACTCATTGCTAACCACAAATTCCTCATTAACAATGAAACTAAAATCATTAATTTCTTTCACATCAATGTTTCTCACATGTGGTGACAACATTTCCATGTGCACATTTTGAAAATCAGGAGCATCAAACAAAAGGTAGTTATAATCAACCTCAAATTCATCAACATGAGATTCACCATCATTGTCACTGCTTGGCTGCTCCACACATGGATTGACAACATTTTCCAAATCAACAAAATTAGGAACCTTACTATCACATAAGTCAGCAAGCCTTTCAATATCATCAATTAATATTGATTCACCCATATACATGCTTGATGAATCCATTATTTTATCATCGTGCTCATCATGCATCATAAATTTTTCCCTTTGCTTAACTCAAACAAACATGAAGAGCAAGAGCAGAAGCACACTTATCAGCACCTTCATCATATTTAACATTTAGTTTCAAATCAACATATTGATCACACACATGCTTGTCTTCAAACTCTACATCACTCTCAGAATGAACATCCTCTTCTGATTGCGAACCCGAATTACATTTGGTATATTCTCCACATGTTCCTTGTTCTTTCTCTCATTGATAAATGACTTTATGAATATTTATATCGTTGCATTCTTTAAGTGAGGAAAATGCTTCAGCATCACTTTTAGAAAAGTAATCATAATCTTCAGAGAAGCAATCAGAAATATCAACCCTATCATGATTTTCTTCATGAGAAGAATCCTCATTACACAAACCATGTTCAAAATCCTCATAACAACAACTTGGGGCAGCATTTTCACTACCAGAGTCATTGTTTTCTAATGAAATATCAGCAATACATGCCTTGTAATTGTTGGTCACAACATGACATGAACTAGCACTCTATATCTCATTCACTCCTTCCTGTCTTCTCATTTCATATAGCTCTTGCACAAAAGACTCTTTATCAACAATGCCCAAATTTTGTTGACATTCAACTTGGAGTTCACTGTGATCTTCATATTTTGATAATGAAGAAATCATAATAGCAAAAGCATTATCAGCTTGACAATCATTTCCATTACCTATTCCATGAATTCTATAAGCATGAGTTGTGCTTGGGTAATCAACACTTGCAGCTAGATACCCTTTCATCATAGAGTATTTTAAATTGTTTTCAATGTCCATGGCAGTTTGATATGTCTGAAGTAAAGTTGCAGGCTCTCTATCCCTTAACAAGAATCTCATCTTACTTTCAAATGCACCAAGATACACGACCAATAATTCAACATCATTCGGTCTTATGTACTCTGGGATTTCTCTTATTACCTTTGCAAATCAAAGATTGAAAACAGGGACCAACTCATTTTCACTTATGTGGATGTCCAAAAAAATTTTCCTCACCTCATTTGGATTTACCCTTTCACCAAATTTCTCAACAAAGGATGTCATAAACTGATTCCAAGAGGCTATAGAACATGACGGTAAATATGAGAATGAATCTCCAGAATCATCCTTCAAGGATTGAACAAACAGTTTCATAACAACATCCTTATGATTTACCTCATAGTCCCCCATCACATCCATGAATTTTTGTAGATGCTTAGAGGCCGATTTTGAACTTTGCCCTATGAATATGGGCAAATCCTTTCTAACATATTTAGGGATTAGGTTCGGGAAACCTTCAATACCATTGAAAACTAGTGGCATATACCTTTTAATAACAAAATCCCTTTGATGGCTTGGGATAACTTCTTCTCCCTGCATACTTTTACTTTTCATTGCATAGGGAGCCTTCTTGTATAAAAATTCAATCACTATCAACTTCGTACATGGTTATCAGTTACATTATTTATAAAATCAACCATGATTCTAAAACATTGATTGAATACCTATGCCTTAAGCTTTCTCAAAGACAAAAATCAAAACACGCATACTTCTCTACCCATGTTACATATTACATTTTAGAAGTATGGAAAGAAATATTGTTGTTGTTGTTCTCTTTCATAATGCAGATTCATCTAGTAGGGAACCAAAGTTCTCCTCAAATGTTCACATATACTTTCCATACATAATTTCTTTAAAACCAAGAGTGGAAAATACCTGGATATGTTGCAGCAGCTGCAAATTGTTCATCTGATTGGAAATAATTGTAGATTCTTGAAACGTATTCACATCTTCATTGGGTTCTTTAGTAGAGTCACCACCTCTTTGCAAAGGAAAAAAAATTGAATAGCTGGAAATTCTTCACAGGTCAAACTCATTTAAAAACCAGCATAAGTATTGCAACACCTCCTTATCCAACAATATGACATCATATAGATTCCTTCCTCAAACTTTTTAGGGTACTTCATCACAAGAGCTCGAATCTACTTCATCTCTATTGCAAATCTTTTGGGTCTTTCCTAGTTGTTCTCAAATTATGCACACTAGTGCATAGATCTCGGAGTCGCCACTCACAACTTGGGAGGTATTATGAAATAAGCATGAGGTATGGACAAATCTTGACAGACTTACATTGAAAGATGAATTACAACAGACTCTTTGTCAACATTCATGAGAATTGACTCAACTGACAAGGAGATTGGACCTATCAAGTTCATGACTCTATAAGGTAGAAATAATTTTCAGCAATGGTTACATAAATAATTCAAAACTTTTATGACTCTATAATAGCACCGTCTGCAACCAAAACTTCTGAGTGCATCCCCAATAGAGTCACCACTTTGTTGGTGTTTTTTAATGTAAACTAGGTTTGTCTCCTAATCTACCTATGGAATTGCCAATTCCAATTAAGGGTAGATAGAAGATCCTGGATGAACTGACGAGGATTTTAATAATAAGCTCCTACACTTTGGGGTTTGCAAGACTCAAGAGGGTGATCCCTTAATAAGTTTACAATCTCAACAACACAATTATAAAAAATCATTAACTTCAAATAGATAATCTCACTTAATAGCTCAACAAAATGGGATAGAAGTGAATACAATTGGTTGTTCATCGGTAATATCAACCAATTGGAGCGTGAGATAATTACAATATAATTTCATGGTGAAAGCTAATCATTATGTTTAAAATTGTAGCAATCCCGTGGTGAACACAAACAAACACTAAATCACAAAGAACAAATACAAATTAGACCAATGCCATATCCATTGGAGGAGTCAAATTCACCAACACCTACTAGTTCATAGTAGATTTCAACACATAGCATATAATATCTCTGATTATACTGCCTTACAATATCACCAATTTGTACCTCAGCTCAATACTACTTCCCAAATCCTTGTACAAAACATATCAATCTGCAATCTCATTTAAGCAGTTTAATTAATTCTTTGAATCAAAACTAAAACTAGAAGTGTGCACACCACAAAAGTGAGATGAACAAAATAACCCTTGATTATTTCATTCAAAATTCAAATAAATTTGCACATAGGAGAAACATCAGCCTGGATTTAACAATTAAACTCAAATGCCAGTACTGTAATGAAGTACTAAATCCCCATAAATTCAAATCCTACAATAAAATGACACAAAATCTAACATGCATTCCCTCTGTCACTATAGATTTTACTATTTTCTATGCAGCTCCACACCAGACTTTCGACTTGTTAACCTATTACAAGGAGAGAAAAAGAAAATAAGTAGAGGTGAAGAAATTCCAAAATAAACCCTAAAATTGATCACGAAAACCATCTGGAAGCATTTCCACCATTGAGCAGTAATCTACAAAACATCTTCATCTTCTCCCTATAACAAACCTTATTTTGTTTTCAAAACAACATGTGCTCAATTCGTTCTCTAACAGAAAAATGCCCATTTGTGAATATTTTCCACTCATTACTTGCAGCTGAAAGAAAAATCTCCACCCCCGTGAAAATCCATTTATCTTTGTTTCTTCCCTTTGCTGCATTTTATTTTCTCATTTGCTTACTACAGCTTCACTTATAATATTTCACCTGTGTTTGCATTTTACTTTCAACAATATAATCCACATAGTGAATATTTTTTACTCATTTTCATAATCACCCCATGCATTTAATATTTTTCCCATTTTGCACTTTATTCCTAGCACATAACATTTCATCTTTTATGCCAAAATATAATAAGGGCCTATAAAGGTCAAACCATTGGATCAAATAGAAATTCTCCCCTCTATTCACATACTTTATTTTACGCTCATAGATAAAAGCTCAACATTTAAAATATTTGACTTAATATTTGAAGATACCTCTCAACTCCATCAGGTAAAAAAAATTACCCATTCCTCATGCATTCTACTCCTTTATGGGCCCACCATTCATAACTTAAATATTCTTTTATTGCACATTTAATCTTTTAAATATTTTGCCATTTTAGAATTTACCGAGCAAAACCATACCCACCTTATCAACTTGCCTTTACCATTTAAAACTATGGTTTTTAATGCTTTATCGGGCTCTTTAATTTTTTGTATTATATAAGCCCTTAATTTTAATGCGAGGGACCCACCTCCCATTCCCTGCCATCTCCCAATCAACATCTCGTGAGCAACTTCGGATCACGATATGGCAGGCAACGATCGAGATTTAGCTGGAGTCAATTTTATTTTTTCCCATTGACCATATTCATCTCCTTTTGGTCTACAGTTTACGATTTGCCATAATTCCTTATCTAGTTTCATGCTCAAGCAATGCTTGAGTATTCTCTTTTCATGGCGGTTGGCTTGAACTCTTGAACAATGTTGATACATTTTTATTGCAAACACCCACATCAGAGATGAAGATATTTCCTTCATTCTATGGATTGACACCCCTCAGAGTGTATGGTTGCACCCATCCTCTTGCTTAAACATTTCTAAGGGCTTTACAATAGATCTCTTCTCTTCATCTGGCATGGGATGGAGAGATGTTAATTTCATTGCCAATGATATTGTCCTTAAAGGTTTGAAGACCTTTCACTAAGTCTACAATAGGTTGTCAATGGAATTTGCATTTAACTTTTAAAACACCTTAAACACATTATTCCACTCCATTGTTAGTGTGTGGTTTTTCCCATCCTTTAATCTGGTTTGATGGCCGCAAATATTTCAACCTGGTGCCTCCCCTCACAGCCAACCATTCCATTAACTACTAGTCGTGCCACACAGAGGTCCCTTCAACATTGGCCATGCCCATTGAAACCTCAATCCACATTCAATAATTCTTTAATGGAAGTCTACGCTTACACCCCCAAACTCCATCGAGCACACTGCTTCGGTGAATAGTTTGGAGTTTTCAAAATATTTTAACAAATCTATTCTTCCTTCAGTTGGTACGCGTATCCTGATCCACTAGCCGCACCCACTTAAATCTCTCTACAACTCACGCCTCCTAGAAATTTGCTAACTGTCATTCATAGCCTAAAGGATGCCCATACCCATTACAAAGCCTTGCCACCCAACTCCCAGGCATGTGCCTCTCTGCTTATTTCAGTTTCTAATGAGCTTCTAAAAAGAAAACAACAGATCCATTCCTATGTTTTTGGTGGACCTCCATACTCCCGCATTTGTTGTGCCCCCTTCATACGTTTTGCAAATCTCATTATGAGCACATTCACTACTATCCTCTGCACTGTGGTGGGTATCCATAGCTTGCTGCAATGTGTGTGTGTCAAACACAATTGCCATGTTGACTATGTGTTGAGCTTTTCTCAAAAGCGTCGGTACCTCATTGCGTTTGAATGGAGTTTCTAAAGTTTTTTTTTAATAAATCTATTTTGTGCATATACAACCAATAAACTCTATTCATTGATGCTTTAGTGGATGCCCCAGTTGTCTAAATGTTGAAGCATTTTCAACAAATCCATTGTGTCTATATACTGCAATCTCTGTGATGTCCCAGATCTAATCCATATTAAAATGAATCCCAAATGGATCCCATTTCAAACCCGTCATAACTTGAGGCATTTTCCCAAGTGACTAGTTCATCATATTATCATCTACACCCTCATACTTGTATTCCATTGTTCAATATCCTTGTCCTCATGATGACATGATTTTTTCAACTCCACATTTGAAAGGTGAATGTCATTTTTAAAACTAACACTTTTAAAAAATTATACTTCCATTCTCGTCCACCTGCTAACCAACATTGAACAATTCACTTGATGTGGACCCATACAAAATTCATGACAATACAAATCATGTTAGGTTCCATTATGGGCCCGGCTAAAAAAACAATCATTTTCAAACAAATTTTACCCCCAAATGACTTGAAAATGCATTTTGAATCATGTGAAGTAAAAACATGAACTGGGTCTTCATGAAAATCTGTTTTCTGGCACTTTTGCAGAATGGTGAAAACTAGACAAGTTGGCCCAGGAATCAAACTAGAAAATGGGTCAAACAACATCCTGGAGCAATAAAAACTTGCAAACTTGTAGAAATTCAGACTAGGAAAGAAGTGAAACAAATGGCTTGGAAAAAAAAATCACGAGGTGAAAAATATTAATCGGCAAAGTTGCTCAGCTGAAATTTTCTGAAAGAGCGGCTGTTCTGAAACAATTAAAACTCACTCAACTGCCAATTTGTAAAAATAGTGAAACAACTCTTGGCGAGCTACCATCAGACACATGAGTTAATTAAGGTACCCTAAGCACATGTACAAAAGTAATTTTCATGAAACATCTTTGATCAGAAGATATTAACAATCAAAGCTGACCAGTCAAAAAGGTTGTCAGGAATGCAAATGTGAAACTGAGCAAACAACATTTGGTTTTGATCTGCTAAAAATAGCAAATCAATTCATTAGGCTCTAAAAACTGACACCCAATATTATTTATTTATGGAGAACATATAAAAGCATTCATTTTGACATAACAGTCAACTAGTTGTGAAAGCCAAGCTCAAACAGGAGGCTGTTTCGCAAAACTGACAATCTGCAAACAACAGAACAGTGTAAAAACCCTCCAGCTTCACTTTTCAAAACCATGACAAAACTTACCGTGGCAAGCTGAAAATTGACATGCATGTTCACATATGTCAATCAAATACTTCTGCAAATGGGTTTTGCTTGAAAATCAACAGGCTCTGAATTTTGATTCTCCAAAGTAGGTCATTGAAACTGACCCCTCAAGTGCACTTCTGAAAGTGCAGAGGCAAATTTCTCGAAATAGGCACCTCAAATTTGCAAAGTTTGAGAGTTCCAACACATGGAATGAAATATATGAGTGGATTTGGTTCCTATTTAAGGTTTTTTATGGTCTTCCTTCATTACTTTCCACCACGAGAATATTTTGGTGCTGACCTAATTTTAATTTTCACGTTTGAGGTGCAAAACCGATCTTGTGAATTGTTTTCAAGGTTGAAGATGGTATATATATGTTGGAAAAACAAGGATAGAAAACTGAGAGGGGGGTGAATCAGTTTTCACATAAATTAAAAATATTTTAACCTTATTAACATTTAACCTCAAATCTAATAAATAACAGTGAAAGCATAAATCAACAACACATGAGAAATACACATAACACTAAGATTTTTTTCGTGGAAACCCTGTGAAGGGAAAAACCATGGTGGAGGTTAATCCACAAGTTATACCTTATTAAAATTATAATTTAAACGAATAAGGAATGCACATGCATTTAGGAACACTACCTAGAGCTCACTACGCAGAGAAGACACACTGCCTTACATAAAACTTTTAGATTAAATCCATATACAGATATTGAACTGAGAAAATATCTTCTTAAAAATCCTGATGATAGTTGTGGTTAGGCACAAAAATAATTCTTCACACTTTGCTCTGCAATCGAATGATCTGATCTCTATTCAAAGTTGTGTCACACTTTCAGCCAACTTATCAGCACAACTGAGTTTAAGTATTTCTAACTAAAAATTAATTTTGATCAAACAAATGATCTAGTAAGATTTGTTCTAGATAAGTTAGATACTTCCATGACATTTTTAACTAAAATTGTTGGCTAAAAATATATCGAGCACCACTTTGAGTCCAATTTACCAAAAAAATAAAATTATTGGAAAAACTTGAATTTTCAATAACTCTTGCTAATGTAAATAACATTTATAAATAAAAATGCCCTTTTGTAGATCTATAAGTATAGTTTTCAAAAATATATTTATTTTAGTAGTTTAATTATTATTAATATTTTATTTTTATTTATACTAAAAGTAGGTTATCAACACAAAATATTAGGTTGATTACCATGCCAAGGAAAAATAATAAAACTTATTAAAAAAATAATAAAAAATATGAAGCACTAGATAAAAGAATCTATTTCAAGATGGTATAATTTTTTTATATTTGAGATAAATATTTAATATAAAAGTTGACATCTGATGGAAACAACTATATTTGATTCACGCACATTTTAATATTTACTTACAAATATATATTTATCAAAATTGTAAAAAAAAATATCCATGCACTAAAGTTTCAAGTTATAAATACACACAAAAAAATTGAAAGAAAAAAAAATAAAACTTACTATAAAAATTTTGGTGTCCCATACAACTTCATTTTTCAACATTTTATCAACAACCAAATTATAGTGTTAATTTATTAAAAACTAGTTTAAAATAATTTTTTAATTTTTTAAAAAAATATATACATAAAATATACTAAAAAATACATATTTTAGTAGTTTACATCATTTCAAAGTTCAAAACATATAAGGCACTTTTTAGTGATTCGAGTTTAAAAGTTGGATCAATGTTGGCCATTTCCTTTATAAAGTGTGACATAGCTTTGTACTTTTACCCACTTGCACAATTCACATTACATACTTCACACACACTTCAAAATGAAGAAACAATCGCTCTTATATATCTGCTTCATGGAATTACATCATTAACTTTGTCGGCCAAAAATAAAAGAATAAATGAATACAAACTATTGGCTCAATTCATCAACAAATCTCAATGCGCACCAACTGAAGTGGGTCACAAAATAATGAAGACCTAAAACAACATCCTCAAACATGCCAAACATTCAAAAATTAATCCACGAGGATCCGCAACACGCTACAACCACCATATCAGCCAAAAACATAAAAACCCAGCCACACAAAGGAAAAATCTTTGATCATGGTCACACCGATCAATGCGAATGTGCAACAAAGATAGAGCACGATCTAGAAACATCAATGAAAATCATAGGAGTATACACAACAACTCAAATTACCAAAATTACATTCTCTTCTTCCAGAAATACCAGGTGTAGAAACATAATAATTTTAGGAATACAAAGACTCATAACTTGCTCCAATCTTGATGCGTATCTCTGAAACTTTCAAAGGATAAACTAGATAGGCTAAAAAAAAATACCCTTTAATCCACAACTTATGAATTCCAACATACAAAAATTTTCATCAAACTAAATTTCACAGCTTCACAAGCAATCTTCAACATATTTAATATATTTTTTTCAATATCCTCAACATATACAACCTTCAATTCATCAATTATAATAGTGTTGACATCAATGACAATCACATATCAACAACACAACCACAAAATCCAACAATCTCCCCCTTTGGCATTTATGGCAACACATGATGTGAAAAATACCAACACAACTAACTCTTTACACATTGCTCTTCTCATATTGTTCTTCTCCCCCTTACTTTTGGCTCTTCCATTATTTTTCACATTACTCTTCTCCCCCTTAGTTCTTACAAAGTTTTTCACATTTCTCTTCTCCCCCTTTGACATCAATGGCAAAGGTACACAAGCTCTGAATCACATATCTAAATCATTTGACTACTCCCCCTGAGTAACAGTTTCCACAACATCAATCCAGATCAATATATGACTATGAATGCATAGACTGATGCAAAGACTTGCATCTTAGTTCTACTTAGGAGGGGCAATCACCCCTAACTTCCCTTTGAGATACTCAAAAGTATCCTTAGGCAATGGCTTAGTAAAGATGTCTACAATATGTTGCTTAATAGGCACATACTCCAGTCTGACCTCTTTATCACTCACTTTGTCTCTCAAAAAGTAATATTTGATAGATATATGTTTTATCTTTGAATGCAGCATCGAATTCTTAGAAATATTTATGACACTTGAATTATCACAAAATATAGCAATAGGCTCATCATACTCAATAATGATATCTCTCAACATCTAATTCATCCATATTACTTGAGTACAATTGTTTGCAGCAGCAATATATTATGCCTTTGCAGTAGATAAGGAAATAGAATTATGCTTTTTACTTAACCAAGACACCAAATTCTTCCCCAAGAAGAAGGCACCACCACTAGTACTTTTCCTTTCATCCACATCTCCTGCCCAATATGCATCAGTAAAGGCACTCAAAGTAAGATCATTGTCTTTAGGATACCAAAGACGAAAATCAACTGTCCCTTTTAAGTATCTAAAAATTCTCTTTACAACAGTCACATGGGATTCCTCTGGATCAACTTGATATCTACCAACCATGCATACAAAATTCATGATGTCTAGTCTAGTCTGAGTCAAATATAGTAATCCACTGATCATTGACCTGTATCTTGTTTGGTTTTCCTTAGGAGAATCGTCATTCTGTGTTAACTTGCATCTGAATACCATGGGTGTACCAACTGGATTTGAGTCTTCCATGCCCAACTTTTATAGTAACTCTCTTACATATTTGGATTGAGATATAAAAATTCCATTATCTAACTGAGTAATTTGTAATCCCAAAAAGAATTTCAGCTCTCCAATCATTGACATCTCAAAATCACTTTTCATTTCATCAAAAAACTTCATACATAAGTCATCATCACCTTCAAAAATGATGTCATCAACAAAGACTTCAATGATCAAGTCTTTATACTAATCCATCTTAAAATACAAATTACTGTTAGCAGTACCTTTATTGAATCCAAGCTTCAACAAGTACTTATCCATTCTAGCATACTAGGCTCTAGGGGCTTGCTTGAGTCCATATAGTGCATTCTTCAATCAGCAAATCATATCCCCCTTATTAGTCAATTGAAATCCATCTGGTTGCTCAATGTATACTTCTTCTAGCTCACCATTTAGAAATTTTGAATTTACATCCATTTGATAAAATTTGTAGCTCTTCAAAGTAGCATAAGCAAGAAACAATCTTACAACTTCAATTCTAGCAACAGGGGCAAAGGTTTCTTCAAAATCAATATCATCCATCTGTGAGTACCCTTTACATACCAGACTTTCTTTATTTATGACCACTTCACCTTGTTCATTCAGCTTATTCTGAAAGACCCATTTGGTTCCAATCAGATTTTTATCCTAAGGTCTGGGAACACAAATCCATGTATCATTTTTCTCTTTTGCATTAGGTCTTCCTTCATTGCTTCCATCCAATATTAATCTTTACATGCTTCATTGAAATTGTTGGGCTTAGTCTTGGATATCAGACAATACTCTTCTGCAATTATTCTTCTAGTAGACTCACCTTTGTTCTTATCTCCTATAATCTAATTTTCAGAATGATTTAGCTTTACATACCTTAGAACTTTGGGATTCTCTCAAACTTCTGGTTTTTCTATTCTTTCTTTTGCACTTCCAATAGCTTCTCCTTCTTGATTCTCTTGATTCACTGAAACAATTTGAACATGATTTTGTGCTTGAGCATTCTTTACATTATTAGTACTATCATGTTGGTCATATGAATCATATCCACAGTATATGGATGATCTAGTAGTGTCTTCATCAACTCTAACATTTTCACTTTCAACCATTTTCTTCAATCTTATATTATAGCACCGATAGAACTTTGTCTCAATAGAGTAACCCAAAAAGATTCCTTCATCACTCCTAGCATCAAACTTTCCTATATCTTCATCTCTTTTGATATAACATATACTTCCAAATATTTTGAAATATTTAACAGTAGGCTTATAACTAAACAATAGCTCAAAAGGAGTCTTACCAGAATTACCATTGAAATTTGCTCGGTTGATAGTATACACAACATTTTTTATAGCTTCTCTCCAATAGATATGAGGAACATTATCTTCCAACATCATAGTTCTAGCATCATCTAGAATTGTTATATTCTTTCTCTCAACAACTTTATTTTGTTGAGGAGTTTGGGGAGCAGATAACTGTCGTTTGATTCCATGCTCTTCATAGAAATAATTGAACTCTTGGGAAGTGAACTCACCACCTTTGTCTGACCTTAAGCATTTAATCTTTAAACTTTTCTCACTTTTGGCCATAGCTTTGAAATTTTTTAAATTTTCTAATGCTTCATGTTTTTCTCTCAAGAAAGAAACCCATATCATCCTAGAGTAATCATCAATAACCAACACAAAGTACCTTTCTCCTTATAGACTTCTTATTCTGGAGGGGCCACATAGATCAGTATGCACTAGCTCCAACACTCCATTAGAATGATGTTGTTTTCTCTGAAAAGAAATTCTAGTCTTCTTTCCCATCTGACATTCCTTGCGTATGGTGTTATTAGGCTTCACTAGCTTAGGAAGATCTCTAACTAGTTGAGTGGAGCTTACTTTGAAAATGTTATCAAAATTCACATGACAGTATCCTATGCCATAACTAGCTTACATCAACTTGAGCAATTAAACAACTTTCACTAGCATCACTCAAGTGAAAAATGTTACCTCTTGTCTTTGTACTTGAAGCAATTACATTTCCATAACATCCCAATATCCTTCATTTTACATATTTGAACTAAAGGTTGTATCCCTTGTTGACCATATGTCAAACACTCAATAGATTATGCTTGAATCCTTCTACATAAAGGACATCATCAGTATCATATTTACCATCACGAGAAATAGTACCTCTACCACAAATCACACTAGCATTGTTGTCTCCAAATCTTACAACACCATCGTCATATCTCTCCAAGCTTAGAAACTTTCTATTGTCACCATTCAATGACGTGAGCATCCACTATCAATCACCCACTCATCCTTTCCTTCAATTTTGGCTGTGACAGCTTTCTTAGCATTCTTATCATTAGCAGATTCAATGGACACTAAACCATTTTCCTTGATAGAAATGAATACCCATCCATTTTCATTTCCATTTTCTTTGTCATATTCATCATCAATAACACCTTCTTCATCATAAAAACATTTCTTTTGAATTCTAGGCTTGTCAGGTTTCAACCTAGGAACTCTTTTAGGACACCTTGATGCAAAATGAGCTATCTTATTACAAGAGAAACATTTAATAGGAAAATTTCCTTGACACTTACATTGTCCTCTTGCTTCTCTTTTCACAATCAATGCTTCCATATCTTCTAACTCTCTTTCTTCATCTTCAGACTGTTTCATCTCATCTTCATACTTGAATGTTTTTCTTGAACTTTCTTTGTTGGTTTCTTCTGGATACAATAGCTTTACATGTTGATTTTGTCTTAGGGGTAGATTCGGAAAATTCACTAAATTCAAAGGAAACAAGCCTACCAATCAACATATCTCTTGTCACGTTTGTTACTATTCTGAGCTCTTCAATAGCATGAGCTTTCATTTTGTAAGAAGTAGGAAATGATCTAAGTACTTTAGCTACAATATCTTCTCCATCAAAGATTCCACCAGCACATCTAATGCCCATCACTAGTTCATTTAGTTTTTGCATGAAAGAAGTAATGTTTTCATCTTCGCTCATTTTCAAGTTTTCCCACTTGCCCTTCAAACTTTGTACCTTAGCAATTTTCACTTGTGCATCTCCCTCATACAATGTTTCCAACTTCTTTTAGATCTCATATGTTGTTTTAAGACCCATTACATTTGTCATCTTTGAATTTGTCATAGTGCTCAATAATGCTTCTATAGCCTTGATATTAGTTTCATCTTCTTTGATTTCATCACGAGTAGAGGCACCATTGTGAAGAATAACATATTTGTTATTTGTAATCTTCTAGAAGGGGTCACCAATGTACTTCAAATGACACTCCATTCTAGCCTTCCACATAGAGTAGTTTGTTCCATCAAACCTAGGACTATCCTTCTTGTATGATGCCATCTCAAATCACCTCAAAGTATTAAAATTCTTCAAAGGAACCTGATATAATACCAATTTTTGGCAAAAAAGGGATAGACAACTGAAAGTGGGGGTCAATCAGTTGTTACAAAAATTAAAACTTTTTAAACTTATTAACCTTTAATATCAGATCTGATAAATAACAGTGAAAGCATAAATCAACAACACATTAGAAACACACATAACACCAATATTTTTTTTGTGTGGAAACATTTTTAGGGGAAAAGCCATGGTGGAGGTTAATCCATAAGTTATACCATGTTAAAATTATAAGGAAAATGAATAAGGAATGAACATGCATTCATGCACACTATGTAGAACTCACTGCTTAGAGAAGACATAATGTCTTACATAAAATATTCAGATTAAATCCATCTGAAGAGATTGAACTGAGAAAATAGCTTCTTCAAAATCCTTATGATAGTTCTGGTTAGGCCCATAAATACTTCTTCACACTTCGCTCAAACTTCTTCACACTCTACTCTACAATCGAATGATCTGATCTCTATTCACACATAGCACTTGCACAATTCACATTACATACTTCACACACACTTCAAAATGAAGAAACAATCACTCTTATATATTCACTTCATGGAATTACATCAACAACTTTATCGGCCAAAAATAAAGGAATAAATGAATACAAACCATCAGCTCAATTCATGAACAAATCTTAATGCGCACCAAACAAAGTCAGTCACAACATAATTAAGACCTAAAAAAAATCCTCGAATGCACCAAACATTCAAATATTCATCCACAAGGATTTGCAACATCCTACAACCACCATGTCAGTCAAGAACATAAAAACCCAAACACAAAGGAAAAATCTTTGATTACGATCACACCGATCAATGCATATGTGCAAAAAAGATAGAGCACAATCTAGAAACATCAAGGAACATCATAGGAGCATACACAAAAACTCAAATTACTAGAATTACATTCTCTTCTTCCAAAAACACCAGCTACAGAAACAAAATAACTGCACGAACACAAAGACTCACAAGTTGCTCCAATCTTGATGTGCACCTCTAATACTTCTAGAGGATAAACTAGATAGGCTTAGCAACAAACCATTTAATCCACAACTTTTGAATGCCAACATAATAAAATTTTCATCACACTTAACTTCACAGCTTCATAGGCAGTCTTCAACATATTTAATATAATTTTCTCAATATCCTCGACATATATAGTCTTTAGGTTATCAATGCTAATAGTGTTGACATCAATGACAACCACATATCAGCAACGCTACCTCAAAATCCAACAATATATGTGTAATGACTTGATGAGTGAATTATGTAATGTGAAATGTAGTGTGAGCTTTAATACTTAAGACCACCAGAAGTAGTGAGAAAAAGGTGTCCACATTCTCTAGAGAGAGTGTGAATGATCTCGTGAAGCACTGGTGGATCTTTTTGTTGTTCTAAGATGTATTTCTCATTGTAACAATCTTCTTTCATCTTCTTTCTAATCTAGCAATGAGCCCTCCAACAATGGACCTATTGTATTCAATGTTACAATTACTATATATCATGAGCTAATCCTCATCATGGTTTTTCCCTTATTGATTTTTCCACATAAATCTTGTGTTCTCATATGTTTGGGTGTATTTGCATTATTGTTTGTCATGTTTACATTCTGCTAATGCATAATAAGGTTTTAATCGTTGTAAAGGGTTTAAAGACTAATATAGATCTGAATGTTAATGAGGGTTTTCATGTTTTCATGTACAATTGATTCATCCCCCTCTAAGAGAAGAAACTCGTACTATAATCTACATACTTAACAAATCAAAAGAAAGGACAAACAATTCAAAGACTCCCTATGAGTTGTGGTATGGAAGAACCCTGACTATAGAATATTAAGAGTATTTGGAAGAGAATGCTATACCAGAAGAGATGAAGAAAGCTTAGGAAATTTCGATGCAAGATCCAATGAAGGAATCTTCGGGTAAGTGCAAAAAGATGGTTCCCAGAAAGGGGGCTTAAGTGGCCACTTTGTTTCTTTCTAAAATCAGGAAATACTGACCTTGGACGTGAAATTGAGGATAGTTACACTCAAAATTCTGAGATGGAACATAAAGAAGGATCGAAGTGCTCTGAGTTTACTTTCTAAAATACTAATTTATTTTGAAAATGGTTGAGATTAAGGGGTTCAAAAGAGGGACGCACATAAATTGGTGTTGTTTTTTCAGAAAAATATAACATAACAACTCTTGTACATCCCTAGCACGGTGAACCTTTTTTTAGTATTTTTAAAATTGCTATAGTCAGAAATAAGCTAACAATATGTAGTTTATGCATGATTTTTCTGATAATTTTTTAATGAATATTTGATTTTTTACTAATTTTCTAAGTGGACACTTCTTGAAAACAAAACTTTGGTCATGCTACCCCTACAAAATTTTCAAACTAATTGAATTTTTTTAAATTCTTTTTTGTAGAATGGATTCTAGTTTCTAAAAATGTAATTTATTTGAAATTTCGATGAAAAGTTAATTTATAATGAAAAATAACACCAAACACTATTTTTTTCCAAAAAAGAGACACACAAACAAAATAAATTATAGATGAAAGGCTTAACATTGTCAGAAAGTGAAAAAAATCACATCATTGGATAAATAAGAGAGAACCTACATTACCCAGGTATTTGATTTGTTTGGCATTGAACCACGTGCAATCCAGATGGTGAGCATGAACCCGATTATGTGAAATATTGTAGAATTTGTAAAAGCACATCTCTGTTCATTGGGAATGCCCTCCAAGCCTTTGGGTTGGTATTCCAAGGAAAATACGATCCCCAAGGCCTGGGGATTCCCAAAGCAATATATAATGTGAGTGCATTATATCTTAGTTTTGACATGGATTTTGGGTTTTGTGAATGCATTGACAAAATGTGAGTGTGTAATAACACGCTTGCATTTTGATCTACATCAAGTTTATTTTTCGTCCCTCTTTTTTTCTTTATTCTCATTATCTTTGAGGGAAATTATATACGTGAAATAAACATTTAAGTATAAGTTTACATTTACATATGGACATTTACTTTCTTAAAAATTAAGTTATATTTCATGTATATAGTTTCAAGATGTTTGAGAGTGGTTTTGGATCTCTAAGAGTAATAATGCAAATTCTAGTTTTTGGAAGATCTCACAAATTTCAGACTTAGTCAAATTTCAGTAACTAGAAGGTCCAATTTTAGTTATCAACAAGTTGTATTATTTATCTCTCTATCTCACTCATTTTTATCCCTTACACTCTAGACCTCTCTCTCCCTATCTTCATCCCTTTATCTGACTCTCACTCTCTCTATCTCTTTCTCTTTCCTTTGCCCTCTAATTCTCTCTACCTCACTTCTATCTCTCTCTCTCTCTCTTTCCTTTACCCTCTAATTCTCTCTACATATCTCTCTCTCTCTACCTACCTATCCCTCCATCACTCCCTACCACTCTCTTTATTCTCTCTACCTCACCTCTCTCTCACCTCCCTCGCTCTTCCTCTATACTTCTCTCTCCCTCTCTTCTTCCCTATCTACTATCTATCTCCCAATCCCTCTCTCTACCTACCTCTACATCCATCAAACCTTACCACTCTCTCTCTACAACTCTCTATCTCACCTTTCTCTCCCTCCCTCCCTTATTCCCTCTCTACTTATCTCTATCTCTCCTCTCTCTCTACCTCTCCTTCCATCTCTACTTGTCTTTATCTCCTCTCTCCCTCTCTCTACCTACCCCTCCTTCCACCACTCTCTATTTCTCTCTATCTCAAATCTCTCTCCCTCACTACATCTCCCTCCCTCTATCCCTCCCACTCTACTTATCTATATCTCCCCTCTCCCTCTCTACCTAGATCTCCATCCATCACAACCTACCACTCTCTCTCTATTACTCTCTATCTCACCTCCCCCTCTCTCCATCCATACATATCCCTCTCATTCCCTCTCTACTCTCTATCTCCCTAATCCCTCTCTACCTACCTCTCCATCCATCACTCCCTAACACTCCCTCCCTCCCTCCCTCATTCCTTCTCTACTTATCTCTCTCTACCTCACCTTTCCTCTCTAATTATCTTTATCTCCCCTATCCCTCTGTCTCTCTATCTCTCACTCAATGTCTCCCTCCCTACCTTTTCGCCTATCTACTCTATATCTCACTTCTCCCTCCCTCTACCTCTCTCTCTCTCTCACTCTCTCACTCCTCCCTCACCCTCTTTCTATCTCACTCTCTCCTCTCTATCTCACCATTCTCTCTTTCCCTCTTTGTAACCCTCTACTTCTTTATATATCACCATTCTCTCTCTACATATATTTATCTCACCTATCCCTCTCTACCTACATATCCCTCCATCACTCCCTACCACACTCTCTCTATTGCTCAATATCTCACCTCTCTCTCACCTCCCTCTCTCTCCCTACATTCCTCTCCCTCTCCTTCAATCTCTACCTACCTCTCCATCCATCACTCCCTACTACTCTCTCTACACCTCTCTATCTCACTTCTCTCCCTCCCTTATTCTCTATCTACTTCTCTCTACCTCTCCTTCTTTCTCTAATTATATTTATCTCCCCTAGCCCTTTGTCTCTCTCTCACTTGATGTCTCCCTCACTACCTTTAACCCTATCTACTCTATATCTCTCTTCTCCCTCCCTCTACCTCTCTCTCTCACTCCTCCCTCACCATCTTTCTCTCTCACCCTCTCCTCTCTATCACACCTTTCTCTCATTCCCTCTCTATAACTCTCTCCTTCTCTATATGTCACCATTATCTCTCTACTTATTTTATCTCACCTATCCATATGTATCTCTCTCTTCCTCCCCTCTCTTTCCAACCCTCCTCCCTCCCTCTATCTTTATATCTCTCTACTTCTCTCTATCTCACCAATCCCTCTCTACCTGCATATCCCTCTATCACTCCCTACCACAGTCTCTTCATTGCTCTCTATCTCACCTCTTTCTCACCTCCCTCTATCCCTCCATACATCTCCCTCAATTTTTCCTTCCTTATCTACTCTTTATATCTCATGTCTCTCTACCTTTCCTTCCCTCTCCACTTATCTTTATCTCCTCTTTCCCTCCCAACCTCTCTCTCTCCCCAATCCCTTCCTTCCCCTCTTTCTCTCTCCCCCTATGAGGGTTGAGGGTGTAAGGTTTAGTTTTTAAGTTATAGGGTTGAGTTTATAGGGTTAAGTGTATAGGGAATAGGGATTAGGGTTTATGATATTAGGTATAAATTTGAGGGTATAAGGTATAGGGTATAGGGATGAGGGATGAGGGTTTAGGGTTTAGCGTTTAAGGTATACGGTTGAGGGTTGAGGGATAGTGTTTAGGGTTGAGGGTACAAGGTTAAGTGTATAGGGTATATGGATTATGGTTTAGTATATTGGGTATATAGTTGAGGGTATTGGGTTGAGGATATTAGGTTTGGGTTTGATGGTTCAGGGTTTAGGGTTTATGTATAAGTTTGAGGGTTGAGGGTTGAGGTATAATGTTCAAGGTTGACGGTATAAGGTTAAGTGTAAAGGGTATAGGGATTAGGTTTTAGGGTGTAGGGTTAAGGGTATAAGGTATAGGGTTAAGGCTTGAGAGTTTAGGGTTTTTTTTTAAAGTATAGGATTGAGGGATAATTTTTATGGTTTAGGGTATAAGGTTGAGGGTGTAGGGTATAGAGATGAGGCTTGAGGGTGTAGGGTTTAGGGTTTAAGGTATAGGGCTGAGGGTTGAGCGATAGTGTTCAAGGTTGAGGGTATAGGGATAAGTGTATAGGGATTAGGGTTTAGAATAATGGGTATAGGGTTGAGGGTATTGGGTTTAGGATTGAGGTTTAGGGTTTAGGGTTTAGTGTACAATGTTGAATGTAGGGTTTAAGGTTTAAGTATAGGGTTGAGGGATGATGTTTAGGGATTAGGTTATAAGGTTGAGGGTATAGGGTATATGGATGAGGGTTGAAGGTGTACGGTTTAGGGTTTAAGGTATAAGGTTGAGGGTTGAGTTATAGTGTTCAAGGTTGGGGGTGTAGGTTTAAGTGTATAGGATATAGGGATTAGGGTTTAGGATGTTGGGTATAGGGTTGGGGGTATTGGGTTTAGGGTTGAGGGTTTATGGTTCAAGGTTTAGGGTACAAGGTTTAATGTAGGATTTAGCATTTAATTATAGTGTTAAGTGTTCAGGGAAAATTTTTAGGGTGTAGGGATGAGGGTTGACGGTGTAGGGTTTATGGTCTAGGGTATAGGGTTGAAGGTATAAGGTTATGTTTGTAGGGTATAGGGATTAGGGTTTAGGATATTAGGTATAGGGTTGAGGGTATTGGGTTGAAGATATAAGGTTAAGCTTAGAGGGTATAGGGATTAGGGTTTAGGAGAGAGATAGAGAGAGAGTAGGTATAAGGTTAAGTTTATAGGGTATAGGGATTAGGGTTTAGGATATTAGGTATAGGGTTGAAGGTTTAAGGTTAATTTTATAGGGTATAGGGATTAGGGTTTTAGAGAGAGAGAAAGAGAGAGAGAGAGAGAGGGAGAGTTGAGATAGGGTGAGGGGGTGTGAGGGAGAAAAATGAAAGAGAGAGAGAGTTGGCCCCAATTTCTTGGACCCATTTTTTCAAACAGGCCACTACATTGACAATTTCACTGAATTGGCAAGCCAGTGGGCCCACTAGCTTGCCAATTTGGTGAAATAGACAACCTAACTTGCCCTGTTTGAAAAAATGGGTCCAAGAAATGGGGTCTCCCGGTGATGAAATTCTTGGACCAACATTTTCAAATAGGCCACTACATTGCCAATTTCACCGAATTGGCAACCTATCTTGGCTTGATTGAAAGAATGGGTCCAAGAAATGGGGTCTCTTGGTGATGAAAATCACTGGGAGACCCCATTTCTTCGACCCACTTTTTCATACAAGCCACTACATTCCTAATTTCACCAAATTGGGAAGCTAGGGTGGATGGTAGAGGGTTAAGGGGAGAGGGGAGAGAGATAAAAGAAGTGAGTGAGAGAGAGAGAGAGAGACTTGAGAGAGGGAGAGGGGGTAGGAGGGAGAGACTTGACAAAAAGAGAAAGAGGGAGGGAGTGGGAGAGATATAGAGGGTAGAGGGTAGAGGGTTTTGAGGGTTTAAGGGTTAAGGGTAGAGATGAGAGAGATATGAGTGAGTGAGCGAGAGAGAGACTTGAGAGGGAGAGGGGGTAGGAGGGAGAAACTTGATAGAAATAGAGGGTAGAGGGTTAAGAGTAGAGTGTTTAAGGGTTTAGGGTTAAGGGTCAAGGGGAGAGAGATAGAGGGAGTGAATGAGATAGAGAGAGGCTTCAGATAGGGAGACATAGTGGGAGGTAGATACCAAGAGAGAGTGAGTGGTAGATAGATAGATGGTAGAGAATTAATATTAGAGGGTAGAGGGCCCAATTCGATGAAACTGGCAATCTAACTTGGCCTTTTTGAAAAAATGGGTCTGAGAAATGGGGTCTCCCAGTGATTGCAATCATTGGGAGAGCCCATTTCTTGGACCCATTTTTTCAAATAGGCCACTACATTGCCAATTTTTCTGAATTGGCAAGCTAGGGTAAAGGGTTTAAGGATTAAGGGTACAATGGGAGAGATAGAAGGAGTGAGAGAGAGAGACTTGAGAGAGGGAGAGGGGGTAGGATGGAGATATGATGATAGGGAGGTTGGATGAAACAAACATTATTTCATGCTCTAGGTCTTGTTTGGAAGACCTCTTTGGTGTCTTACTTCACCACCTTAACCTATAGGACCTTCTTCTTGTTCAGGTTCCCCTAGTTTTCCTTACCAACCCAACTATCAACTCAATTCCACCTACCAAGTCAACCTTGGTACAAAGTTCACAACTCTTCCTTAGCCCTTAATCTACCCTAAAGCTAACATACTCCAAAACTAGAACTTAGATTTGTATGGGTGTGGAGGTGTTTCTAACAGGTTCAATCCATCTCACCATTCTTCTTGAGGGTCCACCTTACTTCATTTTTCCATTGCTTCTACCAAACCCTCATCTAGGGTTTTAGTCCACTAGTCCTAGGAATTCCAATTAGGCCTCCTTCTCCGAGAAAAAAAGTTGGTTCTCCAAAGTTTCCCAAAGAACATAGAATCTTCCCTTGGGGTTCCTAGTCCTTGCATCTATCCCTCAAAGATTCTATAGGTCTTAACCCTCAACTGTCCGTACACAGCCATAACCCTCAATTTAGCAAAATAGGCCTTTTTTAAGCCATTTCCTGACCACACAATAGACTGTCATGAGTTTCTCTCACCAAATGGATTGGTGGAGCTTCCTCCTCCATGCTATACCTTGGAAAGGATCATACCTTCCCTCTCCAAACCATGATCTGACAGGAAATGAACACCCCTACCAATCAAGTGCTTTACACTTCTTGTCTTCCCTAGTCGGACACTTCTTGGCTCGCCTAGGAGAAGATTTCTATGGTGCTTGTAGAACTTTCAAGACCTCCTAACCCTACTATATGTACAAGCATGGATTCTAGTCACAATTCCCAAGGGGCCATATGTTATGTACAGTGGGAATGTGATCTAAACCTCCATTTTCTACAAAAAACTTGTGAGATCAACAAATGAAAGGAAACAAACAACTACAACAGTGCTTGAAACTGAAGTAGAAATCTAAATTGCTACAACACAATGCTTAATCCACAAGTTTACTACATCCTACACCACTTATAGTAGAAAATTGAATCCATTTAAGCTCTACTATTTGACAAAACTAGAAATTCACACTAAAACTCCACTATCTTCATTGTATTCAAAAACTCCAATCAATGAAAATGCTTCCAACCTTGCGCTCAGGTTGAGGCACACCATAAATAGCTCACAAAAATAGTTAGGCTCGATCTTAACTCCTCCCTTGGCCACTTGTGGCTTCCATTTAAGCCTTATTTGCAAACTTTTGAAAATCTAACACCTAAAAACGTCTAACAAGGTCTTTAAACCATACTTGTAGCCAAAACCTCAACCTAGCCAATCGTCAACATGACCTTGAACAACTCAACACCTAATCTCAAATGCCACTAAGGAACAAACATAAAGGAACAAGAAGATGAAGATAAGTTGACCTAGACAAATTGGTCAAACATGACCTTCTAGACATCCTTCCTATGATGACCTATTGGGTTTTCTTGCACCATTCTCCCCCTGCACAAACATGAAGAAATGTGGGGAGAGAATAGAGATGGATCAATACCCTACTTCTTGAACTGAGCTTCATCCATCCACGTAGCCTCTGATTTTGGTTTGTCCCTCTATTTGATGAGATGTTTCATGTATTCCTTATGCTAGGTAGACTTCTTCACCCTTGACTCCAAGATCCTCTCTGCTTGTAACCTATCTTGAGTAGGTAAGGCTATTTTGCTCACATCATTGAAGATATCCTTGTTGTTCTGATCCATGTCAGTGACTATTCCCTTATATTTGATTAGATTAGCTACATTGAACACTAGTGAAATGCCTAAATCTGCAGGTAGCTCCACCTTGTAGGCATTCTTTCCATATTTGGCTAACACCTTACATGGTCCCACTCTCTTCATCTGAAACTTTGTTTATGTTCCCTTCTACAACCTAGATTTGTTGAGGTGGACCATAACATAGTCTCTTGGGTATGTACATGATCATCATGGAAAAAACAGGCCCTTAAGTGGCAATAAAAAGACGAAAAATCAGAGTTAGACAACTTGATGTAAAAATTTGAATAAGTTATCTATATTATTTCCAAAAAATGTAAAAATGGAATCTGTAGAAAATTGAATGTAGTTTCTAACCTACTAGACCTTTATTTAAATAAAAAATCTATTTTTGTAAAATTTGAAATTTCAATGCAATAGTATTTAAATTTTAGGGTAAAAATAAGAAGTAGGTGTCTGTTTGACCACCCTAACCACAATAAAAAGATAATATTTTTTTATAAGATTTTAGATATAAGTAGAGGACTCATGTCCCGATGTGATACATATTTTTTTATAATTTTTTTCCAAGTAAATAATCAATTATGAATTTTTTATTACAACTTTTAAAAAATATAAAATCTCGTCTATCTAACCATCTTCACTTTGTCAGAAATTCATGAAATTCATTTTTTTCTTTTTAATCCTATAACATACAAAGCATAGAATGTGACACATGTTTTGGATTCAAAAAATTTGATACCGTTTGAAAGTTATAGATGTTTTTCAATAAGCCTATCAATCAGGACTTTATTCATAATTCTAGTAGAAAATGAATAATAATTATTTATTAAATTCAAAGTAAAGAATAATTTATATTGGTGGAAAGCTGAGAATATCCTCTAAAAACCTTTTTCGTTTCATCAATTTTGGGTTAAAAAAAAAGTCATCAGCCACATGGGCCATCATATGGCTTACATATTGCTACTTTTTGGCCCATCATGATCCTGCACATCCCCTCCTACTGTAAATTGTAGATCCTTCCTAGTTAGATCCACCTTAATTTTCAACTTCTGAGTTGCCTCGATGACTATCTTCTTCACCTGCTCCTGAATCTCCTTCATGGTCTGAGAGAAATCCTCTGCATGTCCACTCCTATGCTCCATAGCTCCTAGATCCCTGAGCTCACACACACATCTTGGGTGCATTCCATACACTATTTCAAAAGGACTCTTCCCTGTGGTTCGGTTCACACTGTCATTGTATGCATATTCTGCTTGTGAAATGACTAAGTCCCATGTCTTTCCATACTCCTTGGTTAGGCATCTTAGAAGGTTACCTAACACCCTATTAACCACCTCTATTTTTCCATCAGTCTGAGGATGTTAAGTTGATCCAAAAGACATGTTGGTACCTAATCTGCTCCATAGAGTCTTTAAAAAAGGACTCGTGAACTTCACATCCCTGTCTGATACAATGCTCAAAGGTAATCCATGGATCCTTACAATTTCTTTGAAGAAAAGGTGAGCAATATAGCTAGCATCATGGGTGGTCTTGCAAGGGATAAAGTGACTCATCTTACTGAATCTATCCACAACCACATAGACACTATCAAACTCTTTCTTAGTCTTAGGGAGTCCTACAACAAAGTCCATGCTAATACATTCCCATGGTCTATTAGGAATGGTTAGGGGTTGATACAAACTTGCATTACTAGCTCCTCATTTAGCTTTCATACACACTACACACTGCTCCACATACCTCCTAACATCCCTTGGCAACTTAGGCCAATAGTAGAACCTCTACACTAGTTCCATTATCTTTTTGATGCCAAAATGTCCACTAAGACTACCATTGTGTTTCTCCTAGATGAGATTCTCTCTCATTGATCCTTTTGGAACACATAACTGATTCCCCTTGAATAACAATCCACTTTGCAATGTATACTCTAAGTATTGACTATGAAAGTGATTCTCAAAGTTAGAACATACCTTGTAGGCCTCCGAGAAGTCTTCATCTTCCCCATAGAGATCCTTGAAAGTCTCTATCCCAATGCTCTTGATCTGTATCTCTTGCACTGTCAACAATCTCCTACTTAATGCATCTGCCACCTTGTTCAACTATCCCTTCTTGTGCTTGATGGTGAAAGTGAAATCTTGGAGGTACTCCATCCATTTTAGATGTCTATTTCTCAACTTCTCTTGTGTGTTGATGTAACTAAGTGCCTGATTATTAGTGAACACTACAAACTCTTTAGGTAGGAGATAATGCCTCCATTTTCTTAGTGACTGTACTAAAGCATAGAGTTCTAGGTCATAGGTAGAATACTTCTTCTTAGCTTCATTGATATTTTCACTAAAGAAAGCTATAGGCCTGACTTCTTCACTTTAAACTCCTCCTACTGCAATTCCACTAGAATCACACTCCATAGTAAACAACTTATCAAAGCTAGGTAACAAAAGGATGGGTTGAGTTTACACTTCTTGTTTCAATTTCTCAAAACCCTTCTCAGCTTCTAGAGTGCACTTGAATTTAGTCTTTAGACCACCTTTGATTGTATCAAGGTCTGGTGCACATATGCCACTAAAGTTTCCTATAAATTTCCTATAAAGCTAAGCCAATCCATGAAAACTTCTTACCTCTGTCCCTGTGGTTGGTGTAGGCCAATTTCAAATAGCTTCCACCTTGCTTGGATCCATCTTCAATGATCCTTGGGACTACAAACCCCAAATACACAAGCTCCTATTTGAAGAACTCACATTTCTCTAGGTTGATGGCTAACTTTTCTTCTTGCAATCTTTTGAGAACCAACTCCACATGCTTTAGATGGTCTTCTGCTATCTTGCTAAAGATGAGTATATCATCAAGATATACCACCACAAATATCCCTATAAAGTTTTTGAGCACTTCATTCATGAGCCTCATGAATGTGATAGGAGCATTAGAGAGGCCAAATGGCATAAATCTCCACTCATACAATCCATCAGTTGTCTTAAAGGTTGTCTTCCACTCATCTCCATCCTTAATTTTGATCTGATGGTATCCACTTTTGAGATCCAACTTGGTAAAGTACTGAGCTCCTCCAAGACAATCCATCAAGTCCTCAATCCTAGGAATAGGAAGCCTATACCTGATTGCAATTCTATTTATAGCTCTACAATCAGTGCATAATCTCCCCTTTCCTCCTTTCTTGGTTGCTAAGACCACTAGCACTACACACGGACTGATGCTCTTCCTAATTAATCCTTGATCTAACAACTCCTACACTTGTCTAGATACCTCTAGGTTTTGATCCGATGTAAGCTTGTAAGCTACTTTGTTTGGTAATGAAGCTCCTGGTATGAGGTCAATCTAATGGCTAATGGCTTTCTTAGGAGGTAAGGTTGTTGGTGTCCCATCACTCACTATGTCCTTGAACTGTTCTAACAACTTCTGGACTGCTTCATGTATGACTGATTTCTTGGCCTTGTCTTCTTCCTTGGGTTGCACCATGATCACATATCCTTCACCTCCTTGATGTAGGTTGTTAATGAAATCTTTACCACTGCTTAATAAGACACTAGGGGTCTTTGACTAACCCTCTTCCTCATCTAATAGTGACTGCTATTTGAATGTCTTTCCATCCTTATTGAATGTGATAGTATTTTCCTTCCCATCATAGATGGCACCTCTGCCATACTACCATGGTCTGCCCAATAGAAGATGGCATGCATCCATGGGTAACACATCACAAATCAACTTATCCTTGTACCCTCCAATCGAGAACTCCACCGTTGTTTGCTCATTGACAAGAACACTTTCCTCTTTGTTCAACCATGTCACCTTGTAAGGGTTAGTGTGGGGTACTTTCTCCACCTTCAACTTCCTTACTACCTCCTTTGAGATGATGTTATCTGTTGAACCTGAATCCACAATAACTTTGCACACTTTTCCAAGTATTTTGCATCTTGCCCTGAATAAGGCTCTCCTTTGTTTTGGCTCTTCCTTGACCGATTGTCTGATCAAAACTCTTCTAAACATTAGGTTCTCCTCAATTTTTGATTCAATGTGACTAACCTCTGGTGATTTGGTACTCATGGTGTCCTCTTGAGCATATGACACTCTCTTCTCATTATTTGATGAAGATGCTTTCTTCGGGAACCTATAAGTTGGATGACCTACTTGACCACAATGATAACATTTCATACTAGCAAAGTATGAGTTGCTTCTACCTGCTCCTCTTCCTCTATTTGATCCTCCTTGAGATCCTCTACCTCTTCCATAACCTCCTCTAGAAGGTGTTTCACTTCCATGCTCTGTGACCTTGGACTCTCCTTGGTTTCTTTGTTCAGTCCCTCTACCTTGGTAACCACCCCTATGTCCTTTTTGATCTCTACCTTTGCCTCTACTCTTAGAAGCCTGATCTTGTTTCCTCTTGCTTCTTTCCTTAATATTTATAGCTAATTGGTAACATTGGTGTACTATCTTGGGACTTAGAAGATTCATCTCCTCTTGAATGTTCCACTTGAAGCCTTTAAGGTACCTAGCTACCTTAAGACTTTCATCCTCTAAAACATTAGACCTCATACAAAGTTTTTGAAACTCCTCAGTGTAAGTATTCACATCTTGGTCTCTTTTTCTCAAGCTCTATCTCTTCTTATGCAACTGAATCTCATAATCATTTGGCATGTATGCTTCTCTCAACCATACCATTCCAAGTTGAAATAGGCTTCTTGCCTTCTTTTTCCCTCTTTGTCTGAATGAATTTCCACTATGTCAAGGAAGAACCTCTTAGTCTTGACTTGGTCACCTTCACCTTCTATGCTTCAATGACCCTATCACACTCAAAATGGTTTTCCATACCCTTTATCCAATCCATGACTAGATCAGCTTCCAATTTTCCACTAAATAGTGGTATGCCTTCAAGAGCTTTTCCACTCACAGATTTCCATGCCTTCAAGAAAGGCTCCTCTTCTAGAACAAGGTCAGGTTCAGGGATCTTGTCTTCCTCTGCAACCTCTTCACTCTTTGGTACCCTACCTTCCAGTCTATCACTGACCTCATCAACCTTGATTTGCACATTACTCAATTTAACCTCAAGTTGGGCTAATCTTTCCCTTAGTATCCTATTGTCTTCCTCTTGATCTTCGACCTTCTTGGCCAACTTATTATTCACCATGATTGTAGAACCACAAGACTCAAGATCTGACATACATCAATCTATCCCAAATCTCTTGTTGCTCTGATACCAATTTGATAGGGAGGTTGGATGAACCAATCACTGTTTAACGCTCTAGGTATAGTTTAGAAGACCTCTTTGGTGTATTGCTTCACCACCTTAACCTATAGTACCTTCTTCTTGTTTAGGCTCCCCTATTTCTCCTTACCAACCCAGCTATCGACTCAATTCCACCTACCAATTCAACCTTGGTGCAAAGTTCACAACTCTTCCTTAGCCCTTAATCTACTCTAAAGGCTAACATACTCCAAAACTAGAACTTAGCTTTGTAGGGGTGTGGAGGTGTTTCTAATAGTTTCAATCCATCTCACCATGCTTCTTGAGGGTCCACCTAACTTCATTTGTCCATTGCTTCTACCAAACCCTCATCTAGGGTTTTAGTCCACTAGTCCTAAGAATTCCAATTAGGCCTCCTTCTCTGAGAAAACAAGTTGGTTCTCCAGAGTTTCCCAAAGAACACTAAATCTTCCCTTGGGGTTCCTAGTCCTTGCATCTATGCCTCAATTATTCTAGAGGTCTTAACCCTCAACTATTCGTAGACAACTATAACCCTCAATTTAGCAAATTAGGCCTTTTTTAAGCCATTTCCTGACCACACAGCAGACTGTCATGAGTTTCTCTCACCAAATGGATTGGTGGAGCTTCCTCCTCCATGTTATGCCTTGGCAAGGCTCATACTTTCCCTCTCCACATCATGATCTAATAGGAAATGAACACCCCTGCCAATCAAGTGCTCTGCACTTCTTCTCTTCCCTAGCCGGACACTCCTTGGCTCGCCTAGGAGAAGATTTCCATGGTGATTGCAGAATTGTCAAGACCTCCTAACCCTACCATATGTACAAGCATGGATTCTAGTCAAAATTCCCAAGGGACCATACATTATTTATAGTGGGAATGTGATCTAAACCTCCATTTTCTACAAACAACCTGTCAGATCAGCAAATGAAAGGAAACAAACAACTACAATAGTGCTTGAAACTGAACTAGATATCTAAATTGCTACCAAACAATGCTTAATCCACAATTTTACTGCATCCTACACCACCTATAGTAGAAAATTGAATCCATTTAAGCTCTACTATTTGACAAAACCAGAAATTCACACTAAAACTCCACTGTCTTCCTTGTATTCAAAAACTCCAATCAATGCAAATGCTTCCAACCTTTCTCTCAAGTTGAGACACACCATAAATATCTCACAAAAATAGTGAGGCTCAGTCTTAACTAGTCCCTTGGCCACTTGTGGCTTCCATTTAAGCCTTATTTGCAAACTTTTGAAAATCTAACACCTAAAAATGTCTAACAAGGTCTTTAAACCATACCTAGAGCCAAAACCTCAACCTAGCCAATGGTCAACATGACCTTGAAGAACTCAAAACCTGATCTCAAATTCCAGTAAGGCACAAACATAAAGGAAAAAGAAGATGAAGATAATTTGACCTAGACAAATTGGTCAAACATGACCTTCTAGACATCCTTCCTATGATGACCTATTGGGTGCTCATGCACCACTTGAAGATAGAGAGAGGGAGGGAGTGGGAGAGAGATACAGGGTATAGGCTAGAGGGTTTAAGGGTTTAGGGGGTTAAGGGTAGAGGGTAGAGGGTTAAGGGTAAAGGGGAGAGAGATAGAAGGAGTGAGTGAGTGAGAGAGAGACTTGAGAGAGGGAGAGGAGGTAGGAGGGAGATACTTGAGAGAGAGAGAGTGGGGGAGTGGGAGAGATATAGAGGGTACAGGGTAGATGGTTTAAGGGTTTAAGGGTTAAGGGTAGAGGGGAGAGAGATATAAGGAGTGAGTGAGTGAGATAGATAATTGGGAGAGGGAGAGGGGGTGAGAGGGAGAGACATTAGAGAGAGAGAGGGGGGGAGTGAGGGAGAGACCTTAGAGACAAATACATAGAGAGATTGAGTTCTCTAGTTAGGGTGGGAGGGAGATACCTGAGAGAGGGAGAGGGGGTGGGAGGGAGAGACCTAGGAGAGAGAGAGAAAGAGATAGTTCTCTAGTTAAGGTGGGAGGGATACTTGAGAAGAGGGAGAGGGGTGGGATGGAGAGATCCAAGAGAGAGAGAGAGAGAGTTATCTACTTAGGGTGGGAGGGAGAGACTTGAGAGAGGGGGGTGGGAGGGATAGAGCTGAAAGAGAGTTAGAGATGGAGAGAGAGAGAGAGATAGAGAGAGAGAGATGGAGGGAGGGAGATAGAGATAAGTAGAGAGGGAAGGAGGGAGGGAGAGAGAAGTGAGGTAGATTTAATTAGAGAGAGAGAGTTCTCTAGTTAGGGTGAAAGGGAGAGAACTGAGATATGGAGAGGGTGCAATAAGGAGAGATAGGGATTGGGAGAGACTTGAGAGAGGGGGAGGTGGTGGGAGGGAGAGACTTGACAAAGAGAGGGGGAGTAGGAGTGAGAGACTTGAGAGAAGGGGAGGGGTTGGGAGGGATAGACTCGAGAGAGATAGAGGGGGTGGGAGGGACAAACCTGAGAGAGAGGAAGAGAGGGAGAGAAAGGGAGAGGTGGAGAGGGAGATAGGAAGGAGGGAGAGAGAGAGAGAGAGTTCTCTATTTAGGGTGGGAGGGAGAGACCTAAGAGAGGAAGAGAGAGACCTAAGAGAGATTGAGAGAGATACTTCTCTAGTTATGGTGGGAGGGAGAGACTTGAGAGAGAGAGAGAGCTCTCTAGGTAGGGTGGGAGGGAGAGGAGGTGGAAGAGAGAGACCTGAGATATACAGGCGAAGAGTAAGAGAGAGATTCTCTAGTTAGGGTGGGAGGGAGAGACTTGAGAGAGGGAGAGGTGGTGGGAGGGAGAGACCTGGGAGAGAGGGAGTGGGAGAGAGAGAGAGAGAGGGGGGGTGTGAGGGCCATAGAGAGAGACAAAGAGAGGGTCTGTGTTCTCTAGTTAGGGTGGGAGGGAGAGAATTGAGAAAAGGGGAAGGGGGTAGGAGAGAGAGAGAGAGAGAGTGTTCTCTCGTTAGGGTGGGAGGGAGAGGGGACCTAAGAGGGAGAGACCTGAGAGAGAGAGAGAGAGAGAGGGAGTGAAAGATATACCTGAGGGAGAGAGAAAGAGGAAGTGAGAGATACCTAAGAGAGAGAGGGGGTGGGAGGGATAGGAGGGATAGACCTGAGACAGAGGGAAATAGAGAGGGGGTTGTACCTAAGGGCATGTGTAGGATCATGATGGGCCAAAAAGTGGTGATATGTAAGTGATATGATGGCCCATGTGGCTAACAATTTTTTTAAACCCAAAATTGATGAAACAAAAAGGGTTTTAAAGGATATTCTTAGCTTTCCACCAATATAAATTATGATTTACTTTGAATTTAAGAAATAATTATTATTCAGTTTCTATTTGAATTACGACTAAAGTCCTGATTGATAGCCTGATTGAAAAACAACTATATCTTTCAAACGGTATCACATTTTTTGAATCTAAAATATGTGTCACATTCTATGCTTCACATACTATAGGATTAAAAAAAATTAAAAATGAATTTCATGAAGTTTTGACCAAGTTAAGGTGGTCAGATGTATGAGTTTTCATATTTTTAAAAAGTTGTAATAAAAAAATCATAATTAATTATTCACTTGGAAAAAAATTACAAAAAATATGCATCACATCGAGACATGATTCTTCTACTTATATCTAAAATCTTATTAAAAAAATTATCATTTTATTGTGATTAGGGTGGTCAAACATACACCTACTTCTTATTTTTTCCCTAAAATTTAAGAACTACTGAATTGAAATTCCAAATTTTCAACAAATAGAATTTTTAATAATAAAAATAAACCTCGTAGTTTAGAAACTACATTCAATTTTCAACAGATTCTATTCTTACATATTTTTGAAATAATATAGTTAACTTATTCAAATTTTTACGTCAAGTTGCCTAACTCTGATTTTTTTGAATTTTATTCCACTTAAGGGCTTATTTTTTCCATGATGATCCTACACATGCCCCTAGATCCTAAGACACAAACTATAAAGCCTAAACCCTAAATACTAAACCCTAAACCATAAACCATAAACCATAAATCCTAAACCAAAGAGAGAGAGATGGGCGAGCGAGAGAGTGTATGAGAGAGAGAAACACTAAGGGAAGGAGGAGTGTTGGGAGATTAAGAGAGAGAGAGAGATGGAGGGAGAGTGAGAGGGAATGAGGGAGGGAGAGGTAGAGATGGAGAGAGGTAGAGAGAATTATATAGGGAAAGAGAGATAGAGAGGGGGGATAAGGGAGGGAGAGAGATAGAGAGAACTAGAGAGGGGAGGATGGAGGGATAGAGGGAGAGATAAGTGTGATAAATAGAATGAGAGAGAGTGGAGGGAAGGAGGAAGCTTGAGAGATTGAGGAAGAGAGGAGGGGTGGTGAGAGATAGGCAAAGAGGGATAGGTTAGATAGAGAGAAGTAGAGAAGGAAGGTGGTTTGGATGAAGGAAGAGAGAGAGATGAGTGAGAGAGAGAGAGAGGTAGAGAGGGATAGGCTAGATAGAGTGAAGTAGAGAGGGAAGGTGGGTGGGAGGAAGGAAGAGAGACATAGAGGGGGAGATATAGAAAATTAAACAGGGAAGGAGGGAAGGAGGAAAGGAGGGAGGGATGGAGGGGGAGAGAGAGGTTAGATAGATAGAAGTGTAGAGGGAAGGATAGAGTGTGAGGGAGAGCTCTATAGAATAAGGGATAAAAAATGAGTGAGATAGATAGAGAAAGATGATAAAAATTGTTGATTACTAAAATTTGACCTCCTGATTACTAAAATTTGACATGCCGATTACTGAAATTTGACTAAGTATAATTTTTTTGAGATCTTCCAAAAACTAGAATTTGCATTATAACTCCAAGAGATCTGAAACCACTCTCAAACATCCTGAAACTATATACATAAAATCTAACTTAAAGTATAAGAAATTAATGTCCATATGTAAATATATATGTAAATGTTTATTTCATGTATATAGTTTCCCTGAAAGATAACAAGAAGAAGGAGACAAGAAAAAGAGAAGAAAAAAGTTTCAATATAGACCAAAATGCGCTTGCATTTTGGAAATATTTTTTTGATTTCAAAAAATTCACATTTTTTGAACTCAAATTGCGTGCATTTTTTGAAATTTAAACCATAACATGAGCACATTATACTGCACTCACATTATGGTTATTGTCATTGAAAGGTGTAAAATTCTTGTCACTTATGGTTTATCACGTACGAAAACAATCTTCCATGCTCTCTCATTCAAGAAGAAACCCTAGAGATCTCAATGAAAAGGAGAAAGAGATCTTGAAATATAGGGTTTTCCTAGAGACTAATTGTAAAATAATGAGGATTTCACCACCAAGCTAGGTCTTGGAAAGACAAAGGCAATGTAAATAAAATTTTTTAACCCTAATTCAATTCAATCTTTCACTAAATGACCTAGAAATGCAAATGAAACAAAACATAAAGTTGCAAGATGAACAGTGTGCACCTCAAAATTTGGAGATGATTGAATGAGGCTTTGAAATGTTGGAAATTTTGAGTTTAATGGTGACTGCAACTCATACGCCAAGTTGGGTGAATCAGTCCCAAATCTGGGTTTCTATGTAAGAATAGGAATCTGGCAAATTGATATCCGGATCTCTAAAAATTTGTATTTTGACCTAAACTAGGATTGATTCACCAGAACTGGCGAATCAGTCTAGTTATGGTTTTATGGAACTTCAAGGTATGAATCTAGTCTTCAAGGTCTTCTATGTGCTTCCCAATTGATTTCCAAATCTGAAACCCCGATTTATAACATGTAGAAGCTCTCCAAGTATCTCCAATGCAAGGTGACAACTTTGACAACTTTAGGCACTTTGACAACTTTATCCAAACTTGATCCTCAATGTGTCTTCAATCTAGACCTGCAAATCACACACTAAAGAGAGGGAAAATGGTGTTTTGTTAGTTGATAGGGGTTTGCCTTTGTCAAACCCCGTTTTGCTAATCAAACCTTGAAATGAAATTAAATAGGAATGGAGAATGATGAATGAACAAAATATGATGTTGCAACTCACCAAGCCCTAGAAAATGAATTGTTGAAAACATGTGTGAGATGGCTCCAATGGATGTAGATCTTGAATATTTCTTGAATAGGATAGATCTTTAATGAAATGCTAGCTTGAATCATGAAACCCTACATCACAATTATTAGCTCAAAAACAAACATGATGCATGAGGACTTGGACATGATGCTTGATGCTTGAATAATTCTCTAGAATTTTTTATAATATTCTCTTGAATGCTCATATAAACACTTGAATTCTCTTGTGAGCTAAAACTTTCTATAAGGATGCTTTCACAAAATTCTTAGGCGAAAATGAGTGAAAAACCTTGTATTTATACTTAATTATGCAAGAATTCCCAAAATTACAACACTACAAGCCGACATCAGATATAGGAGAAAAAATTCCCACAAAGAATCTGAATTAATTTTAATTTTGGGCCACATTAGACTCATTCACCAAAGGTGGTGAATGAGTCCCATTAGGCATAATTTATGGGACCATTTTTTGAAAATTCCTAGTGTGTCACCAAAAAGTGTAGCCTTGACACTTTTCACTCATTTGGACCCTTTCTTATGCATTTTGGACCCCTAAACAACCCCTTTTCATCATCATTTATAGGCCCCTATGACCCCTTATTGTGCATCCCAAGGCCTAATTTGATCAAATATCTGATAAAATCATCATATAAATGTGATTTCTTCACTCTCAGACAATCCAACTGGAAAAAGAGCCCCTTTGAGACTAGGTCGCCGACCTAGGAAAATTATTCATGTCCAGGTGGAATAGGTCACCCAAGGTGGCGACCTAGTCCCATTGGAGCTATTTTTGGGGTTTTGAGCAGGAAAAGTTAGGTTTTTATTTTTTTTCTCCTTCATGTTGGCTTTGAGGATTTAATAATGGGTGTTTTGGGTGGATTGTCTATAAATAAGCCTCAAAAACCCTAATTTATGATAAGACAAACTCATTATTCAATCTCCCATTCACCACTCTGCTCAAGCAAGCTAGGGTTTTCGCATACTAAGTCATCAAAACATCTCTCCAAGGAATTAAAGGGTTGATTGCTGCAACAACACAAGATATCTCATCATGGAAAGGTATTAGCTCCATCATTTCATGTTTCATTACTTTATTTCTCCATTTGATTTGATTATCTAAAAAGGGGTTTGACCAAGGCGAATCCCGATACTCTAACAATCAACATTTCTTCTTTTGTATTTGTGTGTGGATGCAGATTTAGGTATTTTGCAGGTTTGGAAATAGTTCAAGGATGGTTTGAAGACTTGTTAGGGCATCTCCTTGTAAACTAGGGAAAAGCATCCACAAAAAGACACCTACAGGCCGAAAATCAAAGTTTCTGGTTTGAATACTTAAAGGAGTAGAAGTGCAAGTCGAGGTATACAAATTCCCCCTCTGAATCTTTCAAAAAGGAAAAAGGGACACTCCCACCAGTTGTGCTCACCTAGTCCCACTGTGCATATTTTTCAGAGGTTTCTACAGATCCGAATACCCATTTGGCTGAAATAGGCCCTGAAGAAGTTTTCTAAAATTACCCTGAAAAAAGACTAGGTCAACCAGCTTAGCACAAGTGTCTCGCCA
Organism: Sequoiadendron giganteum; assembly: GCA_007115665.2. Taxonomy (NCBI): domain Eukaryota; kingdom Viridiplantae; phylum Streptophyta; class Pinopsida; order Cupressales; family Cupressaceae; genus Sequoiadendron; species Sequoiadendron giganteum. The sequence continues at coordinate 123,574,437 of VCHN02000014.1, forward strand.
AACAAAAAAATCATTTTTTCTAGAATTTATGAGTTCCTTTAAGTCTGCAGCACACTTCTAGGTACACATTTCTAGTTTTATAGCTTTCTATTCTATTTTATAAGCTTTCTTAGGTCATTTAGCATAAATTTTGCATATCTTAATGTGCTTTCACATATTTTGCATTTTCTAGGTTTTACATTACTAATTAATTTTTGTTTTCAGCTTATATCATTTAGTGCATTCCATATCACACACCACACACTCTTAAAACCCTTATCTTTCAATGTAACCTATGTATTTTGGCCTACTTCTTTCTCCTTCTAGGTGAAAAACCCTAGAAGCTTAAGAAAGCATTAAGGTACCAAAATATTCATTACATTTTTGTAAACCCAACATTCAAATCCCGTTTTCTATGATTTGGAGACCATCACCATCATAGGTTTGCATAGCATTGCATTTTTCATTGTATAATTTGCATCCTACGGTTTTCAATGTTGCATTAGTGAAAGTGCATTTAGGTTGCATTTTTGCATATTAAATCATTCAAAATCATCAAAATTCTACATTTTCATTTTAGTTTGGCATCATACAACCCAAACACTGTCAAAATCAAACAAAAAAAATCAAAAAATTCTTAAGAAATTAACCAGGAGGACTAAATTGCCACCCTAGGCGACCTAGTCCTTTTAGGCCTTTGAAACTGCCCTTTACAGGGCCAAAAATCTTGTTTTTATGCTTCTATTTTGTGTCATTATCTATCTGCATCAATGGATTATCTTATTGTTACATGAATTTTACTCAATCTAGCTTAAATTGGTCCATTTCATGCATTTCTTAAATACCATTTTGCATTCACAACATTTTAATTTCAGTTCAATCAGTAAATTACATTGTTGGAAATCTAAAAATTGCATTTCATCCTATATATATTTACATTTCTTTTTAAGTTTACATAGATTTGGTTACATTTTTAATAGAATTTATGGCAATTATAATTTTGCAATTTTCAATTTCCGCATTAATCCCTCAAACATTTAAGTATGATTCTTTCAAAAATAAAAACACAACCTTAACAACATCACAAGCACCCACTTAGACAATTCTTAAGCCCTTTAGTAGCAATGACTTTGACATGCTAGATGAGGTCCTTGATGAATTCATCTCACTTATCTCATCCACTAAAGCTTTGACCCAAGAGGATGTAAGCATCGATAATCATGATGATCATAATTTTTCTTCTTCGGATATTCTCCAATTGGTGATGAAGGTATCTTGCAGCAAGAAGACAAAATCATTAAATATCATGATGGTATTTCTTCTCTTCCTCCTCCCCCCTTGCAAATTCCTTATGACATACAAAGCTAAAATCATGGTTAATACCTTACCTAGTCTTCAATCATCTCCCAATACCTCCCCTATTTGTTATCATGCTTTAATGAATAAGGATATGTTGGTCTCAAGCACTCTAATGATTGAGAGTTATAGCATTATTTCTCTCTTTCCTAATATTCCTGACATTTGGAAGACTCTATTTGACCAAAATAGTCTAATCATTGGTAACCATCTAATTCCTAGTTATCCTTCTCTTAATAGCTCTCCCATGAGTGATGAAGCTACTTTACCAAATTTAATCATGAAATGTGATGAACCTATTGTTTATCACTTTCCCAAAAGCTCTCCTCCTAGGATAGATACTATGGCACAAGATAATGGCACCTTAGAGGAAATGAATGCAACCATCAACAATCACAACAATCCACTTTTCCCCTCTCCTAATATCTCTCCTATTAGTGAAGAAGATATTATGGTGAAACAAGGCACTTCAACCATCGATCATTCCCTTACTTTTGTTGAAGTCAATAGTGTAGAACCAAAAACTACATGTCTTAAAGCATCTCATTTGTCATTCTCTTAAACACTCTCCTACTAGAGAAGGCAACATGGTCGAAGAAAACAACAACATGGTTTCCATCCTTTCCAATAATAGTAATGTATCTTCCTTGGGTAATAGTACAATGATGATACCCAATTTCCCTTTCTTAGAGATACATCACCCCAAGCCTGCTAAGGTTATGCATACACAAGTGTCCACTACATCCCAATTTACTATTGGACCTCCTAAGCATCTTCTAATCCTTCATCCACCCAAGAAGAATGTTTCCCATCAACAACGTTACAATGAAATTACTCAAATCTATGAAAAATTCTATACCATCAAGGCTAACTTTGTCGATAGTCTATTTACTCATCCACATAAATAACATTAGTTTCTGCTCCTTTTCGTGTAATAGTTATAGGATCATAACATAATCAATATTGCATGTTTCCCATCCATGACAAGGAGTAGCATACCATCCTCCATTCCCGACTCACCTTTGTCCTGCACTAAGTGGGGGCATGAGGTTTAATAGCCTTATCCTCGTATGTCACCTTTTGTTGTTTCTTTTGACTAGTTGTTACCCTTTCATAAATTTATAAGAGAAAGCTTGGGATGTGGATGACATGTCTTAAGTTGACTCGCATGTGACATACTCTCTTTCTTCATCATGTAGCTTAATTCATAAACATATGACTTGGCATAGGGCTTTCCAAGTTAGCTCTCATGTCTTCGTTCCTCTATCCTTGGCTAATTTAAATAAATTGCTCATAGTGATGGTGTAGCAATTCCTTTAAAGTGGGGGCATACCTAGAAGACATCCTCATTACAAAATTTCATGGCATGATTTTCCTTTCATTGTGATGTGTCATCTCCTTGGTGGTGTCATTGGGTTTGATCCCTTCCAAGAGTGTACAATAAATTGAAGTGGCCTGATGCGAATGAGGCATCCCATGGATACCGATCTAACACCCCCACATGTCCTCTCTTGGAGACATTATGAAAAATGATCCCTAAGAAGAAGACCTCGCACACGAACAAAGAAAAATCCCCTTAAACAAAATTTTTACATTTCAAAAGCACTTACACAAGCATTGTGGTGCCTTCTCAAAGTTATCAAGTGAGGTAACTTTGGTATGGTTAGTATAATGGGAATCTGACACACTGGCATGAATTTCTCATTATACAGTGGGAAGCCAACACATTTCCATGAATTTTCCACTAAACCACTTCTTTGGGACAACTCACCTCGTGGGTGACCTGATGTTATGTGGCCCAAGAGTGACCACATCTTTTCCACCTCATTCTTCTTTCTTTTAGTCCTTGAAATTGTACGATCATGTATCTCTTTTTGCTAGAAACCATTCACCCTTGAATGTGTCCTTTTACACTTGTGTCTCTTGACTTAGAATCTTGAATCCTGGGGACTTGACCACCTCCTTCTTTATTCTTCATATTTCTTCTCTATCTCCATTGGGATACTTTAGTGTGAGTTTAAAGCAAGTTTGTCCTCTCACAAAAGTAGGGGCTAAATGTGTCACCAAAAAGTGTAGCCTTGACACTTTTCACTCATTTGGACCCTTCTCTATGGATTTTGGACCCCTAAATAACCCCTTTTCATCATAATTTATAACCCCCTATGAACCCTTAGTTTGCATCCCAAGGCTTAACTTGATCAAATATTTGATAAAATAATCATATAAAACTGATGTATTTGCTCTTAGGCAATCCAGCTAGAAAATAGGCCCCCGTGGGACTAGGTTGCTCGTCTAGGTGAATTAGTCCTATCTAGGTGGACTAGGTCACCCAAGGTGGCGACCTAGTCCCATTGGAGCTATTTTTGGGGTTTTGAGCGGGAAAAGCTAGGGTTTTAGTTTATTTCTCCTTGACGTTGGCCTTGAGGATCGAATAATGGGTGTTTTAGGTGGATTTCCTATAAATAAGCTTCAAAAACCCTAATTTCTCATTAGACACACTTTTTATTCAATCTCCCATTCACCAATCTTCTCAAGCAAGCTAGGTTTTTTACATGGTAAGCTATCAAGACATCTCTCCAAGGCATTCAAGGGTTGATTTCTGCAACAACATGAGATCTCTTATCATGGCAAGGTATCAACTCCATTATTTTATTTTTCATTACTTTATTTCTCCATTTGATTTGATTATCTAAAAAGGAGTTTGACCAAGGAAAACCTCCATACTCTAACAATCAACATTTCTTTTTCCTTCTTTGTGTGTGTTTGCAGATTTAGGTATTTTACAAGTTTGGAAATCATTCAAGGATGGGTTGAAGACTTGTTAGGGAATCTCGTTGTCAACTAGGGAAAAGTATCCACAAATGGACACCTATAGCCTAAAAATCAAGGTTTTTGGTTTGAACACTTGGAGGAGAAAAAGTAGAGGTTAAGGTCTATAGATTCCCCCTTCGAATCTTCTGAAAAGGAAAAAGGGACACTCCCACCACTTGTGGTGACCTAGTCCCATTGTGCATATTTTTCAGAGATTTCTATGGATCCGGATACCCATTTGGCTGAAATAGGCCCTAGAGTAATTTTTTGAAATTATCCTAGAAATGGACTAGGTCACCCAGCTTGGCACAAGTGTCTTGGCATGTATAAAAGTTAGATTTTGCAAAAATTTTGAGACATCTATAGTCTTCACTCTAGCCTCTATCATTTTTTCAGGTGCATACTTTCATTTTTCAAGTTTTCTATCTTGTTTCATACGCTTTCTTAGGTTATTTCGTTTATGTTTGCATATCATCATGTGTTTTCAAACATTTCATATTCTCTAGATTTAACATTAATAAGTCATCGGTCTTTCAGTTTTCTGCACTTATAAATCATAGTTAGACACAATCCACACACATTCACATCCTATTTCCCCCTTAATATTTGAATATAACCTATGCATTTTGGCCTACTTCTCTCTCCTTTTAGGTGAAATACCCTTAAAGTGTTAGATAGTCTTGTGGTGCCAAAATATTCATTACACTTAGAAAGGTGTGAAACTAGGATCAGGACCCAAAAATCTACATGGGACTCATATGCCCAAGGTGGCAAATGAGTCCCAAACCACCAAACGAGGGTCACACAACCTAGTTACACCTGAATTATGATTGGATGTTGATTTGTGGCGGGATCATCCTCGAAAAGATACATTAAATGAGGCTTGTGCATGAAAAAGAAGGCCAATTAAAGCATAGAGAAGTTCAATTATTAATGGCCACCCTCTTAAAGTGTGAAAGTGTGTTAAAACACTTTAAAACACTCCAAATAAGGCATGATTAAGTTTATTTAATTCACAAGGGCCCAAGACCTAATGTGAGTGTGTTAAGCACATTACAACACTAAGTCAAGGCATTATTAGGATCCATTCAATAAGGAGGGCCCAAACAAGTGTGAAAATGTCCCCGACAACATTTTTTGAAACTACATTTAGCCCTCAATTTAGTGAGAGGATGAACTTGCTTCAAACTCACAGTAAAGTAGACAAACTCCCATCAAGAGGGGTTAAAATGTACCTATTAGAGTAAATGCATATTTAATTCTGTTTTGCATAGGTAGACTATAGTTTAGTTGCATTAAACCGAGAAAGTAGTTTTCTTTCCCGTATTCCCATATTGGGTGGTTGCTCACTCATTTGGATTTTTTCATGGCTTATAAGCCTGTATCATAATGGATTTTATCATCTCATATTGAGCATTCCTCTTTGGTAAAATGGCTTTGCTTCTCTCATTTATGAAGGTCTTTGTGCAATTGGTTTTCCTAGGAATTTGTTTCTCTATCATGGTATTAGAGCCTCCCAGTTTCCAGTATCTTTGCTGAGACTTTTTGGTAGAGAGTTGTGGTTGGAGATCAATGAGATCGTTTATTTTGGCATTTGAAATTTGAAATATTTCCTCATTTTGTTTCTCGATTACTTCATTTGGATCTGAAGAGAGCAATATATTGCTATTGTTGGTAGGTTGTGAATTATCATTTCTTGAGGTGTGTCTCCTCTTCCTCTACGTGAGGCACAAATTTCATGTGTTAAGGAATTTTTTTTTTCTAAAGTCGATTATCTTTGAAGAGCCCCCAATTTTATTCTCTGCTAGCGTGTTTTCCTCTGTAGAGGAGTCATTCATTTCTCACACTGAAAACACACAATTTTCCTTGGATGATTCATTCTGCAACTTTCTACAGGTGTGGAAGGTGGTCAGTGGAGGTGTTTACATTGTGAACTGGCTAGACTAGAGTATGTGGGTAGTTTTGAGACTGAAGACACATTTGGAGGATGTATTTTTTCTAAGAAATACCTCATATCTTGCACTATTTTTGCATCTAAAAACTCGCCATTGGGATTTGAAGGTGTTTTGTTGGCCTTATTATATTCTTGGGAGATGGTTATGTTGGAGGAATTTCATATAGTGTTTGGAGGAAGCCATTGAACTGCAACCAAGCATACGAGTTCGATTTTTTGTTTTTTTATCAAAGAAGGCATTTGATTTTATGTTGATCGATTGTGGATAAACTCTTGCATAGGCTATGATTTGGACAAAGAAATCACCCATGTTGATTTGAAACCTCCACTCAGACCACATCGAAATTGAAGGAGGAATAGTGGTCAAAGGATTGACTTCTCTAGCAGGTGTAATTCATCTCTGTGGATTCAAAGAGGTGCCATTTTTCAGCTTGTTGCTTGCTATGATTTATTCTTTGTTCTGATGTGAATCTCTAGAGAGGGGCATTGTTTACATCATTTTTTTCTTGCTAGAAAATTTATACATTATAAAGTTTTGCAATAAATATTTGGTTAGGGTTTTGAGGTGGGCCCGTGCACAACTTTTTTTAAGTTATATTTGGGATTTTAATCCCACATTGGTGAGAAAGCAATGGAAATCACTTCATTTATTGTCCTCCATGTCTTCAATTGTTGTGTGAGCTAAGGCTTGCATAGTGGTTTGTGGTGGTTTGACCATCCTTCAAAAGTGACTTGCTTTTGTGGGCTTTGTGGGTTTATGGCTTGGAAGATTATTGGTGGCTTGGCGAGGCTTGATTGGTTGGGCCCATTTGTTTTTCTGTCGAGGATGAACATGGTCACATGGTGGGACCAGGTTCTTGATCTCAAAGTGCTTTGATAGGCATTTTTATTTGTGCATATCTTTTGCAAACGAATGTCAATTTTTGCAAATCACATATCAATGAAAAGGTATTTTCGTCACCTTTGTAGTGGTTGAGGAATTTCTCTCATATTTTGTTGTTTGGTGGTGATTTTAATCCATTTAAGTTCAATATTGGTGTTTTTTTTCTATTTGGAGTTTCTTGATTCTTATCCCTTTATTTTTGTTTTTTGCTTCTTGAAGTATTTTGGGAAAGCTTCATTAGCAGCATTTGGGAGTTTCAAATTTGTTGTTAATGGTTAATGTCTTTGCATTTTTGGATATTTGAATTTTTCATAGTTCATTATGGGATTTTCATTACGTCCTGCTATGATTAAGTTGGAAAGGGGAAACTATACACAATGGAGAGATGGTATCTTGAAGCATTTGTGATGGCTTCATTTGTTTCCATATCTATTTAATCGTATTCCCCTTCCTAGTACTGGTCGTAAGAAATTTAAAAAGGCATCACATCCTAGGAGTTATTTCAATGCATATTGATGATGCCACTTTGGATGCTATTGATTATTTTGAGTGTCCTCATAATCTTTGGACTAAAATTTTGGAAATACTTGGAGATCCTGATACTCAACCATTCCCAGATGATCCTGTTTCAAATTTTCTAGTGCCTCTTCATTTTTCAGCAAGGATACCCTATGATCATTGTACTATGTAGGAGTTTGAGTTGTTGGAATACTTTGAGTCTTTAGATGAGGATGACAAGATTTCTTCTGATGCTCCATTTTCTCCATCAGGGATAGTTGATGTACCTTCACCTTCAGTGATTCATTGTGCAGAGTCATTGATTGAGGCTCATATCATTAATGATCAAAAAGACCATTCATCTTGTGTTGGTGATTTATTGAGCATGTCCATTAATTCATCACCACTAGTATCTTATTGTCTTCCTGATTGGGATTCCTATTTTTGGGACATTGGTTTCGTGTTCGTGGAATCTCACATTTCTTATTTAGAAGATACATTTAAGGGTATATCCCTCCTCTTTGATGATAGTTGTGGTACAATTGTTGTCACTCCATATCAGTCTCTAGAGAATGTTCAACATCAGTTTCTAGAGGTACCTTGTTTGAAACCTTCTATTGTGATTGGGCATGTTCCTGATTGGTTTGTGGCATCATTTTCCAAGGTATTGGAGAAACATGAGCAGATTTCAAAGACACCATCATACATTTTCATGATTCTTTCTTTCAATTCCTATTTGGAATGGGAACCACACCTGCATTTTTATTTATCTATTTTCTTCTGAAAGGGAGACGAGTTGTTTGTTGACACTAGATCATGTTTTATCTTCAGGCACTTACCATTTTTATAGGTGATTACACATTGTGGGAGGGCTATATAGCCTCTCTCTTTCCCTCTTATTGGGTCCATTGATTGTATATACATGATGTATGTAGTCCTTGGGAGGTGTGATTGAGTCCTCCATCCATGCATCATTTTATTTTTCTTTTCTCTTTTGGAGAGGGGTTTTTTCCCACTGGGTTTTTCTCCTTTTCTCCACTTGTGAGTGTTTTTTTTATGCATTGTAAATGGGTACCTAAAATTTTTGTGTAGTCAGGACCCATATGCATCTTAAAATTGCATTCCTTCTCCCTAAGTTGCACTTAAGGGGGGGTGTTAGAGTAAATGAATATTTACTTAAGTTTTATTTAGGTATGTACTATAGTTTGGTTGCATCAAACCGGTAAATTAGTCTTCTTTCCTGTATTCCCATTTTGGGTGGTTTCTCACCTATTTGGATTTTTTCATGGCTTTATAAGCCTATATCATAATTTATTTTATCATCTCATATTGAAAATTACTCTTCGGTAAAATAGATTTTATTCTCTCATTTGTGAAGGTCTTTGTGCAATTGGTTTTATTGGGAATTTGTTGCTCTATCACTACCCATTTTGGTAAGATAGGATGACAATGATCAAGAGGGGTGATCAAGCCCCTAGAATCAAGATCCCCTGAAAAACAAAAATAGACATAAAATAACACACATGAAAATGATAAAGAGAATCATAAAGGCACAAGAATACACTCCCAAAGATGAAAAGAAAAGAAAATTAAAAGAGGCAGATCAAGCTTCGATCGTTTGTCCATCACAATTTAGATCAGATCTAGGTTGTTTGTCTAGAAAATACAAGTTCACTCTGAGGTAACAAAAACTTCAGGCTATCCTTTAGGTGAGGAATTTGAAAGAGGTGAGACACATACACACATAGCCAGTATGTGCTCACACTCATACATGAGTCACTAAGGTAAATTCATGCCTCGGTCAGGCTTCGTGTCAAAAACCATACCAAAGCTATACCTCTTGATAACTTTAATAAGGTGCCACATAAAAATGATTTTTGAGCTTCATGAGGCAAGAAAATATTTTTATGCTTGGATCTCATGAAGAATGAACTTTGAGCTTTACGAGGCAAGAAAAATCGTATGCTTGGAACTCATGAACAAAAAATATGGCTCCATAGGCATGCAAGGTGGCCATATAACTGAAAATGCAAATGCAACAATAAGGAACGTTCAAGGGATTATTTCTTATTTCATGCGAGGTATTTAACTTAGGGAACAGTGTGCCTAATGTCTACAAGAGAGGACCAGTCAAAGAATAGAAGATTCACAACTTAGGGGATGCAGTGTGTCGCATCAAGCCACTAAGAAGAATGTAATATGCTAAGAGAGATAATGCTCTTGAGGGAAATCACACCCAATGTCAACCAAAAATAAAGAAACACATCACATAAAGCAAGAATACTACACCATGAACCATTAAAAATAAAAATGCAACAAAATAATGCCAAGGTATGCCCCCAATTTAAATAAATTTCAAAACACCATACTGTGAGCAATTACTTTAAACTAGAAAATGATAAATAAAAAAAAAAAAGAATACATGAGAGCTAACTTGGAAAGCCCTATGCCAAGAAATATATTTCCAAGTAAAGCTATGTCATGTAAAAGAAAATAAAGTAGAGTGGTTTCCATCGAAATGGCAATCCAAACACATAAGGGATCTGGATTTGGGGTCACTATGTTCTTGATATAATGTTTTTAGAGATCTCATAACTATTATCATTCCCCAAATACACATAGAATTGGAAGAATGACACAAAGAGATAAAAAACAAAGAAAAAACTTTTGGGTCAACATGGAAGAGACATAAATTTCTAGACGCCTTGCATCATCCTCAAAAGGAAAATATAAGGCAAAGAAATAAAGAATAAAGGAATAGCTTTTGGGTCAACATGGAAGAGACATGGATGTCTCAACACCTTGCATCATCCCCAAAATGAAAACACAAGAATAATGAAAAAGATAAAGAAATACTTTTGGGTGAACATGGAAAAGACATGAATGTCTCAACACCTTGTGTCATCCCCAAAACAAAAACACAAGACAAAAGACAAAGAAAAGGAATTTTTTTTGAAAGCTTTAGGACATAGAGAAGAATGAAGGTACAAATAGAGGAATTTCAAAAAGAGGGAGATATACATCAAACAAAATATTATGGGGGATCACATGCAATCACACAAGAGAAAATTAAAAATAAATAGTGTAGAGAAACTAGTAAGGAACATGCGAGCCAACCTAGCTAAAGGGACAATGAGAAATACACTACTAGGACAAGGATATCTAATTGTTTCCCCCACTTAGTGTAAGACAAGAACAAGCCATGGTAGGTGATGGGAAGGATCATGTAATGGTGATAATTGAAGATTCTACAACCACTACATGATGAGGGGTGATAGGGTCCCAACTTAGGGGACTATTTCTATGATATCAAGCCTTCTGAATTTTTTTTGTAAAGCACAACACTCATCAGTAATATGTCCAAGCATTCTATGTTATCGAAAATGTGATGTGTTTGTGTTCTTAGGATTTTGTTTTCAGTCTTCTCTTATGGGAGGTAATGTAATCAATCCTCTATGTAAGAGTTTCTGAAAATTCCTTTCAATGTTAGTTGGTGGATAAGGGAATTAAATTTTATTGTTTATAAGGTCTTTCACACTTGCTAGATTCACAAATTTCTCGAGTTGAACATTAAGGAGGAAGACTAAAGATGATATCTTCCTCCTTGAAAAGCACTGGTTCTTCTTTAGGAAGTAGGATACTCATATCAGGAGGAGGGTATTGATATCCTAGCCCTTTTGTATTTTCAATTGGTATTTTCTCTAAGAGTTGATGAATTTCATGTTCACTTGTTGTATCACATCCTTGCTTACTCAAGATTGTGAATCCTTTTCCATATGTCTCTTCTAGATTGATGGGAGTGTTTTTCACTTTGTTAACATAGAATGGTTGAGCATTTTCTTACTTAGAGCTACTAGGTTCACCTATTATAGGGAACTTAGGTTCAATTCTTGTGTTAGTTTCCGGCTGTAAGTAACCAAACATCTCAGGTGGTGGTATTATAGGGGGTGTTGGATGTTTCATTGATGGATAAAAAGATGTTTTAGCTTCAAGGTTGTTAAGTAAATCATTTAGGAACCTATTCATGTAATAATATTCTCCAATGATGTCAACATCACGATGAGGACATGCATTAGGAGTTGAGTGAGAATGAGTAAGTTCAATTTCATTAGGGTCATTTCCAAAAGAACAACTTGAAACATCCACTAAAGACTTCAAGGACATCCAAAGCTTACCAAAGCACATATCCATGATGAAATGTAATGCAAATTTTCTATTTTAAAATATGCAATAATGTGAAATGAAATATTGTAGATGCAATTTTGAATTTAAGCAATGCACAAGATGAACTAATTTAAACTAGATATAATGAATTCAAAATGAAATAGAAAGTCTGTAAATTAGAATAAAAATCTATAAAAAACAAATTGAATCTTAGAAACAAATCTTTTTATTCTGAAAAATGTAGTGCAGAATTTGCATTGGGACTGATTTTCCCAAAAGGGTGTATGAGTCCTAGTGGGGTTTTTTTCAAAATTTTCAAAAAAAATTCAATTGATATTTATTGTTTATGAACTATAAGCTAAGTGAAAGTGAAGATTTTTTATGATTTCAATGATATGAGGTGCAAAAATGCAAGCTATATCCACTTTCACTAATGCAAAAATTAGATACCCTAGAATTCCAATTAACTAATGCAAATCCTATTGCAATGTTAATGCAGTCAAGATTCTAGGATGATGATGCAGTCCAAATTAGGATTATAATGTTCTAAATGTAGGTTCACCAAAATGAAAGGTGAAAAATTGTTGTCACTTATGGTATATGACATAGGACAACAATCTTCCATGCTCCCTCATTCACGAACAAACCCTAGAGATTTCAATTGAAAGGAGAGAGAGAGATCTTGTAATAGGGTTGTCCTAGGGCCTGATTGTAAACTAATGAAGGGTTAGCCATAAAGCTAGGGCTTGGGAAGACAAATAAAATGTAAATAAAAATGATTAACCCTAATTCAATGCAATCTTTCACTAAATGACCTAGAAATGCAAATAAAACCAAAAAAAAAGTTGCAAGAGCAAATGTGTGCACTTGGAAATCTGAAGATGATTGAATGAGGCTCTGAAATGATAGAAATTATAACTTTCATATTGATTAGAACTCATACACCAATCTAGGTGAATCAATCCCAGATATCGATTTCTGTGTAGGAACAAGAATTTGGAAAATGGGTATTTGAATCTCTAAGAGCCTAAATTTTGACCTAAACTAGGACTCATTCACCAAAATTGGTGAATTAGTCTAGTTATTATTTTCTAGAACTTCAAGGTCTGAATTTGGTCTTGAAGGTCTACTATGTTCTTCCCAATTGATTTATGGATCCGAAACGCTAATTTATAACCTAGAGAAGCTCTCCAAGTATCTCCAATGCAGCATGACAACTTTATCTAAACTTTCTCCTCAATGTGTCTTCAATCTACACCTGCAAATCACACACTAAAGAGAGGTATTTTTATTTTTTCTTAAAGTGGATAGGGGTTTTCCTTTGTGAAACCCCGTTTTGGTAATCAAACCTTGAAATAAAATGAAATGGCAATATAGAATAATGAATGAACAAAATATGATGTTGCAACTCACCAAACCCTAGCAATAAATTGTTGCAAACATATGTGAGATGGATCCAATGCATTTAGATCTTGACTCTTGCTTGAATAGGATATATGTTGAATGAAATGCTAGCTTGAATCATGAAACCCTATATCACAATTGTTAGCTCAATTACAAACATGATGCATGAAGACTTTGACAAGATACTTGATGCTTCAATAATGCTCTAGAATGCTTGATAATCTACTCTTGAATGCTCTTGTAAACACTTGAATTCTCTTGTAAACTCAAACTTCCTATAAGGATTCTCTCACAAATGTCTTAGGTCAAAATGAGTGAAAGAACCCTATATTTATATGTAATTATGTAAGAGTTCATCAAATTGCAACACTACAAGACGACATGAGATATAGGAGTATAAAATATTACCAAGAACTTGAATTCATATTAATTTTTAGCCACACAGGACTCATTCGCCCAAGGTGGCGAATGAATCCCATAAGGCATCATTTATGGTACCATTTCCAAAAATGCTTAGAATGGTGTGAAACTAGGATGAGGACCCAAAACTCTAGGTGGGACTCATAAACCCAAGGTGGCAAATGAATCCCAGACCACCAAATCTAGGCCACACAACCTAGAAACACCTAAATTATGATTTGATGTTGATTTATATTGAGATCATCCTCGAAAAGATATATTAAATGAGGCTTGTGGATGCAAAATAAGTCCAATTAAAGCATAAAGAAGACCAATTATTCTTGACAACCCTAAAAAAGTGTAAAAATGTGTTACAACACTCCAAATAAGGCATGATTAAGTTTATTTAATTCACAAGGGCCCAAGACCTAATGTGAGTGTGTTAAACAAATTACAACACTAAGTTAAGGAATCATTAGGCTCAATTCAACAAGGAGAGCCCAAAAAAGTGTGAAAATATCACTGACAACATTTTTTGACACTTCAGTGGTAGAATAACAAGTGATATCATGTTTAATTTCTAAAGTTAAACCCTAAAATAGTGATTGAGGCATGCAAAGATGAATATTGAGTCAAGGCTATGGAAAAAGAGCTAATGCAAATTGAGAAGAATCAGACTTGTGAAATTGTCCTATGACCAACAAACAAAAATGTGATTGGAACTTTAAAGTGGGTATTCTAGAACAAGCTAAATGAGAGTGGATAATTCGAAAGAAACAAGGAAAGACTTGTATTTAAAGACTACTCACAAGTATTAGGAATAGATTTTGAGGAAACATTTTCTGCGATGGAAAGGATTGAAGCTATCAAGATGTTTTTGGCTTTCACAGTAGCCAAAGATTTCAAAGTTTATCAAATGGATGCAAAGTCTTCATTCTTTAATGGTGAGTTGGAAGAATAGGTTTACATCAAACAACTGAAAGGCTTTATGTTTTTAGATAATCCTGATATGGTCTGTAGATTACAGAAGGAATTATATGGACTCAAGAAATCTCCTAGATCTTGGTATGCAAGATTGGATAAGTACTTAATGTAGGAAGCATTCAATAAAGGTACCACAAATAATAATCTTTACTTCAAAGTTGTAAAAAATAAAATCTTGATTGTTGTTATGTATGTTGATGAAATAATTGTTGGAGGTAATGAAGTTGTATGCAAGATATTTGTAGAAGAGATGCAAAAAGATTTTGAAATATCTATGTTTGGGTAGATGAATTTCTTCCTTGGACTTCAAATCAATCAAACAAAGAAAAAAATATTTATTTGATAATCTAAGTATGTGAAGGAAATGTTGAAGAAGTTTCAGATGGAAGACTCTAAACTAGCATGTAATCCTATGGTTACTGGTTGCAAACTAAACAAGAATGATGAATCTCCTAAGATTGATCAGAGCAAGTATAGATCAATGAATGAAGGACTATTGTATCTAACTATTACTATACCAAATATCATGAATATAGTTTGTCTTGTGGCTAGATTTCAAGAAGATCCCAAACAGTGATATGTGGCAATAGTGAAGAAGATATTCAAATATTTGAAAGGAACTCTGGAACATGGTTTGTGGTATCCAAATGATATTGATTTCTCTCTAAGTTCTTGCATAGATGCAGATTGGGAAGGTTGTGTTGATGATAGAAAAAGTACAAGTGGTGGTGCATTCTTTCTTGGAAGAAGGATGGTGTCTTGGCTAAGCAAGAAGCAATATTTTGTGTCATTATCTATTGTAGAGACATAATACATTGTTGCAACATCATGTTGCACATAGTTGTTATGGATGAAGCAAAATTTGAAGGATATGATAGTGGTATATGACAACCAGAGCTATTTTTATCTTAAACGTGATAATACAAGTGCTATTAATATTACAAAGAATATGATAATGCATTCAAAGAAAAATAATATTTCAATCTGGTGTCACTTTTTGAGAGAGAACATTGCAAAGAATGAGGTGAGGTTGGAGTATGTGCCTACTAAGGATCAAGTTGTAGATATCTTCACAAAGGCTCTTTTTAAGGATACTTTTGAGTATCTTCAAGAGAAGTTGGGAGTTATTGCCCCTCCTTTCAACTAGATGCATAAATATATGCATTAGTCTAGTGAATCTCAAGATTCATTCCTTTTTTTGAACTGATGTTTGTGGCTACCTCTCATGGGGAGTAGGTAGTAGCATTGTTGGTTGTTGTAGTCAGTGGGAGTAAGTCTTGTCATTATGTGGAGAAAAGGTGTGAAAAAAACTAAGCGTAGTAAAAGAAAAGGAAGTTGCAAAGTAGTAGTGTATTTGATGTCAAAGAGGGAGAGATACAAGTGTGTTGACCTACACCATTGATGCCAAAGGGGGAGAGAGAATTAACTGAAAAACATTATAAAGTAAGGAGGAGAGAAGTCATGTTGCTAAAAAGATCCTTAAAATGTGGATGTTACTTGTTACTCTTCAACATGTTTAACTACATAAATGCATGTCTTTAATTATCAAGACATAAGAAATAGTCTTACAAATGTATACTAAGTCAACTCCCAATGACCAATATAAAACTGTTGGAGTCAAGAAATTTGAAATAAAAAATTCAAGTTTTGGGGCCAATATAGGTAGATTAATATGAAATTTGAGTACCATGAGATCGACCCAATACATGAAAATGCAAATTTCAAGATCATAAACAAACATATGTAAGTATTAGCTAATAATGAAGTGTGTCTAGAAAAAAATGCAAGTGAAAACTAAGATAAGATTGAGTATATGCAAATGTGTATGACCCACCAACCATTTGCACCCATTTCTATGATACCACTAGGTATTATTTCCCTCATATAGGAAATTCCAATGTAAATGGAGACAGAAGTCTGTAATGTATTAAATTATAGTGGGAAGGTCTCTGTTTTCTATGATCATAGAGATTAGCATTAAGTTTTTCAAATCATGGATGAGATATGTGAGTTTAGTCATTGTATTAAGCTAAAACTAGTAAAGGTTGTCGCCTTGAACTTGCAAACATAGAAAGCTGTTCTAGCTAACCAGAAGAATGTTGTATTAAAAAGAAAAAGCTATTGACATTTAATGGATTGATAAATTTTGTATGTACTGATTTGTTTCGATAAGTACAAACCATAATTCTCTCAATTTTATAAATCGTATTTCTTACACAGAGCCCAAGTATTTTACTCGCTAGAAGGCAGAATAAATAACAAATTTTCATGAAGTAATGAGCATCTGAGCTATGTCGGCTACATATCTCGGTTTACTTTATCTGTTCTATAAAACTACTTTCTTCTCGTCAACTTAAAAGCTTTCAAAAGGTGTTCGTTAAACCCCACAAATGTACTTTGTGTTTGGTCGCCGACATATACTCAAGTGAAGTATTGGGAATGATGGAAAACAGGTTCTTTGGATTCCTTCCATTGAAAGCTTGTTGTTGGGTTTTGTTTGATTTTATTTTCTTTTTCTTAAATTGAAGAAATATTTCGCTCTCTCTGCTGCACTTTCATTTCAGTTTTTATTGCCTCGTTCTTTTGTTCATAAGTAAACATTCAGACTTGGAGTACCATTAACGAGACAAGGGCATTGAAATAAAAATTAAAGGGAGAATAATGTAATTCCTTACAGAATCTTTTGTAGAATAGCATAATGGTGACCATGAAGGGTTTTAGGAATATAGGGTACTGAGCTAAAACTGTTAATTGATAGGCCTAAGGTAGGGTTTAAGGAAAATGGACAAATGGAAACATATACTTCCTCCGAAGTCTTTCCAATCATTAAAAATGTAGAGTTAGAAATTGTGAGATAATATTTGAGGGCCATGTAACTAGATAAATTCTAATATTTAAAAAAAAGGGTGGATTTAGAATCATATTATTATAGTTCATAAAAGGTTAAAGTATAGAACATAAAATATAGAAAGAAATATAAAGATGGTAGGAGCTAAAGTAGTAGTAGAGGGGGAAGGAGGAGGATCTCAATCATTTAACTTTCTTATACACAAGTGGGGTCTAGAGTGAGCAACACTTGTAAATGTGCTACCCTAAGCACAATTTTGTTAGCTTGTACTTCAATATAAAATAAGACATTAGAACATATCGAAGATTTAGAAATAAGGGAAACATGTGTCAAAAAGGATGATAATTTATTATAGTGAAAATATGGAGATAATTTTATGCATTCAAATTAACAGATAGTAATAAATCACAACTGAAACTAGATCACAATAAAGATGCAAACCTTAACTCAAGAATTATGTGGAGTAACCCTTGCATGAGAAAACTCCACACCCAAAGAGATCCAACACTTGTATTAATCCTTCAAATGAGTTACATCAATACAAATTTTCTCTCCGAATCACTGCAACACTTCATAGCTTCAACAACATACAAATTTACTTGTTTTCCCTTCAACTCAAGCACTAAATATATAGGCATTCAAGAGAAAATGCAAATCGAGAATGGTTTCCAAAACCATTTACTCATAAATCACAAAGAAAAGAAACTTCCTCTTCCAGCTTGTGATTTTATCCATTTTTTAGTAATGTGCACATACAACTAAAAAAATTATTTTATCTTTTTCCAAGATCACATTGAACTTCCCCTTTCTCATGCTCATTCTAATTTGACAATTAAAAACACTTAACAAGTTGTCATAGTTGCATTTAGCAATTTTCATGACAAATAAAAGATAATTACAAATCGTCAATTAATAACTAAAAAAACAAAGCAAGGTTGAGACACTTTCTCACCATTCTCCCACTTGTCGAACACCTTGCAAAAAGAATAAAGGAAAACTGAATAAATCAAGCATTAGAAAAAGTGAGGCCCATGGCCTCTCTACACCAACTAAATTTTTTTGTGCTCACTAGTTTAGTAAGAGAATCTGCAACATTCTCTATAGTATCTACCTTTTGTAACATGACTTTACCACTCTCAACCATTTTCCGAAAAAAGTAATATTGAACATCTTTGTGCTTTGTGCGGGCATGATACATTGGTTTTCTAGGCAAACGTATGGCACTTTGACTATCACATCTAATTCTTACTTGTTTATACTGAAAGCCAATACTTGAACACAATCTCTTTGTTAAAAAAGACAACTAAGAGAGGGGATGAATTAGTTGTAGCAATTTTAACCTCTAAAATCTTGAATAAAAGTTAGATCTACAAAAATCCACAAAACTTTGACTCTATTAATGTGTTTAGTTATTAAATGCAGAAACACAAACTAAAAGTAGTAAAGCCATGCACTTATGAACACCAAATTTATGTGGAAAATCCAATGAGGAAAAAACCACAATGAGGATTAACTCACAATATAAAGAATTCCAAAACCAAATATAGAGGCTCCTTACTAGAATAGGACACACTGTCCAAAAGGGCTCACAGCCAAGGCTCACTGTGACTAAAATAATACAAGAAGATAGAAGAAGAATGTTACATAGAGAAACACTTCTAAATGCTACAACGATTCCACCACTATTGCTTGCACACTTTTGCACTCTCACATGAAAGATAACAGATGCCTTCAACTCACTGCCTTTTAAACCTTAACATGAAATTCACACTTCTCTATCCAGATTTACCTCATTATACTTCACTCATAACAATCTCACATGTATCTTGCTTCTTACTCTTTCGTACTCACTCTTGCATCAACACTATACATATTTATATCAACCTCTTTAAAACTTTCAACACCATTGGAGAAAGTCATCAACTTGCCGTTATACATTTAAATTTGAAATAGGTCGACACCCAAACATTTATGTGGTGGATAAACAAAAGGTGACCAATATAAATCCTTAATTAGAACCCAAATGGATCCCAACACACTTCAAAACACTTCCACAAGCCTCTCATATAATGTTAAACACAAGGTCAGCCAACACCTATGCAAAACACCATAATCATTAAGTACACACTTTCTTAGATCAAGAAAAAAGTTTCAGATAGCATAATTCTCTTGATATCAATCCAGAACAATCCACGAACTACATAAGATTTATCAAATATTTCATTCAAGGTCGAATCAAAAAATACTTCAACCCAAGACAACTAGTAATCCTTAATTGCAACCTAGTAAATGAAAATTTCACCGTACTACATCAAATCAAGTAAAACATTGAACTCAAAAAGATGAAAGAATTATAAAAAAATTCCTAGATCTAATTAGTGGAGAAATGCAGAGAAAATACATTTCTCCCACACAACAAAAAACTTCACTGAACAACTATTTCACACACTAGTGAAGATTGTTGCAAGAATAGAAAGAGGAATGAAAGTGTTGCCATTGATGTGAACTGGTTAGCTAGTTATTTACTATATGTTGAGGATATTGAGAAATTTTTATGAAAAGAAGATTGCAGGTTGTCAGTTGTTGAGGTTGTTGGTCCAGTGCTTGTGAACTATGTTCTGGCTAAGGTCTGGAATCACTGTTTTTGGTTTGGATTTATCTTTATGATTCAAGATTTGTGTTTCCTTGGTCCTATTGAAGATGTTTTTAACATTTGGAAGCATCAAGCTTAATTGATCTATGTGTTTTGCACTAGTTTGGCTGACCATGTGTCAAGCACTACATTTGAAGTTGATGAAGCGTGTTGGATATATTATGGGTGCCAATGAAGTGTGTGTTTGGGCTGCCCTTATTCTAATTCCACCCTAAGATGTTTTGTGCCAAACTAATTTGAAATTGAGGTTCGATGGCCGACTTTGTATCTCTTCAAAGTCGAGGAATGGTATAAATAAAAAAGGCACTAGAAATGAAAAGTGTACATAAGAAAAGAAGGAAGATAAGTGAAAGAGAAAACATGACTTTGATTCTATTCTGAAAGTGTGTAAGTTATGTGTGTGGTTGATCAGTGTGAAGCTTAATGCTATGTTTTTGGATGGAGTGAGAAGAAGGTGAACTCTATCGTTCATGCAAGTGGATCTGTGATTGTGGTGGAATCCTTTGTTGCATTTGGATTTTTGTATCTCTATAACAATTCATCTTTGTCTTCTTTGTATCTATGTGGCAGTGAGCCATCTAGGTTGTGGCCCTATGGATAGTGATTCCTTACTTCAGGAAGTGAGCCTTTTTGTAATCCGTTTTGATATTCTCTATAGTGTGAGTTAATCTTCACCATGGTTTTTCCATAATTGGGTTTTCAACGTAAATATGGTGTTATTGTGTTTGTGCATTGGCATTTGATGGTTAATCACTTAATCAGTTTATATGTTAGTTTTTGTAATTGAATTTAAAGTTTAAATCTATGAAAAAATATTCAACCCCCTCTCAATTGTACTATCCAACAATTGGTATCAGAGCTTGGTTCCTTGGTGAAGAGTTTAACTGCTTAAGGAAGGTTTGGGATGGATGGAAAAATGATCTATGACTATCTGAGGTTTGATGAAACTAATTATGGTATCTAGAAAGTATAAATGGAAGAATATCTAGAGTATTGTGGATTTTATGTAGAGAAATATTATAAGGAACCCTACACTCATCTTGCTAATGGTCTAAGTACACTTGAAGAAATTAGAGTACATGAAGCGAATAATAAGGAAACTTTTATCTTGAAGAATAGTCTGGCACATTTCAAATTGATAAAGGTGCAAAATTTGAAGACAACTAAGGAAGTTTGGGATACTTTAGAAAGAGCACACGATGGTGATGAAAGGGTAAAAGAGGAAAAATTATAGAATTTGGAAACACGGTTTGATCTTTTACACATGTCTAAAGATGAGAATGTTAAATCCTATGTATAGAGATTGGATGAGGTTGTGACTGGAATGTGATCCCTTGGTGCTACTATAGATGAAACCAAAATTGGAAAGAAGATTCTTAGAACTCTTTGTGATGCTTACAATGAAAAGGTGTTTTATTGAGTAGACTATAGATTACAAGACTTGTACCAAGGATTTGTTGCTAGGATTTTTGACATCTTATGAAATGAGCAAGCCAAATCTAAGAAGTGGAGGTAAAACATAAACTACTTTTAAAAGTACAAAAGCTAGACATATGGATGAAGAAAACCTTGATGAAATCGAATCTAACTTTTTAAGGAGAATAAGAAAAGGATCCAATAAGTGTGAAGCTAAATTTCCCTCTAAATGCTTTAGTTGTGGATAAATTGGTCACTATGCTGCAAAGTGTCCAGAAAGAGCTAAAAGGAATAAACAAAGATATGAGGAAAAGAAGAAAGGAAAGAAGATTAACATAGCTTACTATGTGAATGAGAATGCTAGTATTTCAGATGAAGATTTAGAATATGAAGATCTAGATGACAATAAATGCTTGTTCTTGGCGATTAAGGATGAACCTACTTTTACTAAATCAAAAAGACAATCAAAAGAAATTCCTTCGGAGAAAGAGAAAGAGAAGGAGAAAAATGAAGGTACGGTTATCTCTTCGCTAAATACAAAATAAGAAAAGAATTTTTTAGTAGTTGACAGTGGTTGCTCACATCACATGAATGGTGACAAGAGTAGGTTTTTGAAACTTGAAAAATATGAGGAAGGTCTGGTTATGTTTTGAGATGATACTGGTGCTAAAATTTATGGGATAGGTTCAATAAGTTTTGATGACAAGCATCATATGGACAATGTTTACTATGTTAAGGGTTTAAGGAATAATTTGTTGAGCATTGGTCAGATGTGTAGAAAAGGATATGACCTTGTGTTTAAGGATGAGAAATGTGAGATCCAGAAAGGATCCAGAACATTTATTGCTCCATGGAAGAAATCTGAACGGAACATTTATTAGCTTAAAGGTGCTGACGGATGATGTTTTATGACTCGGATAAATGACAGTTGGCTATGGCATAGGAGAATGTGTGACGTGAATTTTTATAAGTTGAAAAGAACCTGTTTTGTTCAAGCCATGAGAGATCTACCAAGAATTACAAATCTTGTAAATGCTATTTGCAGGAATTGCCAGTTCAAAAAACAAACTAGAAGTCATTACAAATGTAGAGAAAAATCTACTATTGGATTATTGGATATGGTTCATACAGACCTTTGTGGTCCTATTAGAGTGCAAAGTCTACTTGGTGAAAGGTACTTTATGCTTTTAATTGATGATTATTCTAGATATAAATGGGTTACATTTCTAAGAGAGAAATCAAATGCATTAGATAGATTCAAGGCATTCAAGGCTATGATTGAAAATGAAGTGAATTTGGAGATTAAATGCTTATCTTACAAAGGTGGAGAATTAACCTCCTATGAGTTCAATATGTTTTGTGAAGTGTGTGGTATAAAGAGACAACTATTTTCTCTAAGAACTCCTTAGCAAAATGGAGTTGTTGAAAGAAAAAATATAACAGTTCAAGAAGCTGCTAGGTCAAAGATTATTGAAGCTGGATTACTGTAATTTTATTGGAAACAATCCATTCACACTATTGTATATGTATTCAATCGAGTTCAAGAGATCTAGAAAATAGTACAAAGACTCCCTATGACCTATGGCATGGAAGAATCCCTATAGTCAAAGATTTCAAGGTATTCAAAATAAAATGCTATATCAAAAGAGATGAGGAAACTTTGGGTAAGTTTGATGAAAGAAGTAATGAAGGAATATCTCTTAGATACTCTACTAAGAGAAAGGCATACAAATGTTTCAACAAAATACTAAGGAAAATTGTAGAAAGCTCAAATGTGAAGGTTGATGAAATAGTAAATAAATCTATTGATATTGATGGATATATGTTTGATGAACATGATTACGGAAGAATAAAAGAAGATGTGGAAGAACATGATAAATATGAACAAGAAAAATAGAATGAAAGTAAAGAAAATGCTTCCGTGATGCCCCTTGGGACACTGAAATATGTACAAAGGAATAATTCAAAAAGTCATATTATTGGAGACAAGACAAAAGGTGTGTTAATTAGAAGAAAAGTTGTTGCTAAAGTAAATTTGTAATTATCTGAGATTGAGTCAAAGTTAGTAAGTGAATCATATAAGAATGAGCATTGGAAGGAAGAAATGAAAGAACTTTTGTAGATTGAGAAGAATCAAACTTAGGAATTGGTGCCAAGACTAACAAACAAAAATGTTATTGGATCAAAATGGGTGTTCAAAAACAAGCTAAATGAGAAAGAGAAAGTCGTTAAAAAAAAGCAAGGCTTGTTTGCAAAGGATACTTTCAAGTAGAAGGTATATATTTTCAGGAGACTTTTTCCTTGGTAACAATAATGGAAGCTATAAGGATGTTCTTGGCATTGGCTAGTTATAAACATTTCAAAGTCTATCAGATGGATGCCAAGTCAACATTTCTGAATGGTGAACTAGAAGAAGAGGTCTGCATGGAAGAACTCAAAGAATTTCGATTAACAAACCAATCAGATATGGTGTGTAAATTCAATAAATATTTGTATGGATTGAAGCAAGCTTCTATAGCCTTCTATGGAAGGCTAGATAAGTACTTGAGTTAGCAAGGATTTAACAAAGGTACGATAGATAGTAAATTATACTTCAAGACTGAAAATGACATAATTCTAATTGTTGTTGTGTATGTTGATGACATTATATTTGGAGGAAATAAAAATATGTCCAAGATGTTTGCGGAAGAAATGCAATTTTTTTTTTAAATTTCTATGTTTGGCGAGACGAATTACTTTCTTGGGCTATAGATTAATCAATCAAAGAAATATATTTTCATTTCAAAATCTAATTATGTGAAGGATATGCTGAAAATATTTGTAATGGATAGTTCCAAACTGGTAAGTATCCCTATGGTGATTGGATGTAAGCTGGGAGAAGATGATGATTAACATAAGATTGATCAAAGCAAGTATAGATCTATATTTGATGGAATATTGTATTTGACTGCTACTAGACTAGATATTAAGCATGCAATTTGTCTTGTGCCTAGATTTCAAGAGGATCCGAAGGAAACACATGTTACTATAGTTAAAAGGATATTCAGATAATTGAAAGGCACTCCGGATTATGGGTTATGGTATCTCAAGGATATTGATTTTACACTTAGTGCTTATACAGATGTGGATTGGGCCAAAAGTATGGATGACAAAAAGAGTACTAGTGGTGGTGCATTATTTCTTAGATGTATATTAGTGGCATGGTTGAGTAAGAGGCAATATCTAGTCTATTTTTCTACTATTGAAACTGTGTATATTGTGTTAGGGTTAGAAGGAAAATATCTAACAAGTTAAATGCAGATTTGAACGATAAAACAGAGTAATAGAACACATAGAAAATTATAGCAGAAACAAGTCAACACAAAGAATTTAACGTGGTTCACCCAATCTGAGCTACATCCACAAAACCACAGCCATCCAATGATTTTATTATCCAGTTCAAAGCATATTACAATATCATGAATAATGCAATACTACAACTCCCCATTCCAACCACTTATAACAAGCTTTTAGAAGCTTCCAAAAATTAGGGCGAGGATACATGAAGAGTGTACAATAATAAGGAGTTTACAGTATAGCATGATTAGTCACCACATACCAATATATTTCTGCTGCATCTTTCTATACAATTTTTTTATGGATGAAGTAGACATTAAAAGATATCACAATGGAGAATGATTATCCTATTTCTATCTTCTATGATAATACAAGTGCAATTAATATTTCGAAGAATCTTGTAATGCAGTCTAGAACGAAGCGCATATCTATCAAGTATCATTTCTTGACAGAGAAGGTCATGGAAAATGAAGTCAAGCTCGATTATGTTTCAACAAAAGATTTGATTGTAGATATATTCACAAAGGCTCTTCCTAAAGATAATTTTGAGTATCTCCGGGATAAGCTAGGGGTTATTGCCCCTTGTTTTACAAGCTAAGATGCATTTGGAGATGCATCAGTTCAGTGGATTCATGGTTCTATCTTTTTGGACAAAGGTTTTTGGTGGCTACCTCTCAGGGGGAGCAAACAATTTGTAAAGTGTTGTCATTATGAGTATTTTTCTTTCATGTTGAAGGAAGTTTCAATGAACATATATTTTTTGCCTTTGTTATTGATGTCAAAGGGGGAGAGAAAGAGAATGTGAAAAGGACATAAAGAGCATGTGAAGAAGAGAGAGGAAAGCAGGTGATGATCTTCAACTTTGGGGAGAAGCAAAATAAAAATCTTGAGAGCTGATATGTGTCTTTGATGGTTTTTCATGTCATGTGTTGTCATCAATGACAAAGGGGGAGATTGTTGCAATAATATAAAGAGGAATGAAAGTGTTGTAATTGATGTCGATCATCCAATTGGTTATTTACTATATGTTGAGGATATTGAGAGAATTGTATAAAAAGAAGATTATAGGTTGTCAATTGTTGAGGTTGTTGGTCAAGTGCTTGTGAACTATGTTTTGGATGAGGTCTAGAAGAATTAAAATTTTGGTCTAGATTTCTCTTTATGGTACGAGAGTTGTGTTTTCCTAGTCCTATTGAATATGGTTTCAATATTTGGAAGCATCAAGCTTAGTTGATCTATGTGTTTTACAATGGTTTGATTGACCATGTGTCTAGCACTACATTTGAAGTTGATGAAGACTATTGCATCTATTATGGGTCTCGATGAAGTATGTGTTTGGGTCGCCCACATTCTAATTCCACCCTAGGATTTTTGGTGGTAACCTAATTTGAATTTGAAGTTGGATGGTCAACTTTGTATCTCTTCAAAGTTGGGGAATGGTATAAATAGAGAATGCACCAGCAATGAAAAGTGTACATAAGAAAATAAGGAAGATAAGTGAAAGAGAAGACACAAATTTGATTCTATTCTAAAATTGTGTGAGTTATGTGTTTGGTTGATCAGTGTGAAGCTTAACGCTGAGTTTCTAGATGTAGTGAGAAGAAGGAAAACTCTATCATTCATGAAAGTGGATATGTGATTATTGTGGAATGCTTTGTTGCATTGGGATTGTTGTCTCTCTATAAAAAGTATTCTTTGTGTTCTTTGTATCTCTCTGGCAGTGAGCCATCTGGGTTGTAGCCCTATGGACAGTGAGTATGGATAGTGAGTCCTTACTTCAAGCAGTGAGCCTTATTCTAGGTAGTGATCCTTTTTGTAATCGATTTTGGTATTCTCTATAGTGTGAGTTAATCCCCACTGTGGTTTTTCCCTCATTGGGATTTCCATGTAAATTAGTGTTATTGTGTTTATGCATTGGAATTTGATGGTTAATAACTTAATCAGTTTATATGTTAGGTATGGTAATTGAATTTATGTTTTAAATCTGTGACAATTGATTCACCCCCTCTCAGTTGTTCTATCCAACAAAAATATCTTACATTGTACAATGATCCAAAAACCCAAATTTTGAATATAGAAACTATCAACAACCATGAACAATAACTCAAATCTGCAAAAGCATAGGATGAACACAAAAGAAATGGAGAGCACATAGCGAAGCATACACTAAATATCGACATGACATTTTTTTCTCTATTTATCAAAATTTCTAAATATCACTTGGAGACCAAGTACTAGAGACATCATTTGAGCACATTACTTTAATCTAACACACCTCCAAACATAGCATCATAAAGAGGGCTCTATATACTCATAGCACTTCTTCAACATCTCAAATATGCATGCACAAACAACAAACCTTGATTATTACAATTTTCTCAATATCCTCGACATATACAGTCAATAACTAGCTTCCTCTACATCCCAAGATTCAATTTTCAAGAACTAACTATGATGGTGTAAGGATTTTAAATATTCCTTGGCCAGACATTAGAGGGGTCCAAAAAATTTATCCCTCTTCTAATAACATGTATGAGTGATAATTGCTTAGAATAGAGGATCAAGTTTCAAAATTTTGTTAGTTTTTTGAAGAGGTTTGTTGTCTTTGAGCAATAGATTTGAATGAAGTACTTAACATTTATGAGTGAGTGTTTGAGCTTTGATAAGTTTTAGGATATTTATTCTCTTTGTAGATGCAGTATTCATTGGTGATTCAATCATGTATCCACAGTGGATGTTACTGTTGCATAGTGTCGACTCAATTATATGTTGCTACTAATGCTATTTTTGAGATGTGATATTGGTAGCATATTTACCCTTTTAATTACGTTAATGTTCTAGGTTTATTTTCATCGCATTTTTAAATGGCTACGGGTATGTGTTAGTTTGACTTTCCCACTTTTTGGTTAAAATCATACCCATTATCTTTATTCAAATAATCCAATAAAAAAATCATATCCTACAAGGGAGCTATACCTCTTAAAATTCAAAGGAAAATAACCAATGAAATGATGATCTCTCCAACTGTTGGTTATCAATCAGTCTTTCTTTTGGGAATCATATAGTCAATTTAATTTAATCTTTAAATAGATAAATATATCAACCAACACCTATGAAGAAGTAATTTGGAAGATTAACTTATTATATTATTACTCTATCACACTAATTATCCATGGTATGTTTTAATCCGAAAGGGTGGATTTATTATGAGTTATAAAGAGTTGTTGTGAAGATATTTTAGTAGGCTTGAAATTAACTGAAATGTTATTTAGGGGTTCTATTTACATTATTCTAGAAATAATATTAATTCCCCAATAGCTATAATAACCTTTCCTAGGCTTGGTATCAATCTGACTTAAGATTCAATAACTATGATGGTCTAAATACCTGTAAATATTAAGAAGATATCATGCATGTAATTATGTGATCATTTGAGAAATTCTAAATTATAGTTGCAAAAGGGTATAATAAATTACTTTCATGTCATTTTATCCTCCTTTCTTAATGGAATAATAAGACATGCTATATAGTTCTAGAATGGTATTTGGTTATTGGGGAAAACATGTTTGTTGTGTTTGAGAAATAGATATGAATGAAGTACTTAACATTTATGAGTGAGTCTTTGAGCTTTGATAAGTTTTAGGATATTAATTATCTTTGTAGATGCAATATTTATTGGTGTTTCATTCATGTATCTTTAGTGGATCTTAATATTTCACTGTGTTGACTCAATTATATGTTGCTAGTAATCCAATCATTGAGTTGTGATATTGGTAGAATATTTATCCTTTCAACTCATCTAATGTTCTAGGCTGATTTTCATCACATTTGTTAAATGGATATGGGAAAGTGTAAGTTAGAATTTCTCACTTTTTTGGTAAAAGTGTACCCATTACCTTTATATTCATAAAATCCAAAAAAAAAACATATCCTAGGAGGGAGCTGCACCTCTTAAAATTTAGAGGAAGATCACCAATGAAATGTTGATCTCTCCAACTTTTGGTTATCGATTAATCTCTCTTTTGGGCATCATAGTGTCAATTTAAATTAATCTTTAAAAAGAAAAATCTATCAACCAATACCTATAAAGAAGAAAATTTGAAGATTAACTTATATATTAATATTCTATCACACTAGCTACCCGAGTCTACAAGAGCATTTTTTTGATTAATTATTTGTCTAACCCAATTTCTATCTAAACCTTAATTTTCATATAAACACAATTATGGTTTTTTTCACATTTAAATAATTAAATCATTGTAATTATTTAATTGTTATAATTATTCTCTCTCTCATCATTTCATCGATTAAATAATTATTATTTAATTATTTAATCTCTCATTTAATTTCATCAATGATTAAATAAATATTATAGTTTATTTAAATCATCTTAACCTAAGCTTCCTCTATAATTAATTAAATTTATCTATTTAATTAATTATTCACAACATCAAAAATAAATATTTTTTTTATTATTTTATTTTTGAAAACTTGCCATAATTTCCTCTTTACCTAACTCTTTTATTTTCTATTTTCTTGTTTGGTTAACTCTTCCAATTTGTTATTTCTTTTTTCAATTGATTGACCCTTTCTTCCACTTGACTACCTATTGATGCAAAATTTTGCAGGGGGTAGTAGTCTTATGGGAAACTTAGCTACTGGGGGACATTGTGCACTTAGCTAAGTGACCTCCAGATTTTATCAAAGCTGACTCTTTGTTTTTAGTGGGGAGTTAACGGGTTAGAAAGATAATAGGAAATATTAAAATCTAGACTAAAGGCAATGCTCGAAATCATAAATGAAACTAGTTGGGCATATGCCAAAAGCAAAGGCTCGAACAATAAACTATTGTCTATCAAATAGATTATCCAGAAGAACTTCAAACATAAGAATATCCTTTAATTACATAGCATAATCTAATACAACTTCGGCCAACAAAGAAGAGTCAAACATGATCTGTATTTGTTAAGCTGTAGAAGATTACAAAATCTGACCAACGGGCATTCATATGCTATAGGAAAATAAAAGCATAGTCTAAATATCTTATCAAATGCATGAAAAATAGAAAAGGCCAAATTGATTGGCATAGTCTGCAAATGTCAAGTTCAATAAAAATATTACAAAGGCTATTCCCAGTACTCGGGAAGTTATTGTCTATCTAACAACAACCAAATAAAAGAGAAGAAGAGCCACTTAAATAAGCCAACCCACCGCCTAAAAGCTACATTGAGAAAGATGCCCTGGGAAAACATCGACATTCTAGATCTTCTCGAGCTGGCACCGAATAGGAAAATCATCGAGCAATGCACCAACAAATTCATCCTCCGAGAAAAGAAGGCCATGCAGCAATAGCAAAGGACATGCGGTAGAAAAACAGAACAAACGGCACAGGCAACATCTCCTAGATAACTGGCACACAAGAATACGCCATGCGTCGAGCACATAGAGCTTGGCAAAAGAATGAGGGACGCCTGAGCAAAAAGCTCTGAGAGGAAGTAACGTGGGCGATGCTGAACAAAAGTAACTGCATAGTGGGCCCAGCTCGGGAAATGGCCAAAGAAAGCCACGCATCACATACACGAAACTCAGAAGAGGCAAAGTGATACAGAGTGGCAGGGATCCCCATTAGGAGGCCATGTGGAAAACACCAAAAATTTGCGAGTGATAAAAGACAAGGTGAAGTCGTGAAGGAAAGATAACTGCAAAGGCTAGTGGTTCGTGAAATAAAGTTCACACTACCTATTTATTTCAGTTAACTCTTCCACTGTCCTTGATTTTATCCACTCATCTATTGCTTATTTCCATTTCCCACTCCACATTTCCCGTCCATTGTTCTATTTCAAAAATGGGAAACTCTTACATTTTCCATTTTCAAATGAATAACTTTCCCATGAAAGTTGTCTCGATCAATCTTAGCCATCCATTCTCTACTCAGTATCGTTCATCCATTTTGCCACTCTTTTTCTATAAATTTGAGCTTTGATCTCCATTTTTCTCCAACTTCTGTCTTCAAATCTTTGTTTTCACCATTATCAATATTATCCTTTTACTTTGTGCACTCCAAAAATCTAAGAGCAACACTTTATACTTTAAAATAATTCAAATTAAAGAGAAGGGAAATAGAAGTTATTGAATCATAGCATAAGAGGTATAATTAATGTTTTATGTGCTTTCATTTTATATTTTATGAAAGTTTGTTTTATATTTCTTGGATTGGGTATTTAGCTTGATACTAAGAGTTTGGTGGTTTTTGTGCAAGTTTCAAGCTTTCAAACATGATTTTCCCCAATTGTACAGTTGTTTTTGAGCAATAGTTTTGAATGAAGTACTTAAAATTTATGAGCGAGTCTTTGATCTTTGATAAGTGTTAGGATATTTATTCTACTTGTAGATGCAATATTCATTTGTGTTTCATTCATGTATCCTTAATGGATGGTAATATTGCACTATATCTAGTCAATTGTATGTTGCTAGTAATCCAATATTTAAGCTATGATATTGGTAGCATATTTATCCTTTCAATTCATTTAATTTTCTAGGTTTGTTTTCATTGCATTTGTTAAATAGATATGGGAAAGTGTTACTTTGACTTTCTTAATTTTTGGTTAAAAGTGTACCCATTATCTTTATATTCAGAAAATCTAGAAAAAAGTCATATCCTACAAAGAATTTGTACCTCTTAAAATTCAAAGGAAGATCACCAATGAAATGGTGATCTCTCCAACTATTGGTTATAGATTAGTCTTTCTTTTGGGCATCATAGATTTCATTTAAATTAATCTTAAAAAAGTCAAATCTATCAACCAAGACCTATGAAGAAGGAATTTTGAAGATTAACTTATGATATTAATATTGTATCACACTAATTATCAATGATAATTTTTAAACCAAAATGGTGGATTTATTATGAGTTACAAAGAGTTTTTGTGAAGAGCTTTTAGTAGGATTGAAATTAACTAAAATTTTATTTAGGAGTTCTAATGCCATTGATCTAGAAATAATATTAATGCCCCAATAGCTATAATCACCTTTCCTAGGATTGGTATCAATGGGAAGTAAAATTCAATAACTATGAGGGTCTAGATACCTAAAAATATTCAGAAGATATCATGCATGTAATTATGTGATCATTTGGGAAATTATATTGTAGTTGCATAAAGGCATAATAATCTCCTTTCATGTCATTTTATTCTCCTTTCTTAATGAAATATTAAGATATGCTATATAATTCTAAAATGGTATTTTGGTATTATAGAAAAGTATTTAGATGACTACAAGATATGAATTCACCCCTTGATTATAACACCCTTTATATTTAATCTATTATGTTATTTTTTATTGGAAGTGGTTCCCTATGTGTTTGTAAACCAAGGTAATTTAAGGTTGCATATTAAGCCTAGCCCCTATGTTGATAAGATGAACCCGAGGATGTCCAAGTTGGTTTATGAATGATAATGGGTTGAGTTTAATTCAAGACCCTTGTATTCTTAAAGGGAAGTGGTATAGCATGGGTTGTTAAATAATATACTTAATTATGTTCTCCTAACTAATGTTAAGCATTAATAATGGTATATAAATATTAAGAAATGATTGATAATGGAGAGAATTATGTGTATGAGTCCTTTTTGAAACATTGTACGGAGAACTCTGTGTAACTTTGATCCATTTGGAAGTGGGTACATAGGTTTTCCTTGGGTGAAGGATTCATTTGTGATCTCAAGTCCAAAGGGGGAGGGTCCAGGGGAATAACTCTAGGGTTTTGGGTTGTTCCTTGTTTCAAGTATGAAGGTGTTGTCATTGATCTCAACATGATGCCTAGAGGTTGGTGTTGTCATTTATGTCAACTAGGTGTTAAGGAAGGTTGTTGCATGATGAGATTGTTGAGGATATTGAGAAAATTGTAAAAAACAAGAAAAAAATGTTGTGGAAGTGTTCAAAATGTGCTTTGAGATGTTCCCTACATTTATTCTATGTTGATTCTATGTCTATGAAGATATTAAAAATGTTGTTCAAGGTTGTTAGAGGTTTCTATATTAAAATTTTGGGTTTCTGGATCATTGTACAAAGTGAGATATTTTCACCATTGTGTGAACCAATTTTTGAGTGATTTTTTATGCCTAGGAGAAATTTATATTCATGTTTCTCTGCAGTTTGACTTCAGGTTGTGTGGATTTGGGACATTTGTTATAATGTTTGTATCTTTCATAATTCAAGGTTTCACTTGATTTGGTACAATATAGTGCGAGTTTCATGCGTTTGTGTGCGAATAAGGTTTACTAGATAGTCTGGGTTGTAGTATTTCTATGTTGTAAGTTTGGATGAAGTATTTATTGGATCCCATATGGTTGAAGGTTTATTCTAGATTATATTCAAGTGATTTTATTTTTTTGGTTTAGTTTTAGATTACTTTAAGGAAGTGTGTACTTAATGTATCATGGTGTTTAGCATTGGTACTGGCCAACCTTGTGTTAGCACTTCGTGTGAGGCTTATGAAAGCATGTTTAGATGTGTTGGGCTCTTTTTTTGGTCCTAATTAAGGATTTATTTCAGTTTCCTTCATTCCTATCCATCGTGGGAATGTCTAGGATCCGACCTAAGTTTAATTTGTGTGCATAATAGATAGTTTATGATCGTGGATAATGTTTTTAAGGTTGAGGTTGATATTTAAATAAGCATAATTTTTTTGTGAGATGCAAGAGAGAGTCAGGATAGATGTGAGATTGATCTTAGTGATCTGTGTGATGCAAATTGTAGAAGTATAGATGTGAATTTGAGCAAAGTAGTGCAAAATTCAAAGTTTTTGGTTCCTAAGGGGAGTGAGTTGAAGGTGTCTTAAATATTTCATGAAAGACTATGAAAGTGTTAGAGAATGTGTGGGTATGTGCACGATGATCATGGAAAAAACAGGCCCTTAAGTGGCAATAAAAAGACAGAAAATCAGAGTTAGACAACTTGACATAAAATTTTGAATAAGTTATCTATATTATTTCAAAAAAATGTAAAAATAGAATCTGTAGAAAATTGAATGTAGTTTCTAAAATACTAGACCTTTATTTAAAAAAAATAAATCTATTTGGTGAAAATTCAAAATGTCAATGCAATAGTATTTAAATTTTAGTGTAAAATAAGAAGTAGGTGTCTGTCTAACCACCCTAACCACAATAGAATGATAATATTTTTTTATAAGATTTTAGATATAAGTAGAGGACTCATGTCCCAATGTGATGCATATTTTTTTATAATTTTTTTCCAAGTAAATAATTAATTATGATTTTTTTATTACAAATTTAAAAAAATATAAAATCTCGTCTGTCTAACCACCTTAACTTGGTCAAAAATTCATGAAATTCATTTTTTTTTTTTAAATCCTATAGTATGCAAAGCATAGAATGTGGTGCATGTTTCAGATTCAAAAAATGTGATACCATTTGAAAGTTATAGATGTTTTTCAATCAAACTATCAATCAGGACTTTATTCGTACTTCTAAAAGAAAATGAATAAAAAATATTTATTAAATTCAAAATAAAACATAATTTATTTTGGTGGAAATTTGAGAATCTCCTCTAAAAACCCTTTTTGTTTCATCAATTTTGGGTAAAAAAAAAATTGTCAGCCACATCGGTCATCATATGGCTTACATATTGCCACTTTTTGGCCCATCATGATCCTACACATACCCGTGTCGTGAACTCCTTGTTGCATTGATAATTTTTTCTTTATGTAACATTTCTCTTCTATCTTCTTGTGTTCTTTTTGTGGTAGTGAGACCTGGTTGTGAGCCTTTTTGGACAGTGTGTCCCATTCTAGAAGTGAGACCTTGTACCATTTTTTCTATTACTTATCTTGTGAGCTAATCCTCACCGTGGTGTTTCCCTCATCATGTTTTCCATGTAATTTTGGTGTTATCTTGTGTGTGGTGTTGTTCTTTCAATTTTTGTTATCTGCATTTCATTTTTAATCACTTTAACATAATCTAGGTTTAATGGATGCATGTGGATCTTATTACAGCTGAGGATTTCGATGTTTTAATTTACTAAAACTGATTCAGACCTCCCTCTCAATTTACTTGTTCATTCAACATTCCTAACTTATTTGAATTTTTCTCTTTAGTAGTTTTCAATTTGAGGATAAAATGGGTATTAGATGGTTATAAAGGAATAAAGGAAACTTGATAACTTATAATTAATACATAATGTGCTTTTGAATATTAAATTGAATGAACAAATTTTTTTTCTAATTTATAACTAGTAATTCAATATATGTGTATGTTGGGTAAAGTCCATCTAGTGTTAGCTCCATGTAACTTGTATGTATTGTGAAAAATAACTCCATATCTAGACAGATCTATGTATAGGATTATATATCTATTGATTGTGATTGTGGTTCATCTTATATATGATCCACCCAAGTGTGAACCTCTGAGATATTTGAGTAGTGATAGGTAGTAATTGGATCATGCCAATGATCAATGTCTAGGCTACTGCTAGTGACTAGCCAACATTTACCTTTTTCATGAAGGTGAAGGTTACTATGAGCTTCCCTAGTTATGATACAATAATTATTGTATGGGTAGGGAACCATCCATGCTGGTAGTGATAATTCGGGCCTAACCATTGTATTGAGGAGTTCACTTGCTGTCACTGATGACACATAAGTGATTGATGCTAAGTGTTACCTAGGATTGTGAAGAATATATTTTACAATATCACTAAGGTCACAAGGTGGTATATGTAAGAAGCTACTTCTTCTTGGGTGGATAGACTTGTCAATGATGGCCTATCAACAATTGAATTCAAAATCCACCAAGTTATGGTAGTTTTACTACTTGTGGAAAGCCTTGGGATGGTGGATAGACCTATGGTGGAGTATGGGATGCACCAAATCCCCTTCCTAATTGTTAGATTGTATAATTGGAATTGTTGGGTTAAGGACAAACTTGCAGTGTAGTATGGGATGCACCAAATCCTCTTCCCAATTGTCTAAAGGTGAAAACGATGAAAGGAAAGGATGGGACCTAGTGGAATGCTTAAAATATTCTTGGTTCCACCGAATTATAAGGCTAAACCTTGATGGTCATTATCCTAGGATTTTGGTTTTGTAAAATTTTCATGTCCATCTCCTTGTGAGATTCTGACTTTTCATTTTCAAGTTGATTGGTTATGTCGGTTCCCGGTATTTTCATTAATCCTTCATGGCCTTACGTCTTGTTGTTTACCAAACCTTTCATTGTGTTACCCGTCATGACTAGGTCATGCTTTAAAACAACCTTTGGAGCACATGTTAATTTTTCCTTAAGTCAAGTTTTGAGTTTTGCATCGGCCATCACTTGTCTATTTTCAAGTTTCATCAAGTAACCTGTGATGAGCGATACCCTTCCTCTTTTGTATCGGACATTTGTGTGACTTTGCATGTTCATTTGTGTCGATGAAGAAGTAACACTCGATGAGCGATGTGGTCAACATTTTGACCCATCACTACCCTCTTAACTATCGTTGGTTGTATTGTGTAGGATGTTGTTGAACCCACGATCGCTGATGGCTTGGTCGTATTCCATCACTAAGGTGCAATGTTTTGCTGGTTGAGGATGGTTTACCTGGGGGCTAACACACAACCACCAATGGAGTACAGTTTGGCTCCTAAGGGGGTATTCATGGTTTGCATCATTGGTTCCTCCATTGTTGTGTATCGTCCTTTGTCGTTTAGGGTGCAACCTGCGATCATCGATGGGTTAAATTTCTCTATCGTGCTTGCTCGGTCTATCATGGGCAGTTGCCAATGTGCGATCAATGATTCGGTTAAGTACAATGATAGGCCCTTGTGTTTGTCCTGATAAACCTAGTTCCTTGATATTGATTAGTGATAGCTCTTTGGAGGAGATTGAGGGGGTTGGCCTTAGTAGTGGGCATTGCCCTATTTCCCTTGTGCCTTACACTGATTCAAACAATGAAGTGTTAGTTACAATTGCACTCTCTGTGAGGAGGTTGAGTGAGGGTGTCAGTTCAGCGAGTAACAAAGTTGGGTGATACCCATGTGCTTTGATTAGTAATGATTGGGTCCTAGGTGTGGTGATTCGGTTCCTGATGTGGGTATTCGAAGGGGTTTTTTGTTGAACATTAGGCGTACTGGTGACTTTTACTATTTTTTGGCAAAGTGTGGACTATGATGGCGATGCCTTTTGGAAGGCATGTGTGGCATCTTCGGTTGATGGCTTGGTGTCTCCTTTTACTTTTCTTTTTTTCCATGGTATGCAACTAAAATATAATTGTTTAGGAACAAAACTCCATGAGGCGAAATATCCTCAAAATTATCGTAAATGTAACTGAAATGAACCCTTTGCTTATGGTTTCCTTGGTCTATAAAAGGGATTTTCAAGGTTCATTTCAGGGATCATCTTCTTTTGAGTAAACAAAAAATGGCTTAGGTATAGGCTGAACATGGATGTAATACAAAATGTATGTAGGGTAAATTAGCGTATTGTCTTGGGTTTGAATCCTGTGCATGACAATCTTAGATAATTTTTTATAAATCGGTGATATTGTGATGTTATTTTAAAACTGAGATACTAATCTCCTCTATTTAGTTATTACAATATTATAAATGATAAACCAAGTTTTTTTTATCGTTTGTGTTTCAATGTTTAATTGAATGTATGATTCTATTCTTGTTTTAGCCTAAGGGGTTAATTAAAATACTTGAAGAGATTCATAGGTTTGTAAGTAATTACATAGGATTCTAATAAGAAGTTGTGTCTTAGTAACTGTGAATTTTCATGATGTAAGGCATTATGAGAGTAGGCCATTGATTTCATGATTTATGCATTACTAACTATCATGTGTTCGACCCCATCCCCAATGGATGAGGCACTGAGTTATCTTATGTACATCCTTTTAATTTAGTAAGGCACCCAATATACCTTGCAAGGACTCATAACGGTGATAAAATTAAATCAAACTTCTCTTATTCCAAGATGCAAGTCTAAAATGAAACCCTATTTCAAGTAAATGGAAGATTATTTGTGTGAAAGGCGTCCAAACATTTGCTAAATAATATCTATTTGGGTGAAGATGAACATATCTCTGTAGGATGTTTACTCATTTAGTTGAATCCATGTGAAATCTTCACTAGGAAGTACTCTCCCTGGTCCCACAGAGCCTAAAGTGTAGGGGTCGAAGGTTTAAAACCCTTCACCTGTCAAGTTGGCCATTCATCTATAAGACGCTTGACAATGAAGGATGGCTACCTTCTAGAACTCTCTTAAGGTGTACTAGAAAAAAACACCAACAAGATTGGCGACTCTGGTGGGGAACAATTGCGCTCTCCAGATGTAGATCTTTGAATCATGGAGTCAAATGGTGTAAACAGTATGGAAAATTTGTTCATATCTTAAAGAAATCTTCAACTTAGTGGAAGAATGGATTGCAACGTAACTCAGAAGGATCTTAAAGTGACTCCACTGAGTAGTTAGACCCAGAACATGCTGATGTAAAATGAAATTTTTGTTTCATTTAATTCCTCTCAATGGGAGGTGGCAAGTCTAACTAAAGAACCTGAAAAAAGCTGTGTTGAAGCTCCAGATCCGTGTGCTAAAAAGAAAAGCTAAATGGACATTGCAGGAAGGCCAGGTATTTTTGTATTGCTATGAAAATAAAGTATGAGAATTCTTTGATTTTAAAAGTGTAAATGATTTCCCACTAAGTGAATGGGCACAATTTAAGGGAAAGGATAGTTAAATTTTGCATGTTTCTAAGTGAGGGCTGTGGAATTGTATGTATAAGGTGAACATGTAAATCTTGATCTTAAGAAAATATAATTTGGAATTTATTATGAGAGGAGCTTGAGATTTTATTTTTAGTAAGAGTATGTTGAGTGTCCCTAGTAGTGCATGTATTAAATCTTTCTAGGAACAACAAGATGTCTAGTCAAGACATGTTTCCTAACAAGGTTGTAAACAATGGGCCCCCCTTGTCACATCAAGGAGGCTTCAATAGTGAAAGGTACAATTCCTTGGATTTTAGTGACATTTGTGGATACCAAATGTTGTACCATACAAAATCAGAGATAAGATACCAATATTTAAAGGTAAACATATCTAGTCAGCAAATCGACATCTACAGGACTTTGTTGATGTGATGGGAGACTATGAGATAGCTTTTGAAGATGTAGTTATGAAATTGTTTGTTCAATCATCAAAAGGAGATGCTAGAAATTGCCTATCTTATTTTCCTATGTCCTTTATACACTCATGGAGAGAATTCAAATTGGTGTTCATGGAACAATTTGAAAGAGGATTGATCTAGTGTTGGTTAGGTAGAGATTTATGGATATGGATAAAGATGAAAATGATTCGGTCCCTTCATTTAATCTCTGTTTTTCAAAGGTGATAAGGGAAATCCCAACACATATAAGACCAAATGATGTTAAGTGTTTGGTTGTATACTTGGGAGAATTTGATAAAAATATGAGTTACTTGTTGAGAGATAAGGAACCTACAACACTACAACAAGTATATCACATAGCCTTAGACATTGAGAACAATTTAAAATAGCCAATGATGAGGGGAGATTTTAATATTTGTCGTGAGAGTTTGAGCACTCCCCATGATGCTGCCATGGTAGGTGAGTGAGTCAATAATGAGTTAGAACAGGGGAATGGGATCCCTATTGTTTCTAACCCATCAATAAGACCACTGGAAGGTTATACTATGGTTCAAATGGATTGTGTACCTGCTCATGATAGACATGATTGAGCATATGCATTTTGGAGGCTGTTTGAAATGCAAAAGAATGAGGGGGAATCCATTGACCATCTCTTCTCTAGATTCACTGGTACTTTGCTTGGTATACCTAAAAATTTTAGGCCCAGTGACCTGACATGTGTTGATGTGTTTTTTGAATTATATCAACCTGGATTAAGTGCTCTACCAGAAGAGGTAAATCCCCACACCTTGAGCCATGTCATTGATTGGATCATGATATTGAATTGAATCATTCGATACTATCCCATAGTTAATGGGAAAGATCATTGAGGAAATTTAGTGTGAACGTACTGGAAAGGTGTCAAATCAGAATGACATTAATGAATCCCAGTACCAAGAGGTCCAGGAGTCTTTTTTGTTAGGACAAGATGATGAATCTAAACATGAGCAATGGGTTAATGGTGTTGTTTTCTTGGTGAGTGATGTAGTTGTTGAGACACCATACCAGAGTGATGAAGTAATGCTTGATTTCCAACCTTGGGATATTGCAAGAGATGAGCACAAGCAAGGGAGGGTGCCATTTTCTAATTTGATTGAAGACTATGACACACAAACTAGTGGTTCATCTGGTGATGAGCTAGATTCAGACAATTGTTCTATTGGATGCAAGTCATCCTATGTAGTGGAGATGGAGTATGTGACTTCTGACAAGGGATATATTGATGATCATGATGGGATTCAAGTGGCCGAGGATTGAATTTTTTCCTCATGTGATGAATTTTAAGAATGTGGATCCATAATTCTTAGTATAAGTGATGAAGATGATTTCGATGAATACTTTCAAGGTGTGGGAGATTGTGACCCGCATACCTAGATAACAGGGGAAAATATAAGTACAACAAGAGTGTGGTATAGCCCCCTGTATGATGAACCTTCACCAATAGATTATAAGATAGGAGATAATTCTTATTGGTATAGAAATAACCCACTATTTGTGGAAAGCTTTGGTGATCCAATAACAGATATGCCATGCAAGGATATTAAAAATGGCATGATTGAGATGACCAAGGGTGAAAACCAAGGTAACATAAATAACACAAATTTTAACATCAAGAATGATGACTTGGATCAATTAGCCCACCAAGTGTCAGATAGGTGTAATGATCAATGTAGTGATATTAACACCAGCATTGTGTGGACAGAGGTCAGGAATGTTAATTCTTGTAATACTAAAAATAATGCCACTATTAGTGAGATTACCCAAGGGGACTATGAATATGTTTGTTATGACAGGCTAAGGTTCGATGTGTATGTACTTGATCTGGTGCATGATGTTGGCCAGTATGACTATGTGCTTGAATATTTTGCTGATTCTCCTTAGCTTCTAGACCTTATTAGATATTTGTTCCCGCTAGAAAATGATAATACTCACTTTGATTGTAAAGAGGATATCATTGACAATGAGTCATTTATTTTTGCTGTCACAAAAGGTGATTCTAGTATTAAACAACGCATGTATGAAGGATTCCAATATGATGTCTTAGCTAGCCACCAGGAAGATTATGAATGTTTTATCTTGTTGTCTCAATCAGATGAGATTTGGGCCCTTTAGGATGGAAAAATTTAAAATAGTATATAGGGCAGGAATGGAAATACTATTTGGGATAATTTAAATTACCCTAGCATGCTTGACCCATGGGTATTCCTACCGTGATAACAATAGGATAAGTTATTTGACAAAGGTAAGAATTGAGCATCCTTTTCTATTTGGTGGCCAGGGCCCATTAAACCATATCAGAGCAATGAAAGCTGAAAGCATACCTAGGATCTAACTGTTTATTTTCCAATGGTCTGCTTCTACTTGAGATTCTGAGATCTTGCTATGCCTGCAAGATGCATACATCCCCAGTTGGAGCCACTAGTGGAACCCTTAAAATCTTCTTGCTTCCACCGAATTATAAGGCTAAACCCTGATGGTCACTATCCTAGGTTTTTGGTTTTGTAAAATTTTTGTGTCCATCTCCTTGTGAGCTTTTGACTTTCCATTTTCAAGTTGATTGGTTATGTCG
Source organism: Sequoiadendron giganteum (assembly GCA_007115665.2). Classification (NCBI taxonomy): domain Eukaryota; kingdom Viridiplantae; phylum Streptophyta; class Pinopsida; order Cupressales; family Cupressaceae; genus Sequoiadendron; species Sequoiadendron giganteum. The sequence goes on from VCHN02000014.1 coordinate 123,615,887, forward strand.
GTTCCCGGTATTTTCATTACTCCTTCATGGCCTTAGATCTTGTGGTTTAGCAGCAATTTCATTGTCTTAACTGTCATGACTAGGTCATGCTTTAAAAAAACATTTGGATCACATGTTGTTAATCTCGGCTTAAGTCAGGTTTTGAATTTTGCATCGCCCATCGCTTGTCCATTTTCAAGTTTCATCAAGTAACTCACGATGAGTGATACCCTTCCTCTTTTGTATCAGCCACTTATGTGCCTTTATGTGTTTGTTTGTGCCAATGGAGAAGTAACACTTGATCAATGATGTGGTCAACATTTTGACAAATTACTACCCTCTTAACTATCACTGGTTGTCTTGTGTAGGATGTTGTTGAACCCGTGATCACCAATGGTTTGGTTGTATTCCATCGCTAAGGTGCAATGATTCGCTAGTTGAGGATTGTTTACCTGGGGTCTAACATAGAATTGCCAATGGATTAATTTTTTTTTCCTAAGGGGGTATTCCTGGTTTGCATCGTTGGTTCCTCCATTGTCACGTGTTGTCCTTTGCAGCTTAGGGTGGAACCCGCAATCGCCGATGGGTTAAATTTCTCCATCGTGCATGCTCGGTCTATCATGGGTAGTTGTCAATGCATGATCAATGATCCGGTTAAGTAGCAACGATCAGGACCCTTGCATGATTCAGGTCTACAGTTAATGTTTCATCTTTGGCTTCTTAGCCATCGCTGGATAAAACACATATGGGAAGGACAAATTGGCGATAAATGATCTTCTCAATATGTGGCTGGGATTTTCTCATGGTTGTAGGATCGACGATGCACATGCCAAGGATTAATGGTCTTGGGATATGGTCGAGTACATGGCAGTTTTAAAGTAGTTCTTTGCTGTTTCTAAAGTATGACCAATAAAATAAGTGGTTATCCTTAATGATCCTCATTGATTGAGCTTTAATCCACGATGATCGATGGCTAAGATGCGGCATGCACGTGATTTATTTTTTATTGTTTATTCCACCTATAGTTGAAAAATATCCTTGCCATGTGAAAATATTTTACCTCCATTTTCATTTTCTGAATTTTATTGCCACTTAAGGGCTTGTTTTTTCCATGATGATCCTACACATATCCACAAAAACCTTTTAATCTCATCTTTTCCCTTCCATAGCTGAAAAATAAACCTCCCATGAAAGTCTTTGTATTTTTCTCCTTTTGACTTGGCTACATTTTCACCTTTACTTCCCAACAAAATTTATAATGGAGGCCTTAATATAAAATCTTCTTGTGCCCATTTACCTTGCTATAGGCTTTTCTGTGAATATTTATATTTTAAAATTGTTGGCACTTTAAAATTCATCTCAACAGTTGAAAACCTTATTTAAAATTTATATTGGGCTACTAAAATCTATTCACCCATGTTCCCCATACACCTACTCCACTTTCATGACAAAAAAAAAAAAATCGGGCTAGCAGGGAGACCATGTTAAAAAGAAAAGATTTTCAAAATATATTTTTAACCTATCCATGTGCCCCGATTATATCTTTACATGGCTATAAAGAATCATCCGGGCTGGAGGGGAGCCTTTCAAATAGCAAAATAAAATATTTAAAAAACTTAAAATATTTGTTTTTGAGGAGCCAATCCTCATGCCTCTGTGATGATATCATCTTTATTCCTTGTGGGAAAGCAGTTCCTCTTCGACAAAGGATGAAGGCATCAAAAATTTCTTCACATTACTGGGTCATTTTTGATAGTGCAGGGGCAATTTTATGGTTGCAACCATGAGAAATTTATTTCAAATACACTTAAAAGCTCTGCCAGGCAATAGGATAGGTTAGGGGACGAATTTCAAGCATGAAATAGAAAATTTGAGCTCCAAAACACCCCCAAAATCTCACAAGAAAACCAAAATGTGATTGCACTTTTATTTTTGTGAATTTGAGAAGAAATGCAATAATTCTCAACTCTTAAGCAGCTTCAAAATCCTCCAAATTACAGTTGCACAAAATGAGAAATACCTTTGGCACTCAAATAAATCATTCCATGGGCCAACGGGCACACAATAAAAGGGGCTCATACAATAATCTTTTTCCTTCCAAAATCTGAGAAAAATCATAAAAAATTATTTAACATATCTCCATGCTTGCTTCTCCTCTACTTCTCCTCTCCCCGCCCTCTGGTTAGTTTGTTTGTGCCCCAAGTGGAAAGTTGTAGGAAAAACCATTTTATAAAGTTTATCTTTATAAAACCTTATAATATTTAATTTTCCCTAAAATTCCCTTTTTCACATGCAATTTCACTTTGGTAATATTTAAAATATGTAAAAATTTCAAACATTAGCTTTTGCAACATTAAGAAAATGTTGATTTTTCAATTTAGCTTGCGACCAAAATAGGGAAAATTTATTGGGGGAAAATCAGGACACCTAGAACCACAAAAATTTGCATAGGATCATAATCAATTGTTTAGAGAAAACCCATTTCCTCAAATCTTCCCCAACCCTTAGAATTCAAGTACCTCTTTTGTAAATTAGCCCTTAGAATGCCTTTGCCGCAACTAAAATGCATTAAAATAATACATCATATGACCTTTGTATTTGATGAAAATGGAGCTGAAAATATTTCAAGCCAAAAAACGAAATGGGTTATCCTTAGATTTGCAAAATTTGACACTTTCTAGAACACAATTTTTGACTAGGTTATAATTAAAAAATGATTAAATAACCCATCAAAACTTATCTTGAGACCCCAACACTGACCAGGCATCTAGAAATTTGACCCAAAAATGGATTGCAACAATTGGCTTAGAAAAATTCATCTTGAGGTGCAAGATATTAATCGAAAAAGTAGCTCACTCAGACTTTTCTGTAACTGTTCCTGTTTAAAACCAATTAAAGCTCACTAGGTTGCCATTTTGAAAAAAATATCAAATCATCTCTTTGGGAACTGCCACTAGACACACTAGGTGATCTGGGTCCATTGAGCATATGTGTAAGAAGGATTTCTGTGAATCGTCATTCTTCACCAGATATTTAATGTCAAACTTGACCACCTTGAAATGTTCTAAAAATATAGGTGTGAAACCAAAGTAAACTGCATTTGCTTTTGGCCTGGTAAAAATATCAAATCTAATCATGAGGCTTTGAAATCAGACCAATGAATATATGAATGTGGAGAGAATGGAGAGCAACAATACTTTTGATATGAAAATCAACTGGCTTTGAATTGTGACCCTTCAAAGTAGGTCACTTGGGCAAATCTTACAGGTGCACTTCTGAGTGTGCGAAGGCAAATTGTCAATTAATTTTGAAGGTTCCATCAAGATGTATGGTTGTATGCTTGCTCGCATAGAGTGCATGCAGAGATAATGTGTTTCAAAAGTGTTAATGTAGATTCTAAACATGTATTATAATGAATTTATTGTTGAATAATAAATGAGTGATGGATGCTTTTGGAGGCTAGGTTTTTCCATCTCGAGGGTTTTTCCAAAATATATCTTGTGTCATTTTTTATGGTATTTCTCTATTCTTTTGCATATGGATTATGAATACTTTTTTGAATTATTTTCTCTATTTAGGTTATGTGTAAATTGTCTTGGATGGCTACAAATTTCCTTTCATTCAGTATCATATCCATGATTGTTGTTGGTACAACCCTTGTTAGAGAAAATCATATGAATATTTGAATCTAGGGTTTTCTTAGAAAGAATGAAGACATTACAAGATATGAGGGTTTTATGTAGGTTGTTTTTTTAGATTTAGGGTTTCAGGGATGTAGATCTATTGTTTTTTTTGTATAATTATATTTATGAATCTTTGTTGGTAAAAGAGTTTTTTCGAGTTTTAACCATGAGGGATTTGTAAGAAGGTTCAGATATAGCACCTTGAGACAAAAAAACCCTCACAATTAGATCTAGGACGTCTGAGAGATGAATATTGACATACAATTTGACCTATTTAGGTTACTAAGAAAAAATGCAAACTTGTTTGCCCCTTGCCCTAGTTGTATCAATGTAGAGTCTTACGAGTGCCTACATAAGGTAAAAAGTTAAAAATAATATTTCTACACAAATGATTTTACATCAATAAAATAAAAAACAAAAATATGTTGTCTGGGGGTTTTGTAGAACCCCCCCATATTGCCTACAAGTACTTATTGGTAGTGGCATACCCTATGGTACTCATTATTAGTGACATCCGTAGAGTACCCTTACCAATGGGTTTAACCCATGGGACAACATCGAATTTCATGGGATTTAACCCCTAAGACCTCAGCCCCTTGTCCTATTGGGGACCATACCCCAACCCTTCGAGGCTTAAACAAAAAAAATCCACGAGTATTTTTTTTCAAAATAACTTTAAACCATATTTTTTCTTCAGGTATGAGCCACTCAATTATTGATGTCATCTAGGTGGTTCTACTATCACTAGTGAGCTACCACCCAACCACACTAGGTCCACACTTCAACCACCTAGTAGGCCTAATTATGCATATTTTTCCAAGAGGCAAAAATTTCACCTAAAATGTTAATTATGCAACTTCCTATAGTCTTTTGAAAGGTAGTTATGGGAACTCCACTATGGTATTGGTGGTTTTTGATGAATTTTCTAGTTTAACAAAGAAATTATTGTTAGAATTATAATGTTGTTTTAAAACTTAGATAGATCATGACTTGTGCATATGGACTTCAATTTTAGACTTGTTATAGTTGATGGAAATATTGTTTAGATAACTAAACATTTGATTGGGTTTGGAGATGTTTTGGGATGAATTATTTATTTTTATTTCTATGTAAGATATTTATGGGTTATTATTGACTATGGTATTTTTGTAACTTATGAAAAATTGAATTGCAGTGATTTGGTATTTAGGTGACCATATACGCACGTGTACATATTCAATTACCCTCATTTAACATGATTATTAATATATTATTGAATTTACCTATTGCATCATCAGATATATGAGTTATGCAATATTGTTGGTGTTAGTTGAGGATAGTAGTATGGGTCGATTACACTTTATCCATGATGAATCGAGGCATAACGTAGCCACTAATACTCAATCTGAAAGAAGATCATTGAAATGAAAGTTAAACAAAGAATTTATTGAAATGAAGCATTCTAAATATGGAAACATGGAAATTTATATTCCAATCCATTTGAAACTTATCCTATTTTGGAATTGGTGTCGTGCTAATGTGGAACAACAACCTTTTTCCAATCTCATGATCAGTGAGTTTGTTTCAATTGATTATATTGAAGAGAATTGAATAAACCATTGTGATGTGTGGATGAAAACATGATTTATGCTAAATTGAACATGATGCAAGTTAAATTAACGTGATTTTATGCTAATAATGATCTAAGAATGCAATTTCTAAGCTAATCTAATATAATTCTAAGCTAAAAGATTCAAACCCTAATTTATAAACAAGCTAAGATAGATGCATGGAAGCCATTAATGGAAGCTTAAAGCTATTATGCAACTAAAAATGAACTAAAACATGCTAAATGTGAGTAAATAATGAGTGTGAGTGTGAGTGATTTCAACAAAATAAGTTTTCAACTAAAAGATGGGTCCATTTATCTCTAAATACTGACCTATTTATAGGAGAGAAAATGAGAAATCAAGGGTTGATATTGAAAAATATAATCAACAATCCAGGTTGGAAGAAGATGGAGGCATGGATCATGGATTCTCATCAACAGATGATAATGAAAGATGAGATTTAATCAAGGGTTCTCATTCCTTCCAAGCAATCACACTTTTGACCTATATAAGAGGTCAAAAATTAACTTGCACAAGAAGTCACAAGGTAACTTGCATTTGAAGTTAAGTTAGAATATTCCCTTTCTTAAATGATTGGAGGAGAGAGAATATTCTCATGAGTTTGGAAAAAGAATATTTAGTTAGTTAAAACTAAATTATATTGTGCAAAAGAGGAATAATCACATTCTTTTGGAATATTCCTTTGCAAGCTGGAGGAATCAAATTAATTAGATAATTCCTAATTAAACAAGGTTTTAATCATGCAATTAGGTTATTTAGAAGAATAAAGTGATTTAATGAATGGGGAAAAGGTGAAATATCATTTAATTAAATAACTTGGGGTTATTTAATTAAATTAGAAGACCTAGGGAATTAAATTAAATAGTTTGATTTATTTAATTTAATGACATGGAATGTTAGCGTAAAAGGGGTTGAATTAACCCAATTAAATGAATTAGGTTAATAGATGAAAATGATGTAATTAATTAAACAACCAGGATAATTTAATCAATTAAGCGAAAAGAGGATGGGTTTGAGGAGGAAATGATGTTAGTTAGCCAATGTGATCCATTTGAGACATTTTTAAGTGTCTACATTTTCCCCCTCTTTGAAGCAATGTACTCGTTGCATTGGTTCAAAGACTGATGTTGATTTTGATGTTGAAATGGATGGATATCGATGATCTCTTTGAGATGTTGATAGCCAAGCTGAAGTTGATTGATTTGATTGATTGATTGATAGCATTGTTGATGATTCACAAAAATGCAAGAATTTTGTTGAATAACACGAGGATTGGTAGGAAAAGATATATCCCAATGATGATTGACTTGATAATTTGATAAAGATTTGCTAGCAAGGCTAGGAACAAAGTTTTTTACATGATTTGATATCGATATGATGGAAATATGGTCGGTTTCCCCCTCGAGAGATTGATTAGAGAATAAAGTGTTCCGATCAGGCTCACGATAATTGAAAATTAGACTTATTCTTGATATGCTTGAGATTTCAAGTTGCTTTTGAATCAAAGAGCTGCAACTTTTTAGATTGTTGAGCTGAAGATGATATAGTACCCCATTGTGGCCTAGCAGAAGAAAGATTGCTAGTAAAGAGGATGAAAAATAGTTCTTGGAAAGCTCAGATATTGATGTAGACATATTTCATGATGTATAGACAGTCATCAGCTATGGGTAGCCTCATGTATATTTCGATGTAGATCACATAGATTTGATACTCGGATAGGATTGTTAGTAAAGATAGAAGAATAGGATGAATGGATTGACTATTTATTTTGAGATTGATTCAAAATATCCAACAAGTCTATGATCCATTGAGACTTTATTAGAAATGGTGATGAGAGATGCAGGATGATGATGATGATTTACTCATATCTTGGGATTGGTGTTTTCCATCGTTCCTTGGTGTTTTATATAACACATAGACATGATGCATCCAGGTATTAATAACTAGGATGGTGTTGTATCTATTGTAATAGACTTTGACTCGACAAACAGATAGTATAGTTATTGTTCACACCTTGAAATATGAAAACATGGTTGGAATGTAAGTTAGAAGTTTAGAATATATTGGACCAAAGCATACACAATAGTCAACAATGTACCCCAAACAACCTCCCTACACACAACTAAGAAAGTACATGTGCCAATATTATTTTACAAGAGTATCCACAAACACAACAAATGAAAGATAATGATTGATGCCCCATTCCTTTCTCTCTAAATTGATTTCATAGACATCATCGAGAGGTCCTCAGAATGGGTCATTGAGATAAATCATAACAAAAGATCAAAGAAAAACAATTAGTGTTATCTAAATCTCTTTCCAGTTTAAATAGCTAAGTTGATTTCTAATACTGATGTCCATCATAGGAAGGATACATCCTAGGACATGTTGATCAGATGGTTGTTTGATGTAGGATGATGGGTTTCTGATAAGTTGATACAAACTTCACTGGGGCATTTACCTATGATTTAGACTTTAGATTTTGACACTTAGGTTATCACTTTACGACCTACTATACCTTCTTTATATTTGTTTCACCAAAGGGTGAAGGTGATGATTGATTTATTATGGGTGGAGGTTTATTGCACATGAAGTGAAATGGGATGGGTGGTTTAGATTTTTTGGAATATTTCAATGTTTTTGGTATTTTTGAAGATGTTTTGAGGCTATTTTTAGTCTTTCTGAAAGTTTATGTGATTGTTTTGGTTTTTGAATATTTGAGGTTGTTTAGGGTTTTCTCTAAGATATTTGATGTTTAGGAGTTTTATGAGTATTTAGATGTTTAAGAAATTTATGATATTTGAATTTTTAGGGATTTTCTAAGAGTTTCAACCAAGAACCTATCCTAGGGGCCTTAGGAGTTGATAAAAGATTAGACTTGCCTACGTTATACATGCAGAGACCACGTAGTTTGACTGACACAACCTATTAACAATTAGATATGAACAGTTGATGGAATGTCAATTTATTATGAAAAACTCCTAAAAGACTAACCTAGGGTGTCTCACGGGTACAACAATGATGGCCTTGCCTACGTTCAAGCTCATAGACAATGTAGTTCGACAAGATTCTATTTTTTGGATTTTTGATGTTCGACTTTTTAGAGATTGTGTTGTGATTTGGATGTTTTGGATTTTTCACATGATGTTGATGAGTGTATGGATATTTGATGATGATATCAATGACATGTTTTAGGATTTTGTTGAAAACCAAGCTAGGTTTGGCTGATCGAATTGGTGGATTGATCATGATAACATTGTTGAGGGCACACAACAATGCAAGGATAGTGTTAAGAAACACTAGGTTTGTGAAGGATATCCCAAGATGATGATGGATTGATTGGATTTTATTGATCAGGATTTATAGCTCATTTTGGAACAAAATTTGTTAGAATGAGTTGATGTGACGTTGAAGTGCAAGGTAGATTCAACTAATATGGATTGTTTGGATTGATGTTTGATAAAAGATAAAGATTGATAAGGAACATCCTCTCATCAAAATGTGCCATGGGCTAGTGTTTTTGGATTTTGATTATATTTTATGATTTTTTTTGGGTTTTTTTTGTGTTTTTTAAAACCCACATGGATTCCTCAAAGCTTCTATGAATTTTTCATGTTCAATAATTAAAGCCTAGGAAATAATTTGCCAACTTAATGAGAAGAATCAATAATGCTTACTCTCCTACACTTTGGGCTCTGCAAGACCCGGGAGGGTGATCCCACAATGTGTTTTTCACGTAACTAGATAGTTTTAAAAAGAACAGTACATAACAATAGATAAGCTCCCCATCAACACTGAATAGACATCCTTAAAGAAATTGGCAATTCCTTCAAAGATCCAACTCCTATTAGTAGAGAACTTCAAATACAAAAAAGATATATCAATATCAATATTATTATGAATGAATGTTCTAAAATCAAATGCTAGAGACATGTGAGATACAACCACTACATCAGTATCAGTGCCATATCCTAAAGCATGGAGTCAAATGAAAAATAATTGAACTATAAGGCAAATTTAGTCCTAAAAAATTAAGATACAAATGAATTGAATTACAATTCATGTATATGTACTTGAAATCTATCACTACTTAGGAATCTAGCTGCCAACCTGCATGAACTTAAATAATAACTAAATCATTTAACTGATCCTTTGAACCATAGCCACAATTATAGTATAATTCATAGTAATGAACAATGAAAATCAGTGAGACCAGTCTTTGACCAATCTTCCATTAATAATTCATGCTAGGTATCACAATTGGAGAGAAAATAGACTCAAAAGATTGTCATATTTTACACAAACATGCTTAAGAACCTCATAATTGACAAAATTCTCCTATCTGACTCTAAAATTTAAAACATCTGGACTCAATATATTCTCTTTGTATTACAATTCTGCACTCTCAAATCTCAAATTCAAAAAAACACCTCGTACATCAGCCCATAATTCACTTTTATAGAATAAGGGAGAAAAATAAGCTTCAGGCTGAAATGTACACATGTCCACACTTGATTGGACTAATATTTTACACATTCCCTTGTATAGTTATATTTGCATTCTACAATTGGAGGGAATGCATATAAGAAAAAATTTATTTTCAACTACTGCGGAGGAGAAAACCCGCCCTCCAAAAGGCAACCTAATAAAGGTAAAATAATCTTCAACCATTGCAACACTTTATCCACCTCAGCAGTAGTCCACATCAAAAATCTTCACTTCAAGTTGGAAGAAGTATGTGCGTATTCAATTTTAACTTCTAAGGCAAGACTTGTACTATACTCAACCAGGTCATACTCTCCACCCTGGTGCTTATATCCCAAAATCATTAGTGAATAGAATCTTCCATAATTCAAATTATGCTTCAAAAGGCCATTTGAAAGGGACAATCTCATCTATCCTTTCTCTATATGGTGAATAATTTACCATCACTGGAGTAGATTCCTTATTGAACACCTCTAAGAAACTAATAACAAAGGACAGTTTCTCGAGTGTATCATTCAACATACCAATATCAACATTCTTACAAATTTCAACCATCTGTGTTGATATGATGTCATTCACTTGGCCCATCCAAGGCTGCAAAGGATTCACCTCATCATAATTATGTTGAATATCTGGTAATGGTGTTAAATTTTCTTCATCATATTTGGCCTTTAATTCTTTAATCCTCATTTCCATTGGAGCAACATACCCCTAAAACTTCTGCTCCATAATCCCATTTACAAATTTATAGGTTGGAATAACCTTGGGATACTTATTCATCCAATTATTTTCTCCCACTGCCATGAACTTCAATTGTTCAGCTCTGGGACTCCACTTATCTAACAATGGGGTAGCTAATTCTTTATCTCTTGGTAACAACCTAATTTCTTGCAACATTAAAGCATAATTTGCATGGATAGTATTTAATTTTTCCTGGACTTTTCTATTCATGTGCCCCAATACAACATCTACAATTACTAAAAAAAAATTCAACATAAATTCTTGGGAGTGTTGCAACAATTCTTTATACTCCTCAACCTAGTGGATTAATTTATCCCTTGAAAGCCCTCCTCTTCAAGTATTTGCCTCCTCAATTGCAATGGGATCATGTCCCATATTATAAGGCATGATTGCTAAGGGTTTTCCTTGTGAGGGAGGTTAAGGTTGCTCCATTAGTGGAGGAGAGACATTATGGCTAGAGCTAGCTTGTCCTTGAGACTTCCATGTCTCCATTTGTTGCTTCAATAATGCTAGCTCAGTTTCTAATTCTAAAACCCTTTTTGACTTTTATTGTACTCATTAATAAGATCATTATATTGGCCCCTCAGAGTATCTTTGTCCTAGGTCAAGTCTTTATAGTTTCCCTAGTGAAGTTGGCAACATTCACTGCCATATATGTTGCCTCCAATGTTGGGGTATCAGCAACTCTTCTCACAATGAGATGACCACTAAAATCAATTGGCTCTGTAACTACTGGTTTCCTGGATCCAATAGACAATGAATTTTTTTCCAAGGCATCCCATTCCTCACTAAAAGCTGAGCCTTTGAGTGCCATTGTAGCTTCCTCTTCAGTATGAAGAAGTGGCCTATTCGCCCTTCTTATTGTATCAAACACCACAACATCAACAATATCCCTTTCAGAGAGCAATAATACTCCACTCTTTTGCACCAATGCCCTACCTTGCTCTAGTTTCATCTCCTTGAAGGTTTTCCTCATTTGCTGCATGACATTGGATTGAATAAGCTTTTCTAGAAGCTCCGAATACAAACTCCTTTCTTGAGCTACCTTCTCAATGTACATTGGATCACGTGCCCTCCATGCAAAATCTATAAATGCATTTTTTTTAACAAAAGAGTCATCCCTCATGAATTATCTGCAAGCCTCCATTCTCATATTATCAATATTAGTTATTCCTCTTATTTCATCATTCCCAAGCCTTAGATAAATTTCTCTAGAACTTGATGCAACATCTTGTGGAAAAGATGGCATTCCTTGATGCATGTCATCAGGGGTCACCATGATCTCTTCATCATTTTTTTTAGGATAATCAACCATTTTTGTCTCTTCAATCCTTTATCTCTTGGGTGATGGTGGTTGTGTTAGAGAAGGGATCTTGGGCAGGAGTCAAGATCAATGACAGTCGGTAACAATTGCCTTGAGGGTGATGGCACTGATTGCTTATGAGACATCACTCCAGAATTTTCTGAAGTACTAGGAGTGGGCATGGTGTCTTTCTTAGCTATTGTTCCCTTCTTCCTAGAATATACCCTATCCTTTGGTGGAGGATGATAAGGTCTTTCCTCCAATCTTACTTCAGGATATTCATCAATGTCCTATGACTTTCCTTTGTCCTCAACTACCCATCCATCCTTCAAGACCCCTACCATGTTCTAAAAATTATCAATATCATATGTGGCTCTATTCAACTCACCACTGATAATTGGCATGGGATCATATGTAGGGTTCTTTTCTTTCTTCTTCTTCATCATCTTGGTAAAGGAAACATATTTTTCTTTCCTTTCCTCCTGCACGTACAAATAAAGGATGTTTCTGATTATATCCTCAGGGAAATAAAAATTGTGAGTGAATTTTCTTGTCCTATTCTTTTCCTTCATTTGAGAAATAAAACCCTTAGAATCATGGTTCCTTGGGCATATAGTATTCAACCCATAAGGTTCAAGAAATTTCCCCAAATCTTTCCATCCTCCTTTTTCAATGACAAAATAAGAAATAGTTATAGACTCAGGAAAGAAAATTCCTTTCTTTTGCTTTGTTGGTAGGTGTTCCATTTGGGCACATCCCAATTGACTCATGATTTCGATAAATCCATTTCTTGTAGGAACATCCCTAGGAAAAGAATACGGGTTGACATTAGTGCCATATACCCTAAAAATAGTTTTATTCTAGTAAGCGATGATATCTCTCCAATTATGTGTCAAATTCAACTCAAGTCTGCTCTCCATTGGCCTCAAGAAACCATATATTTCCTTTGGAATTCTAGGTGGATCATAAATCAAGGATCTTCTCAATCTTGACCCAAAAACATTATGAAACATCACATAGTCAAATTCATGGTCATGTCTATCTAGAATTCTACTCCAATATTGGATAGGCATGTCAATATCATCTTATTTATTCTTCAAGGTCATGTTTTGTCCAAAAAATCCATCTCCATTATACAAAAACATGTGCATCAATAAGGAATTCCACTTAAAACATACTAGTTCTTTTCCTTGTTTTAGAGATGGCAAACCCTCATGCATTTTTTTCTGCCAGATAGGTAGCAAAATCATATACTACATTGAAAGCTGGATGTTGAAGATGCACAAACATATACATGAGGTCAGTAGCCAAGGTAGATTTTAAACTAATACCAAGGACTTGGCACAGGGAACAAACTATATTTTTGAAGTAATTGCAGAAGTAATTTATACAAAAAGGTTTAGGCTCATTCTTGCCAATCACTATCTTCTTCTTATTTTTTCCCATTCTTGTGGTTGCCGGACAAGGAGTTAATAGATAAGTCATAAAAAAACCATTTCTATTTCTATATTCTTCTCTAAAGTCTTTAAGGTCAACATAAACCATCTCCTCATTACATTCATGCAGATCAAAAATTATTGCAATCTCCTCTTTGGTTATTTTAACCATTACCACACCATCATACGTCTTGACAATTCTGGTCACATGATCGTACCTCACTATAACATCATTTAACAAGTCAACATCCAGGTATACATTTGGTACTACTAGCTTGATGAGGTCTAACCTCCAAGGGTTACATAAAGGGGCACCCAAGTTCCTATTTCCAGACCAATTAGAAAATAACCACCAACTTGTATATGTCACTAGAGCATCACAAATTGCACACTGTTTATCAGTTAGTCCTTCCACAACCTAGGCCCCATAATACAAAGTCTTTCCCTCAATTTTATTATTAGTGGAGGGTTTCAATATATCTATTAAATCTTGAGAAAAGGATCTAGTGGGATTTTCTAAGCCAGAACTTTGGGCTTTGGGCGCCATTGCACAAGATAGATTAAGGCTCAACCTAGGGTTTGAATACTGCAAGGTATTTGGAATTTACTTCTAGATTGATAGCCTTAAATGCAGTAACTTCACAAATTGAAAGGTATCGATAACTATTTATGCAAGATTTAAAACAACTTCAAAATGAAAACCAATGCAAGCTTTAAAACAAAAAAAAAAAAATTGACCTTTGCCCTCAAGAAAACAACAAGGTTTCTGAAAGACAAAGAGCGTAGGGTATATGTTACTTATAGTTTTTCTTATAGAGAACTTCAATGGAAGTTATGCTAGACTTATAGGAATTTTCTCGTATCACTTGGTGTCTAGAAAATATTTCTCAGCGTGGAATTAAGCATGGAAATAGAAATTTGAGAAACTTTTAGCATTAAATTTGGTGGCTCAGACTGAACTTCACCATTATTATTCACTCACACAAGAAACAATGGCTATCATACAACACTCATCCACTTTGAATATCATTTGTTGATCTCAATCCAAGCAAGCAGGAAAGAATGACTTAGATTGAGTCAATATGGTTTGAAAATGCCACACTCATCCACCAAATGCTCGACGAATGAAAACTCACTAACGAGACACCACCTCAACATGAGCATGTCCCAATTTTGATCCCTTTGTACCTAGAATGAGCGTCCATGCATCATTTTTTTGTACACATTATAGAATTATTAAAAATATTATTTTAATCGTGCGAGGTCGGCAAGGAACGGCCATGATTTATCATTACATGACAGTCGTTGATTCAATAGACTTCATTAAACTACAAGCAAACAAGGATTGGGCCCCATGACCATATGAAACATGTGGAAACATCTCACAAACCTCATCATTCATTCATGACATCATCAAGAGTCCTTGCGAGGCCAATGAGGAATGGTTAGTATCAAACCATTCAATTTGACGATCCATAAATCTGCACATGCAACAAATGTTATTGATAAAATGGGGACCGACTAGGAAGACATGGGACAACCCTTAAGGTATGGAAAATAGACGAAAGTCCATAGTTATGAAAATTTATCAACCTAACATTAAGCGAGGGTTAAAATTAAGTCCCAATATAGAAAAGACTAATGAGCTAGGTAAAAGGGGTCGATAACATGAACAGCTTAAAAGGATCAAACCACAACTTATGCAACTGGTGACCTAAAGCAACAATTCAACGCATGATTAGAATACCCAAATCATAATGAAACAAAAACCAAAAGGAAAAGGTTTTTTAAGGATAAAGCCGTAAACTCCAAAGTAAACTAGTGGTGTCAAACACCAAGCAAACAAGGAACAAACTAGATTGTGTAAAATTTTAAGAGCCCTATGAGGCTTTTCAATAAAATTTTGAGGTAAAAGATACCTAGATCATGATGTCGATGCCATGTTATGAGATATAAGACATAGATCAAGAGTTATTTGAAAATAAGAGTGCAAGAACCATCCCCTAGTGTCTAGAAATGCTTGATAGTGCAATGTACCAACCAAGATAGGTAATGTATATGTGAAGAGTTCCAATTTTGTTTTATCATGATGGATATGGGCTATGGGACTTAATGAGATAAAAATGGTAAAGATCTTGTCAAAAAATTTCCATGAGGAGAGTTGAAGTATACACCGAATCTTTGTCAAGATCAAGATAAACTAGTATATCTAGATGAATCTGGATTGGATGGAGGGAGGGAACATTGGATTTATCATGACAAGGATGAGATGCTTCTATCTGAGAAGGATCATATAGACACTCAATTCTACTCATGACACTTTTTTTCTAGTTTTTCATCATAGTACTTTCCCAAAGTGCCACCGAAGTGGTTTTCACTAGAGGTTGATTTTTATCTTTTTACTATTTTCTTGATTTTTTGATTTTTTTTTTTTTGAAATTTTACCCTCATGTTGAACTACCCGGTGGTACTGATTTAGAGGCCACTGTCATAACGTTCCAATGATATGCTTCTTGAAGAAGTTTCTTTGCTAAGATATGAGCACTTGAATACAACCTTGAAGAACTCTGATATACCTTGTTGGTACCAAAATTAATCTTTTCTATATACGCACATCGTGATAAACTACCTTTAGAATCCTTATGATGAAGAGTAGCTACCAACACATAATCAATGCGAGAATTGGATATCATGAATGGAGTGGATGGTTTCATACATGCAGAAATATGAGATGGATTTTTCGATTGTTGTGGAACCTTTGATTCTCCAAACTTGGGGTGATGAGTGATGATGGATGGGGATGAAGGTTTTCATGGAATTAGGACCAGCCATTGGGTATACTTCATTCCTTTCTTGAGAATCCTTCTTTTCTATTTGAGGATGCTTTTGAGGGATACATTTTCGTTTTTTTATTTTGTCCCATAGTTTCTTTGACTAATGGATTTTTGGAGAGATGATTTTCTTTTTTTTATTTGGTATCCATTTGTATTTTCTTTGTCCTTTTTGCTTGACTGCTTCATTTTCTTTGATGATCTTCCCCTTGCTTTGATAGAAATTATTATTTTTACATTGGTCCCAATTTTTGTATAAGATGATGGGTGAAATCCAACTCATGATACAAATACTTGTAGAATTGATAGTATTTTCATCATAAGGATTCTTTGTGCCCCATATGTTGATGTTAGTTATAGACAAGATTTACCTCGACATTGTGAAGATGTTGACAATACCTAATCATTTGCCCTGATAATGTATCCTCTGATCCATAGCCACTGAATATGTCTTGTCTTGAACACACGATATTGCTATGGGTTCCTACTATTTAGGAATATGAAATATTTTATCTGGTTCTATGATATAATTATTTTTGGATACTGCTTCAAAAGAGGTTGGTAATGACTCAAAATATGTTGATGATGCACGATCCTTTTCAGGAATATGAATTGTTTTCTCTGATTCTATGAAATCATTATCTATTGATGTTGCTTCAAAAGAGGTTGGTGTTGATCCAAAATATGTTTGATGATGCACAATTCTATTCAAGAATATGACTTGTTTTCTCTTATTCTATGACATCATTATCTATTGATGTTGCTTCAAAAGAGGTTGGTTTTGATCCAAAAGATGTTGATGATGCACAATCCTATTTAGGAATATGACTTGTTTGCTCTGATTCTATGACATCATTATCTGTTGATTCTGCTTCAAAAGAGGTTAGTATTTATTCAAAGATGTCAATGATGCACAATCATTGTAAGAATCAAGAATCTTGATTTCTACTTTCTCTTGTGTGGGAGACTCTTATTTTTTATGAAGAACGTCTATGTGTCCATCAGAATGAAACATCTCAAGAGTGATATTAAGGACATATTTTGAGTTTAAAATGGTGTGGAATATGTCCCTTAGCTCTTTGGGAAAATCTGGGGATAGGGGTTCTTTATCTTGACTCGATTCAAAGTAACTTTTGTTCTCCTCAAGAGCCTCTTCTTGACATGATCCTTGGGTGGATGATAGATCATCGATAAAAGAATCTTCAAAATATTCGATATGTATGGGTGCAACAAAGGAAATTTTTGGCTTATTGGTAACTTCTTCGACATGCCCAATAATTGAGTCATATGTGGGAGAGATATCACAATCTGATATCCACTTGATGTCATTACGGTATAAAATAGTGCTAAACATTGTTCATGGTTTTTGACTTTTCTTTAAAAAAGCATCTTGATACATGTCTAATTCCTCATGTTGTGATGAGTAAATATGTGCCACCATGGTATCACAGGTATGGTTTACGTTGTTTGAACTTGATGCCTTTGTCGAATCTTTTACTTTTCCATGATCAAGCATAGGGTTTGTGTAAAATTTAAAATTTTCATTCATAGATTTTTGATTGACATGAATGTCTCCTTATTCAATATGATCTTTTATTATATGTTTTATTCTACAACATTTTTTTGTGTTATGGCCTTTGTATTAGTTAAATTCATAAAAGTGATCTTCTCTATAGCTACGAGGTTTGATTTGTGGCTCTTAAAAGTTTGAGAAATTTGGGAGTGTGATAAGATTAGATTGTATCAACCTCTTCAACACGTCTTCCATAGGTTCCCCTAAGGGAGTATATTTTCACCTTGGAACACTATTTTCTCTTTGTGGTCCATGTTGAGTGTTTTTAGCATTGATCGTTGGTTGATTACTTGGTGGTTGCATGCATAGTTGTTGTATGTTCATGGTTTGGGTTTTCTTGTCTAGGATGAGTAAACACCACTTTTGCATCAATAACACCATCACTAGTAAATTTCTTGTTCTTGGCCCAAAAGTGGGGCTTTTCATTAAAATTAGTGGATGGATGGTTGTCTCTATACATTTGTGTGTTTCCCTATGAGATTAGGGATCTCTCTATACATTTTTGTGTTTCCTTGTGAGATTAGGGCTCTCTTTATGTTAAGGGTCCTAGGGAAAAGGTCATCGTAAGAGGTAATGCACTACATTTTTAAGTGGAAGGATAGATCTGGATGTAGATTTTCTATGATAATACCCACTTGTTGTTCATCGGGAATTGGGCACTTTCTCTTACTAGCTCTTTGTCTCCATCATTACAAGAAATTGGTGAAAGATTCTCCTTTGTTTTGTTTGAGAGTGTACAACTCTTCTAGACTTATGTCCATGTTGAGATTAAAGAAGAAGTGATCTATGAATTTTTCAACAATTTCTTGGAAATTTTTTATACCGAGAGGTAGTTGAGAAAACCAATCGATGGCAGGACCTATTAAACTTCATGGGAAGAGGTGCATCAAATAGGACTCATTATAGGCAACCTCCATACACATGACTTTAAACTCTTTGACATGGTCCACATGACTTCCTCTCCCTTTGTATTTATCAAATTTGGGGATTTCAAAGTCAAGAAGATATTGTGATGTTTCGATCAAATGGATATGGACATCAAACCTGTGTATGGGGCTTCTTTGTCTTTCGCATCTTAAGATCCTTCATTTCTTGTGACAACACCTTAAATTGTGATGCTAGATCGTCTTATGGGTTTGGTAGAGGAACATACATTGGGATGATAGATGGGTTGTATGTAGTATTCTGGTATGATGGTGTGTTGTATGGAGTGTATGGTGGTGTGAGATTTTATGAAGGTGATTGAGGTGTTGATGTATATGTTCGTAACATATTTATATTGACAATTTTCTGTTAAGGATTATAATAGGAACTTTGTTGTTGTTGTTAGATATATTGTTGAGCTAGTAAGGCTTATTTTTGATGTTGTTGGGCGAGGTTTCTTGATGTTTTTTTTGTTGTTGTGCTTCTAAAGCTACTTGATGTTGTTGTTGTTGTTCTTGTGTTGCTAAGGTTGCTTGATGTTGTTGTTGATCCACAAGGGTTGCTTGTTGTTGTTGTGTTACTAAGGTTGCTTGATATGCTGCTAAGGTTGTTTGATGTTGTTGGTGCTATTGTTGTGCGACTAAGGTGGCTTGATGTGCTACTAAGCCTACTTTTTTTTGTTGTTTTCATTGGATGGATTGTTGATAAGCTTGTTGTGCTTTCTGTAAAACTAAGGCATGTGCTGCCAAAGTAGGATCAATTGGTTGTTGGGACATTTGTGATGGATTGTTAGTGTTGATGTTTTGAGTGGGTTATAGATTGGTGATGAGAGATTGGGGGTTCCCTTCAAAATTCCTTGTAGGATAGTGGATTGAGGTGGAGGAATGTAAGATTGAGTTCCCATTTTATTTTGCATGGTGAAGGGGATAGTAGTGAAAGATGAATATGGTGCCATTAGATTTAGCAATGGTAATGACACACTAGGAGCTTAAGTCCATTGATTAAAAAGGTTTCCTTGTCCCATGTCTTGAGGACTTCCTTGTGTTAGAGATGTGGTAAAGGTATTACCTTGGTTGACGGATTTAGTTATCAAGGGATTATTTTTATTTGGACTGATGATAGATGGGGTTGATGTGTGTTGGTTATTTTTCCAGTAGAAACTTGCAATACTCTAAAGGGTAGCCAAACCTTATGATTAATAATCTTAAAGGTTAGTGGCAAAGACATGGGAGATTTGACGTTTAACCATTTCTCCCCTAAACTTTGGGATCTATGAAACCCAAGAGGGTGATCCCAACAATTTGTTTAAAAATAACGGTTTGTCTAAGAATCAAACACAAGGTACATAGATAATTATCCTTAAATTGTTTACAAGAATCAGTATCCTAAAATTTTGGCTAACCTTCATGGTAGTGCCTAACTCAAAATAAGAGAAAAAGTAATTCATTAAATTCTACACATACCCACAATAAGAATTACATGCAAATTGATTATAAATTTGTGGTAAGTTGTTGAAATTATCAACACAATTACAATATGATTAACCTACTTAAAACCAGTGTCATATCCTCATAACAGATTTAATCCAAATACCCTCATGATCTGATAACTATCTTCTTACATGACAATACTCATAGCCTTGAAAACATTGCATTACAATATTGCCACTTAACATCTCCACCCTTTACTTCTTACTAGCATCCTAGTACATGATTTGTTATAAGTCTACAGTTATACTCAAGCATTTATATCCATTCATTGAATTGATAAGAAAGAATAAAATAGTACACTAATGAGGAATCATAGAGAAAAATAAGATAACCGTTGATTATATCATTCATAACTTATATAACTAGTACATTGGAGAGAAAACTATAAAGACACATTACCATTCTATTATATATTATCATTATCATTACTAGGGAACCATGTAAATATTTATATAATCCAAACCTAAGACATACAACCAAAATTTTTAGTGTTCCATTTAATTCTTGTATGATTAGTTCAAAAATTGCCAACTAACTAACCCTTGTAATCAGCCTTGAAATCCCTTTTATAGAACAAGGGAGCAACAAGCACCAGGCTGAATTAAAAAATTACATTTCATCTCATTTTAATAAAAATTTCACCAGAATTTAAAATATTCCCCAAGAATTTATATGTAATCATTTGAAAAATAGGGGAGAGAAAAATATCCAAAAAGATTTAGTTGGAGAAGACCCACCAGCCTTTCAAAAGGTGTTATAGTCATAGCATCAAAACCTGCACGTTCACACCGAATCAGGAAATGTCACCATCAACATAAAATCATGAACAAACATAAACCCATATCAAAACAAACCAGACAAAATGAAATAAGAGAGCACAAAGGACCAAAAACTGAGCACCAACTTAGAAAGGAAACTGGGTGCTATTCTACCTTGTCAGCAGTAGAATAAGAACGCCCACTTGGTATCCTTATCGAAAGTGGAGTAGTCATCACCACCTCATCCTCAGAATCAACCAAATCAGTGATGGGCATAAGATACTAGTGGCATCTTGAACCAATTTCAGCTCCACTATCAGAAGAATCACCTAAGACTTCAATGGGAGAATGATGAAGTCTCATGTAAGGCCAATGATATTTATTCTTTCTCACAACTTCCCTCTCAAGCCTATCAACTTTATTTTCCTTACCCTTGACCAATTATTTTGAGAAAATTCTATTCCTTAGATGAGAAGTGTGCTCGAGAATACCTCGTGCAGACCTCTTATCAGCTCTTGTATTCTTCTTTTGGGTTTGGTGTAGGGGCACCTACAATCATTATTCAACATGTACCTTGGTAATGGTTGTCATAAGGTGTTTTAGGTGAGTTTAGGATTTTTTAAGATGTTTTATCATAGTATGTATTGGAAATAGGGTGTAATAGACCATTTATTCATGTATTTAGGGAATTGTGTTTTGATGGTCAAATGTGCACAAGTGCACTCATGTATCAAGTTTGAAATTTGTAAGCCTTAGAGGAAAAAAAAATTGAATTTGTACGTAGGTGGGAAAGAGTGAGGTATTTGGGTGTCATGAGATTGAATTCAAGGTGATTAGGAGTCATAAAGGCCTAAATGTGAATGGTTGCACAATAATGTTATTACGTGCACAATCAAGTTGTGAAAATACAGTTTTAGGGGTAATTAGGAGTTAGGATTTTAAAAGACAGTTAAAAGGAGTTAGGCAGTTGGATGTTGATGAAAAAATGTATTTAAAGCCATAAAAGGTTTGAACCAAGGGTTGTTCAATGATTTTTGAAGGATTTCATAAGAGAAACGTGCATTTTGCTGCTACATCAGACTTTTTCTTGATTTCCAAAATTTCTTCTCTTCTATATGGCCCGTACAGTTAAGGTGATGATATATGATTCTTCTATTTGCATATAATCATTTGTTAAGTCTCATTTGGAACAAATTTTAGTGTTCTCCATCAGTTTTTAAGAAAGAAATCTCATTTTTTTCTTAAAAGTGTTTGTCGGGGCAGCGAAAGCATAGTTTTGAGGAAGAAAATGAAAAATCAGTCATCCCACCTACTGTAAAACCCTGTGTTTTGATTGGATGAAATATTTAAATTTTTTTTGTGTATTCAAAAGGTTGGGCAGGCTGTGGAGTGGTGGTTTTGACATGGAGTAGTGTTTTAAGGACTGATAGCAGTGCTTTTATATGAAAAATGGTGGCCTCAAGAGTGGTTTTTGTGATTCACTGATGGAAACAATTTGGGAATAGTGTAAAATTCTTGTGCAGACCCTGTTATGCCTTGCATAGCCACCCCATCTTTTTCCTTGGTCAAAATGGGTCCCCCTTTGTTATGTTTGTACTTAGTTGTTTTTGAAACAAATTTTGGAGTCTTGTTTTGCCAATACTTTGTTTTTCTTTTGTTTCTTTGTCAGAATCAGAACTGGAACTGAATCGGGTTTTGAAAGTTCTTTTCAAACTTGTTTTGGTTTCCATCCCGACAGTCTTTTGTTTATGTCTTTTGTCTTGTCTTGAGTGGAACCGGAGCCACAGTGGGGGTTAACTTAGTCTTTACCGAAAATTGCAAAATCATAATTGATTCCCCCCCCCGCCTCTGCTATTTTGGCTTTTAGTTTTGGTCTTTGTCTTTTTGTTTAGTTTTATTATGTTGGTCTTTTGTTTTGCTTTTTGTGTTTGATTTTGTTTTATGTTTAGTTGGCGGACTTGGAACTGGAATTGGAATGAAGTTTGGAAGTTTCTTAAAAGTTTCGAATGAGTTTCTATTTTAGTTCTGCCCCTACGGTTTTTCTAGATCGTCGACTTTTTGACTGAAGTCACACTGTTGTGAAGTGTTGGTTCTCTTTCAGTTCTGACTCCGCCTTAACAGCATGTTAATGAATTAATGACAGTTGGTTGTGTAGGTAGAAATCTTCATTTCTACCTTCATTTAAGGATAAAATGATTCATTATTATCATTATTAAGAGATTGAGGAGCACAAAAGAGCAGTGGTAAAGTTCATTTGAGCGAAAAGATTGAATGAGGAGAAGATTGTTGCGAGCGAATCAGTTCAGAAGGTTAGCTAGGTTCTTGTGTATTCGAGGTAGGTTTTCTTATTGTTGTTCTTCATTTTATTTACTATTGCGTGTTTTGTATATATGTTTTCCCATGCTCTAAATCATGTCATTTTCAAATGATTTTATGTTTCTTGGTGTGCTTGATTGTTCGGGTCTTGTTTTATTTTTTTTGTTTGGTTATGTTCTTTGTTTCTTTTACTTTTACTTTTAGTTGTTTCTATTTTAGGGCACGGTCACTTTCACACTTTAGTCGTGATTGTGTCGTGTTGTTTTGGATTTGAAGTGAGTTAGATTAAATTTAGGTTTTAAATGGTGATTAGTTGGATTAGAAATTTACAGTGAGGTAGATTAGATATTTACAATGAGAGATTTACAGTGAGTTAGGATTAATTTATACATCATTTTTACTTAGGGTTTTGTCGCGTTCAATCTGGTAAAATGGCAAGGTTTAAAATCTGTGCCCTAGTTTTTATCATGTTTGTTAGATTAGGGTTTTGTAGGTTTTCGAGTTGCCACATTTAAATGATTAAAATATGATACCCTAGGATTCAGTCGTTCCCCATGGTCATAAGAGTAAAGTGTTTTAAAATGTCTTTTCATCTAATACGAGCTTGGTTTTAGTCATGGAGTTATAGGTTAAATCGATAAAATCTTTGATGATGTCATGGTTAACATAGGCGGAGATGGGTTCAGAATCGATCTTGAACTTGAGAATTATACTTTACAAAAGGTATTGATTCCATTTCCATCCCGTATTTAGCTTCGCGCATAATGAGAAAATTTTCTTTCAAAATAATTCTAACCAAGTCAAAAGCAAAGGTGGATTGAAAATAGAATATGAAAAATGAAAATTTGAAAAAAAAAGAAAATCCGTTTTTCATTCCGATCCCGGTTCCGATAACCTTCCCGATTTCGACTCCGAGCCCATTCATTATTAATGAAATATCTATATCGGTTTTGGCTCTGAGTCTGGTAGTATTGTAGGAGAGACTATTTTAGGTTGTGTTTCTACCTGGTTCCGCCTTCAGTGCATATATGAAAGGTATGGTTTTTAGAGCATGTTTTGGCATTGATATCTAAAGATCTAATTAGAGGTTTTGCTTGTAGGAAATTTGAAATATGTCAAGAACATCAGGGGAAGCTGCTTGGAGAAACCAACCTGCAGAAACATCAAAGGTAGCATCAAAACCAAAGATGTTAAAGCAAGAACAACTACCTTATACCTTAAGGTATAATCACAGGAGTCCAGTTGTGAAGGTGAGCAAGGTGGAATCAGATTGGTTAGATATTACTCATACCAATTTAGGTCAATACAATTTTGAGGAGTGGTATTCAGAAGCATTTGAAAAGGATATTACAGTGACTATGAAAAGAATTGTCAGCTCTAGGTTAGCTCATATCACTTTATTTCCTATATCTGTCCAGTGCCTAGAGTTAATCAAACAGTAGCCAGTGCTTACAATCCTACTACAAGACTATGCATGGATTCACAAGACAATGTGATTATTAATCTCACTCATCAAGCATTTCAAAGTGTATTTCATGTTCCAGATCCAAAGAACTTGGTGCAATTAAATGAGGCAGAGGCCTTGGAGCAATATAGTAGGTATAAGGGATTGAATAAATCTCACTTGAAAAAGAAGTGGTTGAAGACAGAAAAGAAATCTCTAACCAAGCTTGCAGATCAGCCAAAGAGGGCAGATTTCTATGAAGAGGTAGCAAGGTTGATTGTGATGTTTTCTAGGGTGTTTGGAAAAAGGGATACATTTTACTTCAAGGAGTGGATGTTTCCTTTTATTTAGACTATCTTGAAAGGAGAACAATAGTTTGATTGGTCAATGATTGTCTTTGATGCCATACATGATCAGGTAACTAGGATTAGAGAAACCAAGTGTTTCTTTATGACTTCTTACATTGTATATGTCATAGAAAGGTTGGCTGTTTTCCCAGGTTTGAACAAAGTGGGCATAATGGGAGCCTTGGATGGAAAAAAAAAGGTATGGGAGCACTATGACCAATTATCTCTTTAGGTTGTTGAGACTCATTTTAGAAGAGTCAATGATGCATTTTTATCTGTGGTCATCAATCAATGGAATGGAGATGCAGGATACCGGTTAATTGAAGAAGCCATGGCGTTCATTTCTGAATGGGGATGTTGGTACATCCAATACCCCAAATTTACATACTTCAAGTTATTTGGTTTTGAAGGCCATCCACATTTACTTCCAAGGTGCTGCAGTAACAGGATGGTGATAATGGAGTTTGTATATCAAGCTATTGGAGTTAATGCTCGGTTTGGGATTAAGCATAAAACTGGATGTCATAAATTTCCCATGAAGTTGGGTGAATATAGTTGTCAACACTTGAAGGGAGCAAAGGTGGTCTGTAATGAGTTGATACAGTTGACATTGGAATTGTATGCAGCTTGTAAGTATATTGATCAGAAGAAGAAGATGTATGCCTTATTACCTTCAGTGTTCACTAGACATTTTAATTTTTTAGAAGACTTTTGGAGTGATCGGCAAGATGAGTATAACTTAAGGAAGAAGAATTATGAAATATTATCGGTCTGACTCATGTCAGAGCTTGGTGTAAAAGAAAACATTCCTAAAACCTTGGTGGATGATGGAATGGTGTTGGATCCATCCTATGAAGTGTTGAATATTGGCACCAAGAGCCTAGATCCAATTGATTGGGATGCCGAAGAAATAATTGATATTAAGAAGATTAGAAGGATGGTGTTGGATAGAAGTGTGCAATGGTTAGTGCTAAGAACTCAAGCTTCTCAAGGACCAATTCTTAAAAAGGGTAAAGGATACAAGAGAATTAAGAGAAGGACATCGCCCAAAGAGCCATTAGAATTCCTTCCTCTAGACATTGAAGAAATGGAACTTGAGGTGGTAGATGATGGAGAGGAAACACAAGAAGGAGATGTTCTAGTAGGATCTACTGTGTCAACACCTACATTAGGTGAATAATCTGCCCAAGACCCACTTACAAGAAAGCAGAGTAAAGAGATTCAAGAAAGAGCTCTTTATACCATGGCTGAATTTGCTAAGGGAAAAGAAGTGGAGGCAGAAATTTTGGAAGTTGAGACAGATTCAGATGAAACACTGTCAGAAAAGGATTTGCAAGAAAACATGCCTCTAGAGCACGATATTGAGTAGATTTTGACACAAGAAGAGCAATATAAAACGTTTGAAGAGGAAAAAAGAAAGTCTGATGCAAGGGCTGCAGCAGAGAAACAAAAATAAATGGATTCTAAGGTACAAGTTGATGCTCTAATTCACCAGCAACAATTAAAGGCAAAAAAAGTTGAAATTAAGGCAGCAACTGATGAAGTAGAGAAGCAAAGGAGGCAACAAGACATGAGCTTAAAGTTAAAACAGAAAATGACAAGTTAGATTTGATACAAAAGATCCATGATCTTGAGGAGGAGAAAGCAAGGAACTGGAGGGAAAAGGAAATCCAGGTTGCTAGGTTGAAACTTGCAGAGGAAGTTGGACGAAAAGAAGAAGAAGCATAAAAGATAGGGAAGCAAAAGGAGGCCGAAGAGCTGATTAAGAAGTAGCAAGAGGAAAAAGCAAAGGCAGAAGAGCTTAAGGCTTCAGAGGTAGAGAGATTAGAAAAGGAAAGGCTACAGGCGTTAGAAAAAGAGAAATTGGAAAGGGAGGCTCTAGAAAGGGAAGCTCTAGAAAAGGAAGAATTCAAAAAAGAAAGGTTGGAGAAGGAAAAAGTGGAGAAGGATCAGTTGGAAGAAGAGAGGTTGATGAAAGAAGAAGAAGATAAGAAAATACAAGAATAGAAGGATAGAGAGGAGGCTGAAAAGCTTGTGCAAATGCATATACTACAAGAACAACAAGATAAAGCAAAGGTTGACTCTCAATCCCAGGTAAATATGTAGCCACCTTCTACAGTTATTGCTCCCTCTTCCTCTATGATGACTAATGCTCCAAGTGCTCCTACATGGCTAAAACTAGACCTACAGATGAGGGCAGTAATATCTTCACAACCTCTCAATTGCGAGGATATGATGAAGGGGATTGAGCAGGAGAGGCCTAAAAAGATGCCTAAGATTCTAAATTCTACCTAACTCATAGCCAAAGGAGAAATTGTTACTGAATGTGCCATGCCAATGATAGAAAAGGAGGTAGGGGACATGCAACTAACAGATTATCAATTGAGTACTGTCAACTTGGGAAGGCCCGCTAGGAATCAACAGATGAACTTGATTGATGTGGTGGCTTCAACAACCAAGTCAAGAATGATCAAGGATAAGCAAAAGAAGGATAAGCTTAAAGCTCAATTGGATCAACTACATTCATTATTTAAGAATGTCTCCTCTCTAGAATCACAACAGGTAGCAACCATTGAGATTCCTATTTTGTTAAGCAAAAAGGAGGTAGATGATTTGGTGCAGGTAAAAGGAAAAGCGGAGATGGTCGACTGATGCGTAGACAAATAAAACCGAGAGGTGGGTGAAGTTTTGGTAGAAATATTTGAAGCCTATAAGGACACAGAAGGGTTAGTTAAAGAAATGTATCAATACATTGAGGCATTGGAGAAACAAGGAGAAGAGTATAAAGAATACAGTGAGAATTTATAAAGAGTTAGTGTATTGCCTTTGGCTACTTTTTTGGAACAATCAATACTTGAGGAGGACAATAAGGATTTTGTGGAGAAAACTTCTCGTATACTCTGTTTTAGAACTGACTTCTTGTGTAAACATAAGGATGAGATCCAAGAGGTTGTTAATAATTTGATTGAGTAGTTGGAAGGGCTGGAAGGAGTTATTGCCATTATTGTAGCTGTAAATACATTTACAAAAGAGGGGATGCCTTTGAGTCAAATAAAAGAGAAATGGGATGAAAGATTCAAAGAACTCATGTAGAAAGAGGATGATGGAGAAGATTTGATAATAGATCGGTTAATGGATGTTAAGGAAGAAATAAAAGTTGTTGGAAGAGAGATGATAAAGATAAAAGGTATGAGGGAGTTTGCTGTAGCAGAATTTGATCAGATCAAGTTTGAGGATAGCTAGATTGATGGGGCAGAAATAGATACGTTACAGAAAGTCTTCACTAGCTACAATGATTTCATGCTAGATCTAGCTTCGCATGCATGAATCCTTGCATGCATGATTCTCTTCCTTGCATGTTGCATGAATCCTTGCATGCATGATTTTTTTTCTCTTCCTTGCATGTTGCATGCATGCAACACTGACAGTCTTGGGGGCGCATGACTTCTTTTCTCTTCTTTTTTTTATTCTCTCATTAAACTTAAAGTCTAAATGTAAGAAATCAAGATCAAATTGATTGAGTTTCCAAGAGAATTTTTGGTTCCTAAAAAGGTGGATAGCCTAAAATAGAAGTGAAGTTTGAACTTTTTGTATAATCTATAAATACCCGATGGGTATCATATTGTAAAGGTCGGCTAATTGAGAATTGGGTTGGCTTACCTAATGCTAGGAGATAGAATTTTGTAGTGATTTTACAGAGATAAATTGTACTTGATCTTTTACAGTAAATAAAATTACAGGTTTTCTCGAAATATGGTATTTAGAATTAAATAGTTTGTTTGATAAGGCTGATAAGTTATAATCTATCTGTATGTAGTGATTGTGTTGAACATAAGACTTTCTTGAATAATGAAAGTCATTTGAAGGAATCAGATTTAAGGATTATCTTATTAGATTATCATTGAATTAAAGTTATTAAAGTTTGTTGATCTGTGACCTTAGCCATGAATGGATGTATAATTTGAAATTTGGGAGATAGTTGTGATAAGCGAAAAGTGATATTGAATTAAGCACCTTAGATGCATGTAATAGTATAGTTTATGTTGTAGATTGTGTCATGCTTTTGGTTTTATGATCTATTAGGAAAAATTCATTGTTGAAGGTATATGTCCAGATACTAGATAAATTTGATTCATACTTATTGGTCTACCCCTTTTTCCTATCTTTTTCTTTTATTTGAAAACCCCATTGATTTACTAAAGAAGTTGGTAAAATGAGTCATTGCTTGAATCTTTTGTTACCAGCATAGGTCCCTTGAATATTACAGTTGCATGAACCAATTGAGTGACACCAGATAGTTGAGAACAAACTACCAGGACCTTGGGAGTTAGGCTACTATATGTTGTCTTTCTTTTTCAAAAGAAATAAAGTAAAAATATTTTGTTTTAACGTTGTTTGTGTCATTTTCACCATCAACAGAAATTGGCGCTAGAAGGAGGGCCTGTAAGGACAAGCTGGCTCACATAGTGGCTTTCTCACAGAAGAAATATGGAAGGATTTTGAGATCCTCTACCAACCCTGAACCTTTACAAGAATTACAAACCTCGGTAAGACCTAGACCCCATGCTGGTAGGGTTTTGATACCTACCTTATCACCACCATTCACTCCACCTGGATTCCCACCAAATCCACCTACGCCACCACCACTTCAACCTACATCACCACTTCCAATTAGGCCTGTATGACCACCAATTCAGCCTACACCTGCTCAACCAATCCAACCAATGGCTTATTTTGTGAATAATCCCTCTTCGTTAGGGACTATTCTTGGGGGATTCCATGATTTACCAAAGAACCCAGAGAATTTTTATCTAAAATATATGCATAGAGAATCGAGAAGTGTTAAGGAACATATACAGGCATTCAAAGATGCTTGCACATGAGCTCAGGTTGCTCACCAAGATGTGGTATGTAGATTATTTCCTTACTATTTAGGAGATATGTCATATAATTGGTATCTAAATCTGCCCCAAGGCTCTATTCTGGGTTGGACAAATTTAGAGAATGCTTTTATTAATCAGTTTAGGGTTTATGTAGACCCTGCCATATTATATCACCAATTTTCCACCATAAGAAAGCAACATCATGAACCACTTCCCTTGTTCAACACTAGGTTCCAAAGGATGTATCATAGGCTACAAGAGCCTTACTTAGTTCCAGAGGGTATGGCCATATAGGTGTATCTGAGAGCTATTGATACTTTGATTGGCTTGTTCTTGCAAAGAACTTATGAACCTAGTCAGATAGATTCTCTATCTAAAATTTACCATCTGGCTATCAAATTGCAATAGTAGATAAGTCTGCAACCAGCAGGTTTAGGAGCAACTCTTCCTCCTATGAATTATCAGATGCCTAATCCACCCTTATACAATATTGTCCCTGGGATGTCTTATTCCCAATATGGACCTGCATTTGAGTTACAAGCTCCACCTAATGTGCCTTTCTTTGGTAATGGCATTCAAGATCACTCCCATCAACCTCAACATCAACCTGAAAATCAACCACAACAAGGGGGAGGATCAACCCATGTCCATTCCCTAGCCATAATCCAAAATGTGCAGAATGAACAAACTATTCAACTCACAAATGAGGTAGAGACTCTCAAGAAGACTCTCTCTCAAATGTAAAATGACATGGCACAACTCAGAAAAAATCCTCCCAATAATCAAAACTAGAATTACAACATTCAGGGAGGGTATAACACTCGGGGAAATTACTCCAATCAAAACCAAAATCAGAACACCAATTAGAATTTCCAGGGTTAGAACTCCTCAAATCAAAATTATCAAAGGTTCAACAACAACAACAACAATAGGTAGTGGAATACTGGGCCTAACAATGGGGGAGTTCCCCATAATTATCAAATAGGTGAGGAAAGGCCACATACTGCTAATGTTGCTTATTTGAATTTTATGACTAATTGGTGTAGGCTGCATGATACAGCAACACATTCTGAGGTTAATTGCCCAGAAATGGAGAAAATTGTGAAAATTGCATAGGCTGATGCCCACCCTCAATCAGGAAATTCCAATCATGACAATGGGCTAGTCAGCACTTTCATGACTTATGAAACCATTGAAGAAAAATATCAATTCCCTATGCAAGGGGATAATGAGCTAGAGGAAGATTCTATGATGCTCAAGCTTTCCAATCTAAGGGTGGTAAGTTTTTGAGGAACCATAATAAAGGGCCATTTACTACATCTACACCCCCTAACAACATGGTTCCACCAAATGAGAATGCAAATAACAATCCACCTCCACCAAAGGGACTTTTTGATTCTCATAATAGAGGTAATCTGCCTCCCTTTCCTAAATATCAAGTTAGGAATGATTCGGAGTTTGATTTTGTTGTAGAATTACAAAGGCAGAAGACATCACTGTCTTTCTTTGACATCATAAAGTGGTGCTCAACTCAATGGGAGGTGGTATTAAAAGCTTTGGAGGAGACAGATCGCTTAAAAGAGAAAGGTAAAGTGACTCCCACAAAGGAGACAAATGTAGCTATGTATAAAGGTAAGACTAGTACCCCACCTTTCTTGTTAAGTTTGAGAATCTTCAGAAATAATCTACACAATTGCTTATTAGATTATGGAGCATCAGGGAATGTCATGCCTTTTTCGATTTGTAAAAATTTAGGATTGAGTCCTATTCCAACGAACAAAAAGGTGATTCAATTGGATAAAATCGAAGTTAATATTGTAGGTGAGTTGAAGAACA
The DNA here is from genome assembly GCA_007115665.2 of Sequoiadendron giganteum. Taxonomy (NCBI): domain Eukaryota; kingdom Viridiplantae; phylum Streptophyta; class Pinopsida; order Cupressales; family Cupressaceae; genus Sequoiadendron; species Sequoiadendron giganteum. The sequence continues at coordinate 123,647,526 of VCHN02000014.1, forward strand.
TGCATGTGCAGGTTGGATCAAACCCAAGGATCCAGACCTATATAGATATTCAAATGCTGACATCTCAGAAACATATGGGATACTTTTAAGTCAAGATTTAATGAAGAGTATAGGTGGATATCTATCCTTGGACTTCTCGCACATGTGGTTACCATGGAAAGGGGTTGCAACCCAAATAAGAATTGAAAGTGAACCTAGACCCAAGCACATGATCATGGAATATGATTCTCCCAATGAAGTAGCATATTTTGAAATTGAGATAGGTTTTTATAGGCAAGAGGAAGTTCTTACTTTGTCTGTAATCAGTCTTGAGGATACTTCACCTTTAGAACATAGTGATCCTATGATCTGCATCAACCAGCAGGTTTTAGTAAGAAAGTTGAAACAAGATAGGCTCATTTTCAGGGAAGAAATTGACTTGAGTAGTTTATTACTTCCTAACTGGTGCAGAATTCACTATCACAACCATTCGGAATTGACATGTTAGTCATGCATAGATATTCTAATAGATCAGCCTCAACAGGTGTGTCAAGAGAAACAAGCCCAGAATCCCACCAATGAGTTTTATTTCCAAGTTAAGGATGCAACTATTCTTACATGGGCTAGTCTTTCTCAACATGAATTTCTTTCATTAGAAGAACAGACTCAGGTTGTTTGTTCTAAAACTCAAGGGGAGATTAAGGTATCCCAGTTCCCATTTGAGACATCTTCTCCAAAAACTTTTCCCATACCTAAGGCATGGATGAGAAATGAGTTGGATTGCAACTTAACCCAACAAGGTATGCAGGGAGCAGTGGTTGAATAGGCTAAAAACATAGGAAAATCATCAGCTGAACTTTGTCCCGAGTTAAATGTTGACAAACAGCAAAAATTTGAGCCGCCACACCCTTTAGATGAGTCATCCCTTGTTGCTCCTAAAAGGAAAGAGCTCCTATCCAAAGACCAGTTATGGACTCTTAAATTTGATGGTTCTATATCTAAAGCAGGAAGTGGAGTAGGGATTGAACTAACTAACCCGAAAGGGAAGACTTACTTTGCTTCTTATAGGTTGTAGTTTGGTTGCACTAACAATGTGGCTGAATACGAGGCACTTGCAAGAGGGCTTATGGTTTCTCATAAGAAGAAGGTAATTGCTCTTATAGTGATGGGAGATTCTGAGGTGATTGTGAAATAGGTACGTAGCCAATACACATGCCATAACAAAATATTGGCTGCATATAGGAAAAAAGTTTGGAATTTAATAGAAGATTTTGATGCCTTTGGGATTACTCTCATCCCGAGGGAAGCTAACCAAATTGCAGATGCTCTTGCTATTGCTGCTAGTACATTAGAGCCTATACAAGACTCAAATCTAAAGAGGTTTTCAGTGGAGTTGATTTCGGTCCGAGCAATTCCTGATAATGTTAAACACTTCTAGGTATTTAATGATGATCAACATATATTGGCCTTTTTGGTAAATTCTAATGTTTTTGAAGGATAGATAATTGATGATTTTAACAGAGATTAGGGAGACTGGAATCTAGAAAGTGACAATCTGGAAGGGATCTTGGATTTGAAGAGCAATAACATCCCCAAAGGGATGATAGCATTAGAAAGGATATTTGATTCAGATCCACAAGCTTATCAAAGAATGCCTATAAGAGTGAGTGAGGTAAATATGAATCTATTAGTTTGACTCACTCAGGCCCAGAAAGGAACATTCTTATAGGGAAGACCTATCCTCAAGAAATAAAGGATGAGATAATCAAGGTCTTAAAGCAGAATATTGAAGCAATAATTTGGAGCTATGATGATTTTAAAATTTTTGATACATTTGTGATCACACATACAATCCCTCTCAAGCCAGAAGCTAAGTCATTTTTCCAAAAGCAATGCCCAGTCAATGCATTAATCGAGCCTCTGATCTAGAGAGAAGTACATAAGGTTTTGGCTGCAAGAATAATTTTTCTAGTTAGACACTCTACCTAGGTGGCTAATCTAGTTCCTCTGAGGAAGAAGAATGATGAAATCAGGTTATGTGTGGATTTCAGAAATTTAAACAAGGCCTCTAAGAAGGATAACTATCCATTACCTTCCCTTGATGAAGTATTACAAAAAGTTAATGGATCTCAAATGATGTCTTTCTTGGATGGGTATTCAGGATACAATCAGGTACTGGTAAGTCATGAGGATAGGATGAAAACTGCTTTCACTACAAAGTGAGGCACATTTGCCTACAGGAGGATGCCTTTTGGTCTAATCAATGTTGGTGCTACTTTTCAAAGAGCGATGGATGTAGTTTTTAAGGATCTGATAGGGAAATGTATAATCATATATGTTGATGATTTGACCATGTACTCTAAGAATAGAGAAAATCATGCTGTTGACTTGGAAAAGGTGTTAAAGAAATGTATAAGTTATGGTGTTTCTCTCAACCCAAAGAAATGTGTATTCAGAGTTTCTGAAGGGAAGCTCTTGGGTCACATTATTTCTGAGGAAGGGATTTCCATAGATCTTGAATGAGTGGAGGCCATTTTGAAATTGACAAAGCCAGGTAGCAAGAAGGAAATGAGGTCTTTCTTTGGAAGGATCAATTTTGTCTGGAAATTTATAACAGGGTTTGCAGAGATTGTCAAACCACTTAACAAAATGATGAAGAAGGATGCAAAGATTGAATGGAGTGAAGAGGCTAAATCTGTTTTCATGCAGATTAAAAAATCTATATCCGAGGCACCTATTTTAACAAGCCCAAATTATCTAAAACCCTTTTACATTTATTCTTTTGCTTCTAAACATTCATGTGCAGCAATTTTGACACAGAAAATAGAAGAGAACGAGGAGAGGCCTATTGATTTTATGAGCTCTCCATTTAAGAAAGCAGAAGTAAGGTATTCATCAATAGAAAAGAAAGCCTTTGCATTAGTGCGAGTAGTGAAGAATTTCAGGCACTACATAATCCGAAGTCAAGTGATGGCCATAGTTCCAGATCTAGCTGTGAAATGTCTTCTGATGCAAACTAAACTAGGGGAATGAAGAGGAAAATGGATGGCCATTTTACAAGAATTTGACTTGGAAATTCACCCAATGAAACTTGTTCGAGGCCAAGGATTGTCAAAAATGATGTCAGAAGTGGACAAAAGTATTACTTGTCAACAATACATGGTTCAATCATTCACAAAGGATCCCTGGTATACAGATTTAGTTTTCTTCCTCCTCAATAACAAGTGTCCAGAAGGAATGAATGCTACTCAAAGGAGAGAATTGAGGATGAAGAATTCCCATTACATGCTCAAAGGGGGATCAATCTATAGGAAGAATTTTCAAGGGATCTATCTATGTTGTTTGGATCTGCAAGAAGCAAAGCATGCTATTTTTGAATTCCATGGAAGGCATGGGACAGGACATGGATCTGCTAATGCTTTGGCTCATCAGATTTTAAGGTCAGGCTACTATTGGCCTTATATGTTTAGAGATGCACATCAACATTGTAGGACTTGTCATGTATGCCAAACTTTTGCATCTAGAGAAAGAAATCCTGCAATGCCCCTACAACCGGTATATGAGGTAAGGCCATTTTCCCAATGGCACTTGATTTTGTAGGTGTAATTAATCCAAATTCTTCTACAGGTCATCAATTCATCTTGACTGCAATGGATTATTACACACGTTGGATGGAGGCCCTGCCTTGCAAGAATAGTACCACGAAGGTGGTCATGAAGTTTCTGATAGAGAACATCACAACCAGGTTTGGAGTTCCATTTGCTCTGGTATGTGATAACAGCCCTGCTTTTTTTCTGCTGAGTTTATTTCATGGGCCTATGAACATAAGATTGTGTTAAAATATTCTTCCAATTATTACCCTCAGGGGAATGGAGTGGCTGAGTCCACAAATAAGAAATTGTTGGAAGTTATAAAAAAGTTGTTAGAAAGTAACCCTAGGGACTAGCATACCCAGTTGAGATTTGCCTTATGGGCAGATCGAACTAGAATTAAAGAAGCCCTAGGGAATTCACCTTTTAGGTTAGTTTATGGCCAAGATCCAATCTTCCCCATTCATTTACAAATACCTGTTCTGAAGTTTATGCAGGAGTTTTATAATAAGGATGATAGGATTGAGGTTAGACTGCTTAATTTATTAAATATGGAAGAACAAAGAGATGCTGCTTTGCAACAATTCTCTAAACATCAGGATGTTGGTAAACATTGGTTTGACAAAAGAGCCAAGATAAAAGCCTTTAGAATATCAGATCTTGTGTTATTATGGGATAAGGCTAGAGAAAAGAAGGGAGATCACTAGAAGTTTGATAGACTTTGGTAAGGTCCTTATCAAGTGGCTGAAATCTTAGGCGAGAATGCTTTTCGTTTGAGTACCTTAACAGGAGAGCCTATTCCATTACCAGTTAATGGTCAGTTTCTCAAGCACTATTTTGGTGCATAGAAAGTCTGATGTTTTGAAAAAAAATGTACAATGTTGTATCATATGTAATTAAGTTTTTGTTTAGGTTTTAGTTTTTTTTATTTGTTTTGTTTATTTTGTTTTCTTTCTTTGTTTTGTTTGTTTGTTTTGTTTTGTCTTGTTTCATTGGGGATTCTCATTTTGCTCATCTCAAGTTAGGAGGGTTGTTATTCAAAGTATACTATTGGTACTAGGAGAGAAATTGGTTTAGGTATTCTCATCATAATCATTGAAAAGGATTTCATTCTAAAACTTATGTTTTATGATCATTCTAGTTTGGCTTGGAAAAGTTATTAAGGATAGAAGATATAAATGTGAATATCTCATGAATTGTGATCAAAGATCTATCACCAAATTAGAAAAACATCTACATGAGTAATTACCTATTTGTTTTAGAATGACTCTACCTTTTATTCAAGTGAAAAATCTGGTTCCAAGACTATCATGGGATCCATTGTAGTTCTCAACCCGCATTTTAGATTCATTGAATCTAAGTATTTGAGATAGATGCATAAAATAATTTCCACAAGTAAAAAAGAAAGGAAAAAAATGGAAAGAATAAGCAAGCTCAAATATCAAGTGGGTAATCAAGTATCTCTATCGAGGCTATGGATGTCTGGCTAGCAGTAGAGCAATACTTTGTGAGGAATAGAGGTATCTTTGTCAGGGCTATGGATGCCTGTCTGGCAGCGGAGCAATGCCCAAGATTTTACTGCATGATAGTTAAAGGACTCAACCTATGTAGCTAGAATCTTAGGTATAGTTGTTTACAAACAAAGAAAGTATCTACAAAGAATGATGCACAATATAAGCACAGACTCAAATTTAGAAATAACTCATGAGAAAATAAAATCTGAGATTCAAACTCGAACTTATCCTACATATATCTAATCTTATTCAAGTTAAAGTGTTTATAAGCCAAGTAGTTTTTGGGTGACTGAAATTTTCTTTGGGGTATTTTGAAAATGGGTAAACCATTTTTTCAGCCGAGTTGCCATTTGTTATGCCTTGCATAACCACCCCACCTTTTTCCTTGGTCAAAATGGGTCCCCCTTTGTTATGTTTGTACTTAGTTGTTTTTGAAACAAAGTTTGGAGTCTTGTTTTTCCAATACTTTATTTTTCTTTTGTTTCTCTGTCGGAATCAGAATCGGAACTAAATCGGGTTCTGAAAGTTCTTTTCAAACTTGTTTTGGTTTCCATCCCAAAAGTCTTTTATTTTGTCTTGAGAGGAACCGGAGCTAGAGTGGGGGTTAACTTAATCTTTACCAAAAATTTCAAAATCATAATCGATTCCTTCCCCACCTCTGCTAATTTGGCTTTTGGTTTTGGTCTTTGTCTTTTTGTGTAGTTTTATTATGTCGGTCTTTTGTTTTGCTTTTTGTGTTTGACTTTGTTTTATGTTTAGCTGGTGGACCTAGAACTGGAATTGGAATGAATTTTGGAAGTTTCTTAAAAGTTTTGAATCAGTTTCTATTTTAGTTCTGCCCCCACCGTTTTTCTAGATCGTTCACTTTTTGACTGAAGTCACACTGTTGTGAAGTGTTGGTTCTCTTTTAGTTCCGCCTCCGCCTTAACAACATGTTAATGCATTAATGATAGTTGGTTTTGTAGGTAGAAATCTTCATTTTTACCTTCATTTAAGGATTAAATGATTCATTATTATCATTATTAAGAGATTGAGGAGCACGAAAGAGTAGCGGCAGAGTTCATTTGAGCGAAAAGATTGGAGGAGAAGATTTTTGCGAGCGAATCAGTTCAGAAGGTTAGCTGGGTTCTTATGTATTTGAGGTAGGTTTTCTTATTGTTGTGTGTTTTGTATATATGTTTTCCCATGCTCTAAACTATGTTGTTTTCAAATGATTTTATGTTTCTTGGCATGCTTGTTTGTTCGGGTCTTGTTTTATTTTGTTTGTCTGGTTATGTTCTTTGTTTCTTTTACTTTTATTTTTAGTTCTTTCTATTTTAGGGCATGGTCGCTTTTATGCTTTAGTCATGATTGCCTCGTGTTGTTATGGATTTGCAGTGAGTTAGATTAAATTCAGGTTTTAAATGGTGATTAGTTGGATTAGAAATTTATATTGAGGTAGATTAGAGATTTACAGTGAGTTAGGATTAATTGATTCATCATTTTTACTTAGGATTTTTTCATGTTCAATCTGGTAAAATGGCAAGGTTTAAAATTCATGCCCTAGTTTTTATCATGTTTGTTAGATTAGGGTTTTGTAGGTTTCTGAGTCGCCACATTTAAATGATTAAAATATGATACCCTAGGATTCAGTCGTTCCCTATGGTCATATGAGTAAAGTGTTTTAAAACCACTTTTCATCTAATACAACCTTGGTTTTAGTCATGGAGTTATAGGTTAAATCGATGAAATCTTTGATGATGTCATGGTCAACCTAGGCGGAGACGAGATCGGAGTCGATCTTGAACTTGAGAATTATGTTTTACAAAAGGTATCGATTCCATTTCCATCCCGTATCCAGCTCCACGCATAATGAGAAATCTTTCTTTCAAAATAATTTTGACCAAGTCGGAAGTGGAGGCGAAATGAAAATAGAATATGAAAAATGAAAATTTGAAAAAAAACCAAATCCATTTTTCATTCCGATCCCAGTGTCGATAAGGTTCCCGATTCTGACTCCAAGCCCATTCATTATTAATGAAACATCTATATCGGTTTTGGCTCCGAGTCCGGTAGTATTGTAGGAGAGACTGTTTTAGGTTGTGTTTGTGGCTCGTTCCACCTTCAATGCATATATGAAAGGTACGGTTTTTTGAGCATGTTATGGCGTTGATATCTAAAGATCTAATTAGAGGTTTTGCTTGGAGGAAAGTTGAAAGATGTCAGGAACATCAAGGGAAGCTGCTCAGAGAAACCAGCTTGTAGAAACATCAAAGGTAGCATCAAAACCAAAGATGTTAAAGCTGGAACAACTGCCTTATACCTTAAGGTATAATCATAGGAGTCTTGTTGTGAAGGTGAGCAAGGTGGAATCAGATTGGTCAGATATCACTAATACCAATTTAGGTCAATACAATTTTGACGACTGGTATTCAGAAGCATTTGACAAGGATATTACAGTGACTATGGAAAGAATTGTCAGCTCTGGGTTAGCTCATATCACTTTATTTCCTATATTTGTCCAGTGCTCGGAGTTAATCATGACAGTAGCCAGTGCTTACAATCCCGCTACAAGACTATGCATGGATTCACAAGACAATGTGATTATTAATCTCACTCATCAAGCATTTCAAAGTATATTTCATGTTCCAGATCCAAAGAACTTGGTGCAATCAAATGAGGCAGAGGCCTTGGAGCAATATAGTAGGTATAAGGGATCGAATAAATCTCACTTGAACAAGAAGTGGTTGAAGATAGAAAATAAATCTCTAACCAAGCTTGCAGATCAGCCAAAGAGGGCTGATTTCTATGAAGAGGTAGCAAGGTTGATTATGATGTTGTCTAGGGTGTTTGGAAAGAGGGATGCATTTTACTTCAAAGGAGTGGATGTTTCCTTTTATTCAGACTGTCTTGAAAGGAGCACAATAGTTTGATTGGTCAATGATTGTCTTTGATGCCATACATGATTAGTCAACCAGGATCAGAGAAACCAAGTGTTTCTTTATGACTTCTTACATTGTATATGCAGCAGCAAGGTTGGGTGTTTTCCTAGGTTTGAACAGAGTGGGCATAATGGGAGCCTTGGATGGACAAAAAGAAGGTATGGGAGCACTATGACCAATTATCTCTTCAGGTTGCTAAGACTCATTTCAGAAGAGTCAATGATGCATTTTTATATGTGGTCATCAATCAATTGAATGGAGATGTAGGATACCAGTTAAGTTAAGAAGCCATGGCGTTCATTGCTGAATGGGGATGTTGGTGCATCCAATACCCAAAATTTACATACTTCAGGTTATTTGGTTTTGAAGGCCATCCACATTTACTTCCAAGGTGCTGCAATAACAAGATGGTGCTAATGGAGTTTGTATATCAAGCTGTTGGAGTTAATGCTCGATTTGGGATTAAGCATAAAACTGGATGTCATAAATTTCCCATGAAGTTGGGTGAATATAGTTGTCAACACTTGAAGGGAGCAAAGGTGGTCTGTAATGAGTTGATACAGTTGAAATTCGGATTGTATACAACTCGTAAGTATTTTGATCCAAAGAATAAGATGTATGCCTTATTACCTTCAGTGTTCACTAGACATTTTAATTTTTTAGAAGACTTTTGGAGTGATCGGCAAAATGAGTATGACTTAAGAAAGAAGAATTATGAAAGATTAGTGGTCTCACTCATGTCAGATCTTGGTGTTAAAGAAAAAATTCCTGACACCTTGGTGGATGATGGAATGGTGTTGGATTCATCCTGTGAAGCATTGAACATTGGCACCAAGAGCCTGGATCCAATTGATTGGGATGCTAAAGAAACAATTGATATTAAGAAGATTGGAAGGACAGTGTTGGATAGAAGTATGCAATGGTTAGTGCTAAGAACTCAAGCTTCTCAAGGACAAATTATTAAAAGGGGTAAAGGATACAAGAGAACTAAGAGAAAGACACCTACAAAAGAGCCATTAGAATTCCTTCCTCCAGAGATTGAAAAAATAGAACTTGAGGTGGTAGATGATGGAGAGGAAACACAAGAAGGAGATATTCTATTAGGATCTGCTGTGTCAACACCTACATTAGGTGAATCATCTGCCTAAGCCCCACTTACAAGAAAGAAGAGTAAAGAGATTCAAGAAGGAGCTCTTCATACCATGGCTGAAGCTACCAAGGGAAAAGAAGTGGAGGAGGAAATTCTGGAAGTTGAGACAGATTCAGATGAAACTTTGTCAAAAAAGGATTTGCAAGAAAACATGCCTCTAGAGCATGATATTGAGTAGATTTTGACACGAGAAGAGCAATGGAAAATGTTGAAAGAGGAAAAAAGAAAGTTTGATGCAAGGGCTGTAGCGGAGAAACAAAAATAAATGGATGCTAGGGTACAAGCTGATTCTCTACTTCACCAACAACAATTAAAGGCAAAACAAGTTTAAATTAAGGCAGCAGCTGATGAAGTAGAGAAGCAAAGGAGGCAACAAGAACATGAGCTTAAAGTTAAAGCAGAAAATGACAAGTTAGAGTTGATACAAAAGATCCATGATCTTGAGGAGGAGAAAGCAAGAAACTGTAGGGAAAAGGAAATCCTGGTTGCTAGGTTGAAACTTGTAGAGGAAGCTCGACGAAAAGAAGAAGAAGCATAAAAGATATGGAAGGAAAAGGAGGCCAAAGAGTAGATTAAGAAGCAACAAGAGGAAGAAGGAAAGGCAGAAAAGCTTAAGGCTTCGGAGGTAGAGAGATTAGAAAAAGAAAGGCTAGAGGCCTTAGAAAAAGAGAAATTGGAAAGGGAGGCTCCAGAAAGGGAAGCTCTAGAAAAGGAAGAATTAGAAAAAGAAAGGTTGGAGAAGGAAAAGTGGAGAAGGATTGGTTGGAAGAAGAGAGGTTGAGGAAAGAAGAAGAAGATAAGAAAATACAAGAACAAAAGGATAGAGAAGAGGTTGAAAATCTTGTGCAAAATGCATATACTATAAGAACAACAAGAGAAAGCAAGGGTTGACTCTCAATCCCAGGTAAATATGCAACCACCTTCTACAGTTATTGATCCCTCTTCCTCTATGATAACTACTGCTCCAGGTGCTCCTACATGGATAAAACTAGACCTATAGATGAGGGCAGTAATACCTTCACAACCTCTCAATTGGGAGGATATGATGAAGGGGATTGAGCAGGAGAGGCCTAAAAAGAAGGCTAAGATTCTAGATTCTACCTGACTCATAGACAAAGGATAAATTGTTGTTGAATGTGCCATGCCAATGATAGAAAAGGAGGTAGGGGACATGCAGCTAATAGATTACCAATTGAGTACTATCAACTTGGGAAGGCCCACTAGGAATCAGGAGATGAACTTGATTGATGTGGTGGCTTCAACAACCAAGTCAAGAATGATCAAGGATAAGCAAAAGAATGATGAGCTTAAAGCTCAATTGGATCAACTACATTCATTCTTGAAGAATGTCTCCTCTCCAAGATCACAACAAGTAGCAACCATTGAGACTCCTATTTTGTTAAGCAAAAAGGAGGTAGATGATTTGGTGCAGGTAAAAGGAAAAGTGGAGATGGTCGACCGATGGGTAGACAAGTTAAATCGGGAGGTGGGTGAGGTTTTGGTAGAAATTTTTGAAGCCTATAAGGAAACATAAGGGTTAGTAAAAGAAATGTATGAATACATTGAGGCATTGGAGAAACAAGGAGAAGAGTATAAAGAATATAGTGAGAAGTTAGAAAGAGTTAGTGTATTGCCTTTGGCTACTCTTTTGGAACAATCAATACTTGAGGAGGACAATAAGGATTTTGTGGAGAAAAATTCTCGTATACTCCATTTTAGAACTGACTTCTTGTGTAAACATAAGGATGAGATCCAAGAGGTTGTTAATAATTTGACTGAGCAGTTGGAAGAGCTGGAAGCAATTATTTCCATTATTGTAGATGTATATGCATTTACAAAAGAGGGGATGCCTTTGAGTCAAATAAAAGAGAAATGGGATGAAAGATTCAAAGGACTCATGTAGAAAGAGGATGATGGAGAAGATTTGATAATAGATCGGTTAATGGATGTTAAGGAAGAAATAAAAGTTGTTGGAAGAGAGATGATAAAGATAAAAGGTATGAGGGAGTTTGCTGCAGCAGAATTGGATCAGATCAAGTTTGAGGATAGATGGATTGATGGGCTAGAAATAGATACGTTACAGCAAGTCTTCACCAACTACGATGAGTTCATGGCAGATCCAGCTTTGCATGCATGAATCCTTCCATGCATGATTCTCTTCCTTGCATGTTGCATGAATCCTTGCATGCATAATTTTTTTTTCTCTTCCTTGCATGTTGCATGCATGCAGCACTAACAGTCTTGGGGACACATGACTTCTTTTCTCTTCTATTTTTTGTTCTCTAGTTAAACTAGAAATATAAATGTAAAGACTCAAGATCAAATTGATCTGAGTTTCCAAGGGAATTTTTGGTTCCTAAAAAGGTGGATAGCCTAAATAGAAGTGAAGTTTGAACTTTTTGTAGAATCTATAAATACCCGATGGGTATCATATTGTAAAGGTCAGGTAATTGAGAATTGGGTTGGCTTACCTAATGCTAGGAGATAGAATTTTGTAGTTATTTTATAGAGATACATTTTACTTGATCTTTTACAGTTAATAGAATTACAGGTTTTCTCAAAATATGGTATTTAGAATTAAATAGTTTGTTCGATAAGGCTGATAAGTTATAATCTATCGGTATGCAGTGATTGTGCTGAACATAAGAGTTTCCTGAATGATGAAATTCATTTGAAGGAATCAGATTTAAGGATTATCTTATTAGATTATCATTGAGTTAAAGTTATTAAAGTCTATATATCTATGACCTTAGCAATGAATGGATGTATGTTTTGAAATTTGGGAGATAGTTATGATAAGCGAAAAGTGATATTGAATTAAGCACCTTAGATGCATGCAATGGTATAGTTTATGTTGTAGATTGTGTCATGCTTTTGGTTTTATGATCTATTAGGAAACATTCATTGTTGAAGGTATATGTCCAGATACTAGATAAATTTGATTCATACTTATTGGTTTACCCCTTTGTCCTATCTTTTTCTTTTATTTGAAAACCCCATTGATTTACTAAAGCAGTTCGTAAAATGATTCATTGCTTGAATCTTTTGTTACCAGCACAGGCCCCTTGAATATTACAGTTGCATGAATCAATTGAGTGACACCAGATAGTTGAGAACCAACTACCAGGACCTTGGGAGTTAGGATACTATATGTTGTCTTTCTTTTTTAGGAGAAATAGAGTAAAAATATATTTTTTTAACATTGTTTGTGTCATTTTCACCATCAACAGACCAAATAAAACTTTTTTGATGTTTTGGTGAGGCTTGAAAGGCCTTTGGATTGTGAAAAATAGAAAATCATAGGAATTTGTTGGTAAATTGAGGGTTTTGGTATTGGAGGCTTAATTGAACATGTAGGGTCCTGAAACCTAGAAAATATTTTTTTTTTGAGACTTGAGTTAATATTTACTTACACTTGCATAACTTTACTTAGGTTGAGCTATTTTTAGGTCAACATTAGGGTTGCATACTTTTCTTTTATAAAGCAAATCATCTCATTGTAACATTAAATTCCAAAATAATATATTTTGCACATCTTCGTGCAAAGCTCTACTTTTTTATGTTTTCTCTTCTGTGCAAGGTGTTTAGGTTTGCATGTCTGATCTTTGTTTTCTAACATGGTATCAGAGCCTTTACATGCAACCCGTTCTCAAATTCTGGAGAAAACCATTGCAGAGTTTGTTCGGGGATCCTCGAGGGTATCATGCCTTGATTTTATTTATGCAGCATCTTGGATCAGTCGAGCCTCACCATTGGATTTAGAGCACTGGAAAAAGTCAGGTTTGGCTTTCATTTTGCAGATTTTGGCCATGATTTGCCGGATCTGTAAGGGTTTCAAGCTGGCTGATTTTTTGCAAGCTCTAGAGGTTGCCATCTTTTCAGAGCATCTTGAGTAGAAACAGAGGTCACCATTGCATTCGTAGTGGCCAAAACCCTTAGATTGCCTTTTTTTTCATCAATTTTGGTGAAGTTGGTTCAAAGGGAAAAAAATTTGCTAGGGAGGTCGTACGGTCTCCCCAGCACGCATTCCGAGGCAATTTTTCTCATGAGAATCAAGAAAAAAATTGAACTCTGCATCATTTTTTGCATCACCAGTTATAATGGAAGGTGCCGCTAGGCAGCCACTAGTCTGTAGCCACGGCCAGTGGCTCCACCATCCGGCCATCGACCCAGCCCCCGTGGGCCCGTTCGTGCTCAACCCTGGTCATATGGAAGACCGGGGGCTACCCGCCAGCCCCTAAGGGCTTCTTATCTATGATGGAAGGTCACATGGGCAACCAGGGGCTCCACCCCAACCCCCTATCCACTAGACCCTGGTCACGCACAAGACCAGGGGCCGAATATTTTTAGCCCCTTGGGCTGCCTGTAGGCCATATTGGCCATTCTAGAGAACCTTTGACAAAATCGGGCGTAATTTTTGCGTACGGTGTCTATTTTTCACAAACAAGATACCATTGGAAAGCTGATTTTGATGCCAATCTAGTGGTGTTGGTAGTTTTTTTAAATTTTTCTCCAGTTTTCATTTGCAGGTCCTTGAACTCAGAACTTCTATTTTTCACTCTAGAGGGCATATCTTTTGACTCGGTGATCCTTTTTTTGCCATTCTTGTGGCATTGGAAAGATGGTTCAGTCCTCTACATAGATCTACGGTCTATTTTCATTTTCTATTTATGCATGTTAGGCATTGTATCATTTTGTAGTCATTGGGGATTGTAATAAATGAACTGATATAAAGTTCCATCAAGGGGGTTTCTTGCATAATAATCTTCATCATGTTTTGATGGCAACTCGCATGGGTTGTAATCTGGTTTCTTAGTTTCTTTTGGCCATATTTTTTCTTATCTTGACACATACCAAATTCATTTTGGTTCACACTTTAGATTAAGAGCCTATGGTTAGTGATTCACATCGGATCCATCTCAGTTTGAGGGCCACTAAATTTGTGGTTATTGTTCCTGAGTCTATATGGTGCTTTTTCCCGTGGAAGAGTTTCAATCTTAGTTTGGTATCAGCATCGAGATTCATAGTTTCCAGATTCTATCATCATCATTTCATCTACTGTTGCTTTATGGGTTCCAGGGTTGTTCCAATTTGGTGTTTTTGAGTGTTCCATGGCATCGGGTCTGCTGTCACATTATGAAGATTCCGATATGGTTTCTTGTAGACAGAAGTATCTTTCCTTGCTTGCCAGATTGTGGTTCCAGTGTTACTCCACAATGTTCTTCCAGTGCTTCTTTGTAGTAGTCATCTCATTGTAGGGGCGGTTGTCCCACTGGGTTTTCCTTCTCTACCTCATTATTGCATTTGTACATGGGTACCTGATTAGGCCTTATTGTTGGGACCCATTCATGCTTTATTGCATTCATCTTAGTTTTAGGTGCATGCTTATCTAGTCTCCCTAAGTTGCACTTATGGGGGGGTGTTAGTGTAATTAATATTTACTTACACTTGCATAACTTTACTTAGGTTGAGCTATTTTTAGGTCAACATTAGGGTTGCATACTTTGCTTTTATAAAGCAAATCATCTCATTGTAACAGTAAATTCTTGAATAATATATTTTGCACATCTTCATGCAAAGCTCTGCTTTTTTATGTTTTCTCTTCTATGGAAGGTGTTTAGGTTTGCATGTCTGATCTAGGTTTTCTAACATATTTTTGGGTTTGAAGGTTTGGAGTGAAGATCCTAGGGTTGTCACTTTGAAAAATGGCCTAATTTGAGGCATAAAATAGTGAAAAGTCCAAATTTGGAGCACTTGCTCCAAAGGAGGTATATCTGGTTATCTAAAATGTTGTATAACCCTAAAATGGGTGTCTGAATCCATTATATGTTTCTTAGGTGTCTTGGAGAATATTTGAGTTAATTGCAAAAAACTGAGTCTGCACTACTGCTAGGATTTAAGGGTGAAAGTGGGAAGTCATGCTTTTGATTGTTGTCACACTTTGGAATTGGTTTGAGTTGTTTTAAAAGATCATTTTAATATTGTTAGATTCCTATTGAAGGAAAGTTGACACCTTGGATGAGTTTGAGGCTCCTGACTTTGCATCAAAGTGGTATCAAAGCATTAGGGAGTAGGTTTTGTTTGCATTTTATAGGTTGTAAAGAGCAAGGAAGAAGTGAAGAGTTTAGTATTCAAAAATGCCTCCAAAGAACAAAGATGTGGCTAAACAGCTAAAGGAGATGAAAGATAGACATGCTAGAGAGATCAAAGAGTTGGAGGAAATAATTATAGCCTTGGAGACAAATAAAAGAAGGGATGTGGAAGAAAGTGAGTCAGATGAAGAGGAAGATGAAGAGTTTGAATATATTAAAGAAGAACTTGACCCAAAGGATCAAAGGATTGCAAAGATCTTGAAGGTAGTTAAGAATGACAAGCATAAGGTAAATATTGATGTTCAAAAGTATGGTGGGATTCTAAATGATGAAGAGTTACTTGATTGGATTGTTGCATTAGATAACCATTGTGAGTGTGATGAGTTTCTTGAGGAGCAGAGGGTAAAGATTGTAGAGACAAAGTTGGAAGGCCATGATTTGGTATGGTGTGATTATCTTCAATCAGAAATAAGGAAGCAAGGAAAGTCCAAAATCACCTCATGGGACAAGATGGTATCAAAAATCAAAGGTAAATTCTTACCCAAGGATCATCAAGTTCAAATGTTTAAGAAATTTAAAGGTTTAAGGCAAAAGGAAATGGACATTAAGTCTTATACTGAAGAGTTTTATAAATTAAGTTTGTGGTCTCGTCATCATGAGAATGAGGATGAAAAAGTTGCTAGGTATATGGGTGGTTTGAGGTTTAATATGCAATATGAATTGGTTTTGCATAACCCTAGGAATGTAGAGGAATTTTACCAAATGGCAATCAGGGTGGAGAAGAAAATGAAGAGAAGACAAGAAAAAGCAGTTAGAGGCAGAGGTAATTCATCAAGAGGTAGAGGATCCTTCCCTAGTTCAAGGAAAAACAATGAGAGTCAAAGAGATGCCAAAAAGGAGGAAGAGAAATATGATTTCAAAGGTGGATGGAGAGGCACAAGAGGTAGGTTTGGTGGAGGAAGAAATGCAAATAACTTTTCCGGTAGATTCTATACTCGCAATGAATTTGGCCATCCATCCTACAAGTGTCTTGAGAAGATTGGTGCTTCATCAAGTGGAAGTAAGGGTGACAAGAGAGTTCACCTTGTGTAAGAGGATGAGGAGGAAAGTGTTGGTTCACCCAACCATCCTATAGAGCCTAAAGTTTGACAAGCCTTGATGTTGCACAAACAAATTTTGAAGACATCCAAATAAGTGGAGCCATTGCATACGAAGAGGTTATTCAAAACCAGTTGTAAGAGTAAGGGAAAGGTATGTAGAGTTGTGGTTGATTCTGGCTCAACTGAAAATATGGTTTCATGTGAAATGGTGAACAAGCTAAATTTGAAAATAATTCCTCATGAGTCAACTTACAAGGTATCTTGGCTAAGTGATGGTAAATATTTTTTAGTAAATGAGTAGGCTATTGTAGATTTCCAGATTGGTGAATATAGAGACAGTGTTATTTGTGACATTCTTCTGATGGACTGCTGCCACATACTCCTAGGAAGGTCTTGGCAGTATGATAGGTGTGCTATGTATGATGAAAGAGTAAACAAGTATACTATAATGAAGGATGGACATTATTTTACCTTGAATCCTGAGGTAGAAGATGAGGAAGGTAAGGAAAAGGTTATTATGTGTGGGAGCAAGGTACCTATAAGTTTTGTGAAGGAAATTAAAAAATTTGATTTTTTCAACCATTCTAGGTCTAATAATGTAGCGGCAGTAGGTATAAGGATTGATACAAAAACAAAGAAGGTAATGGCACCAAGTTTGTGTGAAAGTCTTATGGTAGGAACCATAGAATTTCCTATAAATGGGAATAAGGTTGGGAAATTGACAAGACCTGCATATACAGTGATACAAAGGTCTAATAAAATAGTGATCGAGAAAGTTGGAGGGACAGTGAACATAAGACAGAAAGAACAGGGGAGTGAAGACACTTGTACGCAAGGAAGAAATTTAGGAAGGAATTCAGTGCATGATACTGCTAAATTTTGTTTGTGTGTAGGTATAGGTTATTGGAGATAAGCAGGTTCTGAAACAAGAATGAAGAATGAGCTGACATTAGGTCTAAGTGTACAAACACAATCCTATGCCAATGTGAGCACACTTCCAATTGCAAGATAGTTTGGAGAACAAGGACTAAGACACTGGAAGGATATTATTGATCCAATAAGCATGTATGATGGATGGTGCAGTTGGTATCAACCTCCACTCATGGGACATGAGTTCCTTTTAGGGGGGTTGTATGGTGTACGGGCTCCTACAACCATTATTCAACATGTACCTTGGTAATGGTTTTTAATAAGGTGTTTTAGGTGAGGTTAGGAGTTTTTAAGATTTTTTATCATAGTATGTATTGGAAATAAGGTCTAATAGACCATTTATTCATGTATTTAGGGAATTGTGTTTTGATGGTCAAATGTGCACAAGTGCACTCATGTATCAAGTTTGAAATATGCAAGCCTTGGAGGCTTGAAATTTGTAAGCCTTGGAGGCAAAAACATTTGAATTTGTAGGTAGGTGGGAAAGAGTGAGGTATTTTGTTGTCATGGGATTGAATTCAAGGTGATTGAGAGTCATAAAGGCCTAAATGTGAATGGTTGCACAATAATGTTATTAAGTGCACATTCGAGTTGTGAAAACATAGTTTTAGGGGTAATTAGGAGTTAGGATTTTAAAAGATAGTTAAAAGGAGTTAGGCAGTTGGATTTTGATGCAAAATTGTATTAAAAACCATAAAAGGCTCGAACCAAAGGTTGTTCAATGATTTTTGAAGGATTTCATAAGAGAAACAACGTGGATTTTGTTGCTACATCAGAATTTTTCTTGATTTCCAGAACTTCTTCTCTTCTGTAAGGCCTGTACAGTTAGGGTGATGATTTATAATTATTCTATTTGCATATAATCATGTGCTAAGTCTCATTTGGGACAAATTTGAGTGTTTTCCATCGAATTTTGAGAAATAAATCTCATTTTTTTCTAAAAATTATCTGTTGGGGAAGTGAAAGCATAGTTTTGAGGAAGAAAATGAAAAATCAGTCATCCCACCTACTATAAAACCCTGTGTTTCAGTGGGATGACACTTATAATGTTAATTTATGTGTTCAAATGGTTCAGAAGGCTTTGGAATCGTTGTTTTGACATGGAGTAGTGTTTTAAGGGTTGGTAATAGTGCTTTTATATGAAAAATGGTGGGTTCAAGAGTCATTTTTGTCATTCACTGATGGAAACAATTTCGGAATGGTTTAGAATGCTTGTTTACACCCTATCAAACTATTATGATGTTTTGGTGAGGCTTGGAAGGCCTTTGGATTGTGAAATATAAAAAACGCTAGGAATTTGTTTGTAAATTGAGGGTTTTGGTATTGGAGGCTTAATTGAACATGTAGGGTCATGAAACCTAGAATTTTTTTTTTTGAGACCTTATTTAAAACTGTTTCCAAGTTTGAAGGTCTGGAGTGAAGATCCTAGGGTTGACTCTTTAAAAATTGGCCTAATTTGGGGCATAAAATAGTGAAAAGTCCAAATTTGGAGAACTCGGCCTAAAGGAAGTATATCTGGTTTTCTAGAATGTTGTGTAACCTTGAAATGGGTGTCTGAATACATTATATGTTTGTCAAATGTCTTGGAGAATATTTGAGTTAATGGCCAAAACTAGAGTCTACACTATTGATAGGATTTAAGGGTGAAAGTGGGAGGTCATGCTTCTGATTGTTGTCACACTTTGGAGTTGGTTTGAGTTGTTTTAAAAGATCATTTTAATCTTGTTAGATGCCTCTTGAAGGGAAGTTGAAACCTTGGATGAGTTTGAGGCTCCAGACTCTGCATCAGGGGTCATAGGGACCTTGGGCATATCCTATTCATTCTTGGGAAGGTTACCCTGAGACTCAAGGAGACTGAGTCTCCTAGACATTTAGACTAGGTTGATAGATACACTTAACTTACCCATTCTTGATAGAGTAACTCACCAAATTTCCTAAGGAAAAAGACACCACCCTCAAATAAAATGGTTTGCACAAATTTTGCAATTACTAAGAACATCACACACTCATTCCTAAACTCTCAATTCTCATAGACAACAAATTGTGAGAATAATAATCATGAAATCTTCATTAAATAGATAAAATGAAGCATGCATTTATTAATGTTCCAAGGGAGTTCACACAAGTGAACCAACAACCCCCTCTGTTGATTTCAAATCTCAACCGTCGATCCTCAGGTTGCCTTAAAATTTAACTGCAATCGTCATGTTTGTTAAGAAAGAAATCAATTAAATTCTTGAGGGTCGAAAATGGATAACTTTGCAAGTTTACACCATTATTCCTTGCTTGAGTGAAGCAAAACTGGATCACATGGCCACATATTTTATTTTAGCTTAAAGTCATTGATCTTGTTGTGAGATGGCATATTGGATAGCTCAGATTGAGTCAACACAGTCTGGAATTATGCCACCCTGTCCCATGAATCCTCTAGCCAATAAGGTTATGTTGGTCAGATCATAATTCATTTATCTCGTGTGCTCCACCCTTCATTTCAAATGGTGGAAGAAATCCACATGGCAATTGCCCACTGACCCCATAGCTTTTATAAAGCATTATATTAATTCTCATGGGGTGAGTGGGGAATGGTTGAGATCAAATCTCAACATCACTTCCTAGCCATTGATCAAGAACTCCTAGGTGTCGGGCATAAAAATGACACCATGTCCCACGCATTTGGTAGGACATGTGTCGATATCCCATTGACCTCATGATTTCTTAGAAACCATTATTTTAATCATGTGGGGTGCACAGGGAATGGCTGAGATTGAAATCCCCCCAACCAACTATTGAGAAAAATATGCACATGCAATAATAGTTAGTCTAAAAAGGGGCCTGACTAGGTTGATGAGAATTAACCCTCGAGAAAAGGTGACTTATGACTTAAGTCATTTAAAAAGAAATATTTGAACCTAACCTAGGGAAATTTGAGGCAATGGACACACCCTTGACGATCAACTAACCTAGGAAAAAGGGCTGGTAAGACAACATTTTCAATGGATCGAGTTACAAATTAAGTGACCGACAATCGGGTGTGACGAGTCAACAAAGGATTAAAACACCGAGGGTTTATGAATAGATAATTTTGAAAAGAGGGATTTTAACTAAAACCTTAAACCGAACCCTTGGGTTCACAAGCAATGAAACATGATCAAGCAGGGGATCAACATAAAAAAAAAATTAAATTTTAAAATCTCCATCAGTGGCTCCTACTCGGAGATGCATACCCCTGGTTGGTATGGTGAGAATTGAGATCTTAGGTTGAAGCAGGCCAACAAAGGACAAAAATCAAGGAGCTTTCAAGGACAAGGTAAGTAGACGCAACCAAAATCAAGCAGATGAAACCTATATACAATAATTTACATGAATGTACAACATGATTCCTTCATCAAATTCCCTCAGAAGTTGTCCATGTTGTGTAAATTATAGGCCTAATTTATGTAATTCAATAGGCCCCAACTTCAAATTTGTAACCCTAAGGCCCCAAAAAATCAAAACCAACCCTTTCCTTTGTCAAAGACCTTATTCTGTACAGTTTGTATTGGATCAACAATGTTTGCAAGAAACTCTCGATAACCAATTCCAATATGACTTTCATTGTTGACCATATATGCCACATAACGACTGTCATCCTAAATATTTCCTAGCTAAAAATTGCATTCTAATAACAATTAAAAATCATAACCATTGCAACATATAACTCCAATCTACCCAATAGTACTCATTTTTGCAGACTCATCAAGTTTAATTGGAAAATAGAAACATTCATAATCCACTTGATTATTTAGGCCATGTGAGCTAGTGCCACTAGTAATCTGTTTATCAAATAAAAAACCTTCATAAGCACTCAACTCAAAATTTGTATCCAAGAACACATATCCTAATATCTGAGGGTCACATTGTAATTCCTCCTCTGATGGATCAAGATTCCTAGGTACATATAAAATCTTAGTATCATTCCCTTGCTTTGGTTCCCTTCCAGTCATATTCCCATCTTATGTGGTGAACAAAAAATTTCCATATATAGTCCTCTCCAGCTAAAGTTAACATTTATCAAAGAAGAGTTTTACTAGGTTGAGATCCATAACATACCTTGAAGTGATCTTCAAATCATCATCCATATCTAAATAGAATATTTCAAAGGACGGCTCAAATATCTCAGAGTTGATAGGGTCAGCATCAAGACATTCACATACATTGTCAATCTACACATCAACTGACTCAAATGTGGGGAATTCATAACAAACAGAAAATTGCTTATTATTATTTGGATTGACCTCTTCATCCTTTCCCCTTTTAGGGCACTCCCTGTTGAACAGAATCATATCCATTTCTTTGACTGAATCTGCAAACTTCATCTCATCTTTATTCATACCATTAGAGGAAACAAAGACTTGGTCTTGCAAGCTAGGAATACACGTCTCTTCATTGTTAATGATAGAAATAAGATCCGAGTGCCAAACACACATTGTTCTTTTCTTCAAATTCCCTGTCCAGTGCCATATTAGCACATTTGTTTCATAGTATACCTTGATGCAGTTTTTGACATTCTTCACATAAGGTTTGCCCACTCACATGTAAAGACAAAACCTAACATCCATAAGTATTATTGTATACTTCGTGTAAAATATCAACTTCAGTATCATCCTCATTAAAAGAGTCATATTCATTAATAACTCAACTGAAAGCATGGATTTCCACATGATCATCATTGTTAGGAGATTCATTATCATACTCATGGTGTTCAGAGCACTCATTATGCATTCTAACACTTTCATGTTCAATATATTGCTCGTTACCGTACAAACATATACCAGCAACATGTGTAAGTGTATTCAAGCCATTATCCTCACTATTAAAACAAGGAATTTCATTTCGGGACATCATACTTTGTGCATAATCATGTTTATCCTTCTCAGAAATCTTGATCCAGTCAATTATATGATCAAAATCCTAAGGCTTTAATTTTCTTGGTAAGTACTTAGGCCTGGCTCATAAATGTCACAAAATATGTCAATGCATATTGAATCTTTAGGTCTTAGACTTTTTTGGAATTTCTAGCAAGGCATCTAAAAACCTTGCTAACAACTCATATGGTGGTTCCCACTCATGTCTCTTCATGTCTGATAGTCTTTGGGAAAACAACACCTGGCCATCATTACTTACACTCTATTGCAGTCCACCTTTAATTTGTCTAGGGTTAATATGTTGTAAAGGTGAACAAGATAAGGCATCATTACCCTAAACATCCCTTACATCCTTATCTATTTCATTTACATGATGTGTATTGCGACAAAAAACACTTGCGGCTATACATCTCCTCATCATTGAATACTTCATAATATTTTCAATGTCCATAGAAATGTGATATGCCTATTGTAATGTTTTGGGTTCTTTATCTCTTATCAAGTAGCTCATCTTATGGTCAAATGTGCTTAGATACATAATCAAACATTTTGTACCATTAGTCCTCAAGTGTTCAGGAATATCTTTTACTACTTTCATAAATCTGACATTAAAAGAAGGAACCAAGTCATCTTCATCCTTTTAGATTTCCATAAATATTTTTCTTATCATATGTGGATTAATCCTTTCACCAAATTGTTCCATAAATTCTATCATGAAGTC
Source organism: Sequoiadendron giganteum (assembly GCA_007115665.2). Classification (NCBI taxonomy): domain Eukaryota; kingdom Viridiplantae; phylum Streptophyta; class Pinopsida; order Cupressales; family Cupressaceae; genus Sequoiadendron; species Sequoiadendron giganteum. The sequence continues at coordinate 123,670,427 of VCHN02000014.1, forward strand.
ATCCCATGAAGCTATAGAACACACTAGTAAATATGAGAACCAGTCCCTGGCATCTCTTTTTAGAAACTGAATAAAAAGTTTCATAACAACATCTTTGCAATCAAGTTCAAATTCTCCCATCACATCTACAAATTCTTGTAAATGCATGTTTGTTGATTCAGACTTATCACTATTGAATTTTGGTATCTTATCTCTGATCTTAGATGGTATGAAATTTGGTTAACCCCAAATACCATTGAAATTTATAGCTCTGTACCTTTCAGTACTGAATTTTTTTTGAGAACCTAGCTGGGGTTGAGCACAAGCCATGATTACACTAGGAACCATGTAATGATTCATATATTTACGCATACATTTTATTATACCTTTACAAGTTTTGTAATATCAACATTGTAGTTAAACAAGGGCATTCTAACTTCCTTTGCAATATGATCTTAAGAATTTTCAATACAAATTTTATAACACTACTTGCTTAAGACCCTTCAATGGGAAAGATCAAAAGATAAACATACTTATTTATCATAATACAAAGATCTCAAATTATACCTTAGAAGTATGTAAAATTATTGCTACTATCCCTTTCTTAGTGCTATTTCACTTAGTAGGGAATCATCTATCATCAATTAGTTCTTGAATATTTCTCATAAATTTCCTTTTACACATGATAGTACTTTATCTAGATTATGAGAATACCTGGAAAATTGTAGCAGCTACTAATCTTTCTTCTTAACTAAATTTTTCTTAAGATATTGAACTCTCTTCACATCTTTCAATAGGTTATTTAGACAGAGTCGCCACCTCTCTTCTCTGAGGATTGAAGTTCAAGAAATATGAAGCTCTTTCAAAGATAAATTTCCTTTTGGGTCTCCTTCAATAGAAAAGTCACATAAATTCTTTGAATTTTTTTACAACACAACCATTTACAGGTCCGAAAACTTTAGAATATATGAACCAAATGTTCAAATGCACCAAATTCTTGACTCTTAAGGCTAGATGATCTTCTATTAGAGTTTTCTCAAGTATATCCCCAGCAGAGTTGCCATTTTTGTTGGTTATTTTTCTAGAAGAACCTTACAATCCTCTATAGGGTAGCCAACCCTTATGCTTAAGAATCTTCAAGGCCAGTGGCCATCACATGGGAGATTTGATGTTTAACCATTTCTCCCCTACACTTTCAGATCTGTGAAACCCGAGAGGGTGATCCCAACAATGTGTTTAAAAAAATTAGTGTGTTTAAGCATCAAACATAAGGTACATAGATAATTATCCTTAAATTTTTTAAAAGAAACAGTACCCTAAAATTTTGGCTGACCTTCATGGCAGTGCCTAACTCAAAACAAGAGAAAATTTAATTCATTAAATTCTACACACACCCATAATAAGATTTATATGCAAATTGATTATAACTTTGTGGTGAGTTGTTGAAATGATCAACACAATTACAATATGATTAACCTACTTAAAACTAGTTCCATATCCTCGGAATAGAGTCAATCCAAATACCCTCATGATATGATAACAATCTTTTTACATGAGAATACTCGTAGCCTTGAAAACACTGCATTAGAGTATTCCCACTTAACATCTCCACCATTTACTTCTTACTAGCATCCTAGTACATGATTTGTAATAAGTCTACAATTATAATCGAGTGTTTATATCCATTCATTGAATTGATGAGCAAGAATAAAACAATACACCCATGAGGAATCATAGAGAAAAATAAGATAACCATTATTATATCATTCATAACTTATATAACCAATACATTGAAGATAAAACTATAAAGACTTGTTACCATTCTGAAATATATTATCATTATCATTACCATTTCTGAACCATATAAATATTTACATACTCAAACCCTAAGACATACAACTAGATTGTTTAGTGTTCTATTTAATTCCTATATGATCAGTTCAAAAATTTCCAACTAACCGACCCTTGTAATCAGCCTTGAAATCCATTTTATAGAACAAGGGAGCAACAAGCACCAGACTAAATTAAAAAATTATATTTCATCTCATTTTAATAGGAGTTTCACTAGAATTCAAAATATTCCCCAAGCAGTTGTTATATCTAATCATTTACAAAACAGGGGAGAGAAAAATATATAAAAACCATTAGCTGGAGAAGACATGAAATGTCACCATCAACATAAAAGCGCAAACAAATAGAAACCCATATCAAAACAAACCATCCAAAAGGAAACAATTCAGCACAAAGGACCAAAAACTATGCACCAGCTCAAAAAGGAAATAGGGTGATATTATGCCTTGTCAGTACGAAAATAAGAATGCACGCTTGGTGTCCTTATCAATAGTGGTGTAGCCATCACCACATCATCTTCAGAATCAACCAAATAAGTCATGGCCATAAGATACTGGTGGTAGCCTGAATCAATTTTAGGTCCACTATCAAAAGAATTATCTGAAACTTGAATGGGAGAATGATGACATCCCATGTAAGCCCGATGATATTCTTCCTCATAGCTTCCCTCTTAGGCCTATCAACTTTCTTCTCCTTACCCTTGACCAATTCTTTCAAGACAATGTTGCTCCTCAGAGGATAAGTGTGCTTAAGAAAACTTCATGCAGACCTCCTATCAACTCTTGTATTCTTCTTTGGGGTCACAAGGACCTTGGGAATATCCTATTCATTCTTGGGAAGGGAACCCTAAGAATCAAGGAGATTGATTCTCCTAGACCTTTAGACTAGGCTAATATAAACAGTTACCTTACCCATTCTTGATAGAGTAACTCACCAAATTTCCTCAGGACAAAGACACCACCCTCACGTAAAAAGATAAGCTCAAATTTTGGAATTTCTAAGAACACTTCACACACTCATTCCCAGACTCTCAATTCTCATAGATAGTAAACGGTGAGAATAATAAGTACGAAATATTCATTAAATAGATCAACTGAAGCATGCATTCATTAATGTTCCAATAGAGTTCGCCCAAGTGAAATAACAACCCCCTTTGTTGATTTCAAATAGTGGTCGTGTATCCTCAGGCTGCCTAAAAATAATTATGCAATGCTCATGCATGTGAAGAAAGCAATCATTTAAATTCTTGAGGGTCGAAAATTGATAAATCTGCAAGTTTACACCATTACTACTCACTCGAGCAAATAAAAATGGGATCACATGGCTAATCATTGATTTTTAATGACAATTGTTCATCTCCTCATGAGATGGCATATTGGATAGCTAAGATTAAGTCAACACAGTCTAGAATTATGCCACCTTTGCCCTTGAATCCTCTAGCTAATAACGTTATGCTGACTGGATTCCAATTCATTTGTCTCATGGGCTCCACCCTTCAATTCAAATTGTGGAATAAATCCACGTTGCAATCGCCTGCTGACCCCATGGATTTATAAAGAATTATATTAATTCTGAAGAGGTGAGTGGGGAACAGTTGAGATTAAATATAGACATCACTTACAAGCCATCGATCAAGAACCCCTAGGCGTCACATATAAAAATGGAGAATGGGTCCCACACATTTGTTAGGACATGTGTCCACATTTTGCTGACCCTACAGTTTCTTAGAAACCTTTATGCTAATCGTGCGGGGTACATGGGGAATGAGATTGAAAGCCCCCCAGTCCAAATATTGAGAAAAATCTGAACAATGACATAATAGATACTCTAAAAAGGGGCCTGACTAGGTTGATGAGAATTAACCCTCGAGAAAAAGGTGAATTAAGACTTAAGTCATTTGATAAGAGTTTTTTTAACTCGACCTAGGAAAAATTTAGGCGATGGACATGTGCTCATTGACCAACAAACATAGGCAAAAGGGCCTATAAGATTACATTTTCAATGGCTCAAGCTACAACTTAAGTGAATGACAATTGAGTGTGACGGGTCAACAAAGGATAAAAAAAATGAGGGTTTATGAATAGGAAATTCTAAAAAAATGGCTTTTAACTAAAACCCTAAACCCAACCCCTAGGTTTAGAAGCAATGAAACACGACCAGGAAATAGATTAGCATAAAATTTTGTAATTTTTTTTAAAGCTCCATCAATGTGGATGGTAGATTGACTTGAATAGTTTGGGTAACCACTTGTTTTTATGTGTCAATGGGGTTGTTGGAACCACTTGTCAAGGGTTGACTGTGTGTGAGAGTGTTAATTTTCCCTTGTTGTCCTACTTGATGCATTTGGTTCACATTACCCTCTGTAACATTAGACATACTTGTGGTATTCATGGTGGCTGATGAAGATGGTGGTGCCCAAAATGTCGACTTTTGTTCCTAGACATGAAGTGAGACCAAGGTTGGTTCCTAGCCTATTTGCAAGACTAGATATTAAGGGTTGACTTGGCACAAGGGATGGAGTTGGTTGAATCGTAGATGAAGTCAAGCCTTGTGTCAATGATTGTGCAACAAAAGATGGGTAAACTAGAGCCACATTTTTGAATGCTTGATGTTCCATGATTTCTTCCCTAGTAAGTCCAAATGGATTGTTTGTGATATATTCTATCTCATACAACCGTGATGGAGATGAGGGTTGTTGTGATGGGGTAACTTGACTTCTTGGATCAAATTCTTGAGGATTGGGATCACTTGAGGTGAATGTGACTTTGGTTTTCTCCATGGTTATCTTGTGTTGTGATCTTGTCTTTACCATTAATTTTTTGCCACCTTTAGGAGAGTTGTATTGATATTTGTAATGTTTGAACTCTCTAGTTGACTCAAATTTGGGTAAAGAGAAGCCCTAAGTCTTTTTGGAGCAATGATGATAATAGGGGATGGAAAGGTGGTTGATGTGGGAAGTGATCTTTGCAAACATTTTGGGACAACAATTTTGACTTAAGAGTTTAATGTTTGATTTTTGATGTTTTATAATGGATGTTTATGAACTTGGAAATCTTTAGGGTATACTCGTGACCTTCAAGATAAACTAGTTGAAAGATGCTAACGAACTCAACTACATGCATGGAAAAGGATATATTTCACATACAAAGTAGCCAAGTTAGTGGTTGGTTTGATATATGTTTAAGTCAAACAGTGTTCATGTATTTAAATTTTTTGCAAATTTTGATGAAGTGAAGGATGAAATTTGATGAAGGGGTGTGTTAGTTCTCAAAAACACCAGTTTAAAAGCCACAAGAGGTTTCCAATCTCTTTGTATGTTTCAGGGTGACGAACAAGGCCAAACAGTGTATTTGAACCTTCTTCTCTTTAGGCTCTACCAAACCTAGGTGGGTGTACCTATGTAAATGATGTATACTTGATTGTATGATTCCTACTTGTGCAATCTATCCACAATGGATATTAGGAGTCGAAATATGTAATCCTAATTTGGTATAAATTGTAAAAACAATATCAAGGATAAATCTAATATGTTCAATTAATAGATGTAAGGTTTTTAAAAATAAATTTGACAAAATTAAATGATGGAGGGAGTAAGACTAGTGACTTTTTCGGTAAATGGAGTCAAATGAAGATCTAAAACAAATGACTTGTATTGGCTATAAATTAAACTATTTGGCACACTATAGTTTATATCTTGTATAAACGTGCAAGATAATGATTGACAAAATCTACTTATGGATCCAACTGACACAACTAAATTACTTGTGATTTATCAAGAGGATTTTAACCTTTGATTGAAAGAACCAATTGAATAAACCACACAAAAACAACATATGAGGCCAAATTGGAGAGAAAATGGCAATCGTAATTATATGGCTCTTCTTTACTGATCCAAATAATATATCCATATTACTATGATTTGAGTATAAGGTTTTTAATTCTTCTTAAAGAGACCAATTAATCACACCACACAAGAACAAAAAATGTGTTTTGATAAACTGAATGTATCCTTGATACACTAATTTAAATAACAAGGAGATATTAAGTTGGAGACAACTAAATAACATAATATTTTCAACAAACAATTGATACCAATATGAAGCCACGAAATGAAAGATCTTTCATTGATCTCCTAAAAAATATGCTTGCAACATAGTCTTTCGAAATGTAAAAATTATGGAAGCTTTTTGTAATATATCTATCTTATCAGCCTATTCTAAAAAAAATTGTCTTCCCCTTTCAACCATCAAGAGTTCAACATAAATATCAATATTATGAAGGGGACACACCTCTTCATAAAAGTCTTTTGAGACTAACAACAATTAAACATAAAGATTTAGGCTCTAGTTAGCCATAAATGAACTTTAGCCATATGATCTAGGTAATCATGTCTTCCATGAAAATCAACGTCTTCTACTGCATTCCTTGCAGCTATCTCCATGACTACCATCTTTTCTAGGTTCTCACAAGTATCATCTAATGCTAAGTCATTATTCTTTTATAATTCAAAATAGTTTTTTGATATTAACATACACTCCTCTATCCATCCATCAATGTCCTTCTACTCTCCTCCTTCTTTGAACAACGCAGTAACTCCCTCTTTTGCAACATCAATGAGTTCCATTGAATCTTCTTACAGTTCATCATGATACTCCTTTTTTCTTTGAATATATTCAGTGGCTATTATAGTTCTACTATCAGGAGGATATTTTTTTGTGCTTCTTAGATCTTTTCTTGGATTCAGTCACTCTCCCTTTTTTTCTCTTGAAATGCAGTATGACTTTGGGAATGAGTTCCCCATAATTTGTTCATCCAAATCATCAATTTAGTGTGCCTTTTCTATAGTACCATAGAGAGTACCTCATATCTTGTCTTAGCCACATGTGCCTCCTCTTGTTTTCCCTTTCACGGAGAGCTTTCCCCCTATGTCAATAACTTAGTATTTTTTAGAAATTCGTTTTCTCTCAGTACTCTCTCATTACTTCTCTTGTACATATCCCTCTCTTTTATCAACATTTGAATTTGTGCTTTGTTCAACTTGGCCACATTGATGCTAATGTCAGTAATAGCTACAAGATCAACTTCACACACCTTTAGTGTCATCACATGTCCAAATGCCTTATCTATGTCTATGATCACAGACTTCTTATGTGGAAGGTACATAACCCCAATCATGAGAGAGTTCTCATATGGATTATATTTAGACCCGATATATACTTTTGTAACACATTCAGGGATAATTTTGTGAGTAGTATTATTATTATGTAAGAAACTATCAAAGACAAGAGTTGGATTTAAATCCAAACAAAGAAAGATCATCACAGCAGATTCTTCTATCAATTTTCTTCCCTTTTCTAGGGCCATATTCCTCACCTCATTATCCACATCCAACTTCAAAGTATTCAACAATTTAGTCTCATTGCTAGGTGTGATACTTGTGACAGAGTCCCTTATTTATTTTTCCTTTTGCTTGTATAGGAATGACCTAAATTCAGATGAATTTATAAATTCATTATCAGAAACAAATGATCAATAGCCCGGCTGCTTGATATCTACATCATAATTTTCATCAACTTCATGCTCTCTATTGGAGAGTTGATATTTTTCAATTTCGGTCTTAGAGATCATTTCATTATGACCTTGATGTTCCTTTTCATGAGTGACTTCATTACTTCCAGAGGATAACATTTTTGCCTCTTTTATCTCTTTCAGTTGTTGCTCAATTCTCATATTATATTCATCAATAGCTAATTCGACCTCCCTTTCTTCCATGTTTCTAATTATATCATCTTTTGGGTAAGGTATATGTACATATCCGCCCAAATTTACCTTCTTTTTAGTAGCATCAACTTACCCTTCTAGATCAAATCATTTTCGCAATGTAGCCCTTTTCATATTAAACTATGCCATTTTATCTAAAATTCAGTCATATCCCTCCTTTGCTAGCACAGTAAAATCCCCAAAGCATAAAGTACTTGGCATAAATGATTTTTTTTCATAGGAACTTAGATTCATAGCACTTGAGTAGACCATCTACCTAACAATTTCTAAGTATGAAATTCTATTTGGAACTATTTTTGGTAAGAGAAAGGGTGTATCCTCAAAACCATATACTCTGATCATGGTAGCATTAATATAACAATAACAATCACCCCAATTATGCTAAAAAATTATGGTTCCACCAAAATCTCTGAGCCTCAGAAATATTTTGATCTCATCAGTTAAGGAATACTCACAGTGGTGATTGAAAAATCTATACAATGTTTTCACAAAATGCTCCTCAAAAAGAACATAGTTATAATTCAAAAACCTTCTCTCCTAAATAGCAGTCCACAGTTTTATTGGCAAGGGTTGGCCCTTCTTATCATACTATGTAATTTTCAATTCTTCAGGCCACATCATCATCTTCTGACCATAATATAATATCAAGTGCATAATACTGGAATAATGTCTGAATTGCAGTGGACGATTCATTTTTGATAGCCATCAACCCTAAGTCAATTTCATTGGAAATGTAAGAAACATAATCAAATGGTGGAATTATGGCACTGAACATCTGCCGCAATCACCATTGGTCCAATTGACATGAATTCAGGAGCCTCAGACCCTAATACTTGATATACTGAGAGGTATGTGTACTTCAAGTAAGGTTTGAATATATCAACATGAAAAGGAGGTTCATCATTATCTTCAAGTGGGACAAGGTTCCCATCTTTCCTAGGTCTATGCAATGGAAATCTCCACCCTTTGTAGGTTGCGTCCATTCTCGAGTATTCCCTTTCCAGATCTTTGTACACAATTGGCTCATCACACAAGCCACTTAGGTTAAAAACTTTTGAAATTGTAGCCTTAGACACAGATATGAATGGTTTTCCTTGTAAATCACACAGCTTTCATGTCAGGGTTGTAATTTTTAGCCAATAGTTTCATTAGCTCCACATTCACAAACATATTAAGCACAACTAATTTCCCCAAATCAAGGTTCCATGGATTACACACTGGTTTGAACCTATTTCTTTGATGGTAATGGAACATAAAAAACTTGTATCCTCTAATAGAAGTCCAAGCATCTCCTATATGCTTGCATTTGTCCTCAATTTTTTCTATATTGACCCTTAATTTTGTGGACCTCCTAGCTGTCGACTCAGAGTCACGCAATTGATCAATAAGGTTCTAGTTGAATTTCCTCTATTGATTTTGAATCATCGCTCATTTCAGTCCTTTGTTTTTTTTATTTTTCTTTGACTACCCTCACCCTGTTGGTTTCTACCTTTGGTTTTTCCAAAACTAGGGCGTTCCATTTACAATCCTTTGAATTAAAATTTACTAATTGTAGAGGAGTTTATGAACTTACTTGTGAGTTGTCTATCACACCGTGCTCCCTAAATTCTGCTTAGCCTTTCATGCTTGCTTCCTGCAATTCCTGATAATTCCCTTTATTCTTAATTTCCATTGATTATGAATGTTCATATGGAGTTCATTCGTGAGGCCATTAATGTTAGCCTCTATAATTGAATGCAACGGTCTTCTCAAAATTCAAATTGTTAGAGTGACAAAAAAGATTGGGGTGAACCCACAAAAGTGGTTTACAATTCGAGTGAGGAAGGAAAACTTCCAAAAACCTCACCCATACAAAAAAAAATTGTTTTGAGGTGTTCGAGCTAACTCAATGTTCGAACGAACCCAAAAGGGATTTGCTCGAACCAGGGGTTCGAGCAAACCACTTTGCATGTGGGAACCCACATTTCCCATTGTGGAAAGGGGGTTCGATCAAACCCTAGTTCGCCCGAACCCCTGGGGGTTCGACCGAACCCATTAGGTTCACTCGAACTACCCTTTTCCCACCTTCCCACCCTCTGACACAAAAAGACTCCAAGCTTTCGCCCTTCGAAGCTCAGGTTGAGCATGAAAATGGAGGATACTTCATAGACCCAACTGGAAGATGGTAGTCATCGGAATGAGCTATCCAACAAATATAATTTTAATATGTTTTGGTTTTATTATGTATGTGTTTTTTAGTTTTATTAAACATAGGTTTTTCACCGAAAATCAAGCTCTTTGTTTTGCACATGTGGAAAAATAGAAAATTATCAAAATAAATTTTTAAAAAATATGTTTTTGTTGGGTACTGATGTCCTTGATCCATTAAAAAAAATAAAATGAATTTCGATACATACAAAAAAATTTATGTTCTATACAGTCCGCCTATGTCTGAATTGCAATTAGTTTGAGTTCGAAACTTGATTAAGGAAATAGTATTCAATAAAAAACTATGAAACCAAATGAAAGTGCTAGATATCATAGTTACAAATCTAAATTCAAAAAAATAAAAAATTTATCCTTCATTAAAAAAAATTTATGTTGTATACAATGAGCGTCACTTTTTAAAAATGTTGTTTTCTGAAAAAAACCAGTTTTTGTCGGAGATGGAAATAGAAGTGTAATCTGATTCCAAAAATTTTGAAAAAAATATTTTTAGAATCTACAAATAAAGTGTGATAAGACTCTAGTTTGCATCATCTTCAAATTACTCATGGTTTAGCTGCTATAGGTGCCCGAATGTGAAGATTTAGTTAAAAATAATAATTGCAGTGTTTAGTTTGGCCGAAAATTGTAAACCACTATTGTGGGATCACCCATTGTATCAGTGAGACCCCTTTCACCTTAGGACAAATTGTGTTTTTCATTTGGCACCATATTTTTTTATACACTTTTGATTGATCACTCATACATAACTAAATGTCTCTTCAATTGAAAATATCCCTTTAGCTCCTTCTCTTGATGGACAGGACTATTTGACATTTTCACCGATGCCATGCAACAACACTTTATGTTTTTCCTCAGCTTATATCACTTCAAAGAGAAAATTGGAAGGTTCCACTGACGTGTAGATGGTCTGATTTTCTCAGAAGTTTCTTCAGTCATCACCCCATGTCCTTTTGACAAGCATAAGTCATCCATTTACTACCACCGAGCTGACATAACCCATCACTAAGAGAATGAGATAATTCGCTGATGTGCTTTAGTCTCCTCAATGTGCTTCCTTTTACCACTTTATCAACTGGGAAGGATCAGCGAGATTTTCCCCAAAATCAGTTTCATCGGTGAGACTCTCCTTATCAGAGAGAATAGATAGTTTCAATTCGATCATATATGTCTCTTGCTTTTGCTTCATTCATTCGGCGGAATCGATGAGACCTTCCCCGATACTTCCTCCATCAAAATGAATTATGATATTAGTGAGATCCGAGGATGCCAAGTCGATGATGTATGTCTCCCTGATACAACAAATCTCTAATTTTATTGGTAGGAGTATGTGTGTCTCTCGTCAATGGGATTTCCATTGGTGTGACTTTTGATCTCGGTATGATTTCAAAAGATTTTCTCTAACTATTTTGATTACATCGATCAACTTATATTAGTAGAACAATAGGATTTTTCCTACTAATTATGCAACTTTGTTATCTTATGGACCTTTTGATCGTTGTGACTTAACTCATGTCTCGTTGATTTGCTAGAGGTTTTCAAATGAGGGATATGTGATGTGTTGATTGGGAATATATGTGTATGATCTCTCCAATAAGGGGCAATTATTCATGATATGGTAAGTAGCTCTACTATATTTTGGCTATGCATGACATGATAATGGTGTTGAATGATGAAATGATAAATGGCAATGAAAAAATAAAAATAAAACTTGAGACAAAACTAAGAATTACATAGATCAATTGCCTTTTGTGCTTTTCTTTTTTGTGACCAGGGGAATATTTGTATCCATGAGGCCATCTTGGAATATATTTTTTCATACTTATCTTACCGATTTTTATTGATCACAACATTGATGTGAAGCAAATTCTTGTGGGGACTAGGAGAAAAGTAATTGAATGGTGGTGAAAATGTCAGAAACTTTTAGTCCCAATAGTGGCTCTGTTTGGGGATGAATGATTGTGAGATCATTGCAAGAATTCAGATCACTAGGAGAGAATACCAAGTAGCATTTGACATGGGATGGTGATGGAAATGAGGAAAATGAAGAATGGTAGAGGTGGTATGAGGTCCTATTCTACTGTGCATGGAAAAGTTTCACTTATTTTAGAAGGTTATCTAGGAATTGTCCATGCACTGGAAATCCCTAACCTTCACCTATTCTATTGTGCATGGAAATGATACATTTTAAGAGGTTTGTCAAGAGTTTTCCATACACTGGAAACCCTTAATCCTCTATGTTTTTCAAGAAAAAAAAGTGCTTAAGAAACACCCCATGTATAGGAAATTATTGCTCCTCTCTTGACATGTTTTGCAAATAATAAGAGTCCTCCCCTCCTTTCCCAATGATAAAAAAGGGACCTTAGCACAAGGCTTCAAAATTTCCATGCTTTCTCTTTTCCTGACATCTAGCATTCCATATTAATATTGAATCATTCTCCTCAAATTTTCTATCTTTGGCTTTCTTATCAAAAAGATATTTCATTTGTGATTGAAACTTCACATTTTTCTTTTGGGCCATTCTCCTTATTTTATCAAGTTCTGCAAGTTGCTCCATCCTTTCCTCCATTGGTTCTAAAATATCTAAATCTTCATGAAGGATAAAATTATAAACTCGTAAAATGTTTTGTAATGGCATCCTGGCTTGTGTTTCATATACAAGTTCAAATGGGGATTTTCCAATTGCCTTGTTTATAGTAATCCTATCCGCCCACACAACCATTCTCAACTTTGAGTCCCGTACCTTCTTGTTTCAATTTAGCATCCTTCTTATGATCTTCAAAAGACTTTTATTACTGGATTCTACCTGGCCATTTTCTTGTGGGTGGTATGCGACAACATAAGAAACAGTAATGCCGTACATGTTGCAGAAGTTTTTGAATTCATCAAACCTAAAACACATCCCATTGTTTGTGATCAACCTTACTGGTGTACCAAATCTAGTTATGATATTCTCCATAAGAAAATTTATTACCACCTTCCTTGTTGCTTGTTTTGTTGGGATTGCCTCCACCCATTTAGTGAAATAATCAGTTGCTACTAATATCCATTTATGTTCTCCACCTGATTTTTCTTGTATTTCCCCAATGAAATCAATTCCCCATTGATGGAAAAGGGCTTCTACTTGTATTTTTGACAAGCTTCATATCTTCTTACATATGCAAAAGAGTCATTGAAAACCTTAGGCCAATAATAGCCTTCCTTGAGAATCTTATGTGTAGTGGTTTTGGTAGAATACTAACCTCCACACACTCCTTCATGCATCTCCCTCAAGACATGTTTTGCTTGTGATTCATCTAGAAAAAATAACAATCCATCCCTATTTTTCCAAAATAGATCCCCTTCTATGAATACGTATTTAGATGCATGCAACTTTAGAGTCCTCTTTTGATTATCATTCAACCCTTCAAGGCACTTCATGTGTCTGAGATAATACACTATGTTTGTGTACCAAGGAGTACATTCAATGCTTGTAACTATACCATATTCATTTTCTACATTATAAATTTGGTTAGCATCAATATTGTCTTTTGCCATTAATTTTCCTAGGCTCTATCCCCTTACTAACTTGGTAATCTGAATTTTCATATTGAATTCTTGGACTTTGTTAATCCATCTAGACCTTTTCCCTATCACCTCTGTTTGTACTAAGATATATTTCATAGCTGCATGTGACACATATGAAATTAGTTTGCCTCCAACTAAGTACAGTCTGAAATATTTTGCTACTTTCACCAATGCATAAGCTTATTTATCTATAATATCATATTTTAGTTCCGACCCTTGCAGTGATTTTCTAAAGAAGGATATAGGTTTCTCATACCCTTCATCATTCTTTTGTAACATAACAACTACTATGGTGTGGAATGAAGAAAATGAAAATAATTGGAAAGGTTTGGTAAAATTGGGTGATTTAAAAATAGGGGGTATGTGAAGGATCATGATGGGCCTAAAAGTGGTAATATGTAAGCCATATGATGGTCCATGTGGCTGATGACTTTTTTTTTACCCAAAATTGATGAAACGAAAAGGGTTTTTAGAGGAGATTCTCAGCTTTCCACCAATACAAATTATGCTTTACTTTGAATTTAATAAATTTTTATTATTCATTTTCTATTAGAATTACGAATAAAGTCTTGATTGATAGGTTGATTGAAAAACAATTATAACTTTCAAATGGTATCACATTTTTTGAATCCGAAACATGTGTCACATTCTATGCTTTGCATACTATAGGATTAAAAAATAAAAAATTGAATTTCGTGAATTTTTGACCAAGGTAAGGTGGTTAGATAGACAAGCTTTTATATTTTTTTTTAAGTTGTAATAAAAAATTCATAATTAATTATTCACTTGGAAAAAAATTATTAAAAAATATGCATCACATTGGAATATGAGTCCTCTACTTATATCTAAAAGATGATAAAAAAATATTATCATTTTATTGTGGTTAGGGTGGTCAGACAGACACCTACTTCTTATTTTTACCCTGAAATTTAAATACTATTGCATTGAAATTTCAAATTTTCACCAAATAGATTAATTTTTTTAAAATAAAGGTCTAGTACTTTAGAAACTACATTCAATTTTCTACAGATTCTACTTTTACACTTTTTTGAAATAATGTAGATAACTTATTCAAATTTTTACGTCAAGTTGTCTAACTCTGATTTTTTGTCTTTTTATTGCCACGTAAGGGCCTATTTTTTCCATGATGATCTTGCACATACCCTAGGTGGTTCTTTGATGGATAGAAAGGCTTCCAAGGCTTCTGTAGTCCAATCTATATTTTCTCCTTTCTTCAGCATTTTGGATATAGGTTTAATGATCTCAGAAAAATATGATACAAATCTCCTAACAAAGTTAATTTGTCCAAAAAATGATTGAATGGCTTTGATAGTTTTTTGAATAGGGATTTTGTCTATGGCTTCCACTCTTTCAAGATCTATTCTAATTCCTTCTTTTGATACAATATGCCCCAAAAGCTTACCCTCTGTGACAGCAAAATGATATTTTTTAGGGTTGAGATTGATACCATATTCCAAAGCCCTAATGAATATTTTCTCCAAGTGTTCTATATGGTCTTCTGCCCTTTTTGGAATAAGCTATGAGGTCATCTTGGTACACTACAATTATAGCATTGATTAGATCTACAAACGCCACGTACATGGCTCTTTGGAAATTTGCCGCTACATTTGTGAGACCAAATGACATTGTTACATAGACATATGTCCCCCACGGTGTGGTAATTTTTTTTTTGTATTTCTCATATTATTTAACTTTGACTTGATTATATCCATAAAATCCATCCATCATTGACAACAACTCACATCCTGTTACCCTATGTAATATGGCTTCCATATTTGGGAGCAGGTAATTATCTTTAAGGGGAGAAACTTTTAAAATTCTGAAATCCACACATAGTTTAATGTCCCCATTTTTATTTCTTATTGGAATCAGGTTTGAGACCCAGGTTGAATGTCTAATGGGTTTGATAATACCTCCATCTCTAAGTTTTTCCAGTTCCTCTTGCATTTTTGGATCCAAAGTTATGTTGATGGGTCTCTATTTTTGTCTGAATGATTTTGCACCTAGCTTTAATGGAATATCATGTTGGAAAAGATCTTCTCTATATGTCTTGAGATCCTCAGAAGACCAAGCAAATACATTCTTTTATTTTCTCAACAATGCAATCAGCATTTTCCTAATCGTTGGACTTATCTTTTTTCCAATGTAAACTCTTTTTGGTGCTAGCTTAGTCCCTAGATTGATTTCTTCAATATCCTCTCTTTTTACCAGTGTCTGCTTCATGAGAGAATCATCATTTCCATCATATGCCCTTTCTAGTGCCACAAGTCCTTTAGGGAGTTTGTTTGTTTTGAGCTACAAAACTTATTTTCCGAACATAGTCTATTTTCCATCTACCTCTTCCATGAATGCATTAAAGTTGACCTCCTGGGTTTCATACTAATCTATGCAATGGAGAAAATTTATGAGATCAGTGTCATCATTGAAGACTTTCTAGCTATAAATATTATCAGGGATAGCAAGCCTTGTTTTGAATTCCACTTGAGAAACCCCAACCAAGGTGATATCATCTCCTTTTAGGGCTACATTAGCTAGGAAATCTGCCATCAAGTTTTTAGACCTGTCTATCCATTCAATGGAAAAGCATCAATTAATTCAATTGTATCCCACACAACATTTTTATATTGTTTTAACCTTTTGTTTTTTGTAGCATATTTTGAGCTAACCTACAAAATGATAAACTCAGAGTCTCCAAGAATAGTTTGTACTTTGATCTTGTGTTTGAAAACCATATTCAAACCAATTAGCAGGGCTTCATATTCTTCTATATTATTTGTACATTTGAATATCATTAGAAATGAATACTTGAATGTAACTTACCTTCAGGTGAAATAAATATTTCCCCTGCTCCATTTCCTTCTTGATTACATAGTGCATCAAAATACATCTTCCATACACCATGTTGATCTTTAGAAATATTCTTATCAATTGGGTCAATATTCACCAATTCAGGCTGGGAAGGCTCTATCCTAAAACTCCCTAAATCCACATCATAGAAACAATTTAGCTACTCTTGAGAAACATAATCCACAATCTGATTCATCCTTGGTTCTCTATATAACTTGAACTCTCCACCATTGATTGGTATTGTGGCACATGACAAGTCGAACTATACATTTCCTCCAACTTCTGCAGTCCATTGTCTTGAAAAAAACATTCCAAAATGAGGAGGTGTATCAATCACAATTATGTAGATATTATAAGTTACTTGTGGATAAGAAGCCAACTTCACCTCTACATCTTTCATAATTCCTATCACGGGGACAAGCCTACTATCCATAGCATAGCATTTTTCACCATTAGTGCCCACCCACATGCCAAGTTGTTTCACGGCCCCTAATGGCATGATGTTGATAGCAGCCCCTGAATCTATCATACAATTTCTTACCAATTTGTTATTTATGAGTATTGTGGTGAAGAATGGATCAACTTGTGGAGGATTCATCAATGCATCACTAAGACAGATCTCATGAACCTTTACCTTCTCCTGCTTATTGGTCTTGGTAGTTTCTTTTCTTTCCAAGTAAATGCTTTTATCATTCCCATTAGATATCAATTGAATAGCACTATCCCTACATTCTTTTATTTTCATCATTTCAAGTAATGGGATTGAAATATTTTCCTAGGATAAAGATTTTGTGAAATCAAAAAAGACACTTTATGTTTTTATCATCTTCCTTTGCTCCAGCGAATCTCCTTTGTTCTCCTCTTTTTCTTATTTGTTTGTTTGATTAAACTTTTTCTTGTCTCTATGCAATTCTTTGTTTTCTTCCTTATGAACATGATTTTGTTCATTCTTATCATGCCGTTTATTTTATATTGTTTTTGAAGCTCCATGTGTCGCTCCTTTGTCTTTCATAAATATTCCTCTTGGAACAACCCCATCTTCATTTACTATTTTGTTTCTCAACCAATATTTTCTCTTCGCCTATTCTACTGCAGCAATGGTTAATTTCATAATCTCTTCCTCAGTTGGTCGTATTATATTGAATTTACCTAAATGAGGTGGGGCACTAAGAGAACATTTCTCATCATTCATTTCTTCATGATCAAAACAAACTTGTTGCTTGGCCATAGGAACATTGTACCTCTGGTTATCAACATCATACTCATAACCTCCTTCTTCTGAAGATGCATATCCCTGCTCAATGGGATGGAGACTGTGGGAAGTTAAATAGATTCTATGATCTTCTTCATTATTGTCTACTAGAATGTCCTCTTCTTATATTGATTGTGCTACAATACAATGGTCAAAGGAATGTGGCAAGTTGTAAAATCGACACCAAGGATTATTGTTTACCATAGATGCTCCTCTTTTTTTAAAGGATCTGAAGTCTCCTTACTTTTAGGCCTATCCATCACAAGCTTTCCATCCTTCCAGTTTGTATTATAAGGCATATCATGCAACCTAGGCCTTTCATTTCTGTATGTATTTTCTTGTCTATTCAGAGAGTTATTAATATTTTGAGGAACCCTAGGATTATCTCTCTTCCCAATCATCCCCGCAACCCTTCTATTATTTTCAATAGTCAATGCTATTTTCTGTGCTTCAGCAAAATTTCTAGGGCACCTATTTCTAAGTACATATCCTATCTTTGGATCAAAATCTTTGAGATAAATACTTAATGTTGCAAGGTCAGCCAATTTGGATCAAGGAGGTATCTTATTATGCAATTTGGAGAACCTCTGGTTGAAGTCATAAACTGACTCATTCTGATACTTCTGGATGCTTATCAATTCATGCAAGGCAAATTATGGTGCACATTGTTTCCCATATTGTTCAAGGAACTGATCATGAAACTCATGAATAGAAACAATAGAAGTTGCCAGTAAACTATTAAACCAATCTCTAGCTTCTTCAGTTAGTGACATCATAAATAGCCTCATTTACACATATTCATACTGCATATCCAGATCTTTAATAAAAGAATTAAAACTTATTAAGTTTTCTTCAATTGTGACTGCACTACAACCTGTGAATTCTGGGACAAGACCTCTCTAACCGTTTTCCATGGGGTAAGGATATATTTGGAATCCCGCTAATTCAAATTGTTTGATCATAGTTGTGTAGTGTTGTGGAGGTGGGTTTTGAGGATATTGATATTGGTATAAGGGATTATTGTATTGTATGTGGTGTTGTGGAACATATTTTTGGCTAGGTGGTGGCATGTATTATTGGCAAGGGGGTGGTTGAGCATTTGATGATATGGATTGATTTCCTTACTATTTTTGTGGTTCTTTTGGTGGATTTGAAGGTCTTGCATTAGTATTATTTTTCCTATGAGGTGGAGTGTATTTAGGAAGATTAGCTATTTGAATATCAAATTGGACTTTAGACTGCAACTTTAAATCCTAGAGTTCTTTTATCACCTGGAGCTTTTGTTCATATTCTACCCTTTTTCTTTCTAGTTCTTGTCTTTCATACTCCAACTGTGCATTTAATTCTTCCTAAGTCATGTTTTTATAGTTTTCTTCAGAGGCTACATTATCAAGGGATTCATTCTGATTACCTTTGATTAATTTCATTTCATGATCATATTCATGTTGTCTCTTGTTTGTTTCAACCTCCAACCTAGCCTTGAATTCTTCCTCTTTCTTAGGATCTAGTCAAGGTAGAAAGGATTCCTCTTTTCTTCAGGAGTGTGAGGTTCTCCTGATGACTTATTCTCATTTTTCAATGTATCACAGTGATTATATGTCTCAAGGTGTGGTTTTGATGTCTTTCCCTTACTTTTTAAGCAAATTTCATCAGACACCTTCTTGCCCTTATTATTCTTGTGTGCCCATTTAATCTTGTCATTAGGACCATCTTTATACAAGGACCTTCTATGCTACATGTTGTGAAATATTGTGATGATCTGAAATCTAAGGTGAGTTTTTATGTATACTTTATTTTTTAAGTCTTAATCCACTTATCTCTTCAGAGTCGCCACTCACTTTTTAGAGAAGTGAGAAAATTTTGTAGTTTCTTGTTCCCAGTAGAGTCTTCTAGAAGGTGACTCTATGATGAAGGCCTGGATTTAGATTTGAATCCTTAGTAGAGTCACCAATCTTTTAGTTCTCAAAAATGTTGGTTAAAAAACCACAAGAGGTTTCCAATCTCTTGGTACATTTCAAGCTAACGAACAAGGCCAAACAATGTATTTGAAAGTTCTTCTCTTTAGGCTCTGCCAAACCTAGGTGGGTGTACCTATTTAAATGATGTAGACTTAACTATATGATTCCTACTTGTGCAATCTATCCACAATGGCAATTGGTAGTGGAAAGATGTAATCCTAATTTGGTATAAATTGTAGAAACAATATCAAGGTGAAAACTAATATGTTTAGTTAACAGATGTAAGGTTTTGAAAAATAGATTTGATAAAAATAAATGATGTAGGGAGTAACAACAGTTCCTTGTTGGGTAAATGGAGTCAAATGAAGATCTAAAATGAATTAATTGTATTGCCTTTAAATCAAACTGTTTGGCACATTATAGTTTATATCTTCTATAAAGAAGTAGGATAATGATTGACAAACTCTACTTATGGATCCAATTGACACAACTAAATTACTTATGATTTATCAAAAATATTTTAACCTTTGCTTGAAAAAACCAATTGAATAAACCACACAGAAACAACAAATGATGCCAAATTGTAGACAAAATGGAAATCCTAATTATATGGATCTTCTTTATTGATCCAAATAATATATCCAGATTACTGTGATTTGACTAGAAGGGTTTTAATTCTTTTTAAGGAAACCAATTCATCACACCACACAAGAACAATAAATGTGTTTTGATAAACTGGATGTATCCCTGATACACTAATTTAAATAAAAAGAAAATATTAAGTTGGAGACAATCAAATAACTGAATATTTTCAACAAACAATTGATACCAATATGAAGCCACAAAATCAGATATCTTTCATTGATTTCCTCAAAAATATGCTTGCAACATAGTCTTTCAAAATGTAAACTTTATGGAAGATTTTTGTAATCTATCTATCCTATCAACCTATTCTAAAAACATATTGTCCTCCCCTTTCACCCATCAAGAGTTCAACATAAATATCAATATTATGAAGGGGACATGCCTCTTCATAAAATTCTTTTGAGACTAACAACAATTAATCATAAATAGTTAGGCTCTAGTTAGCCATTAATGAACTTTAGCCATATGATCTAGGTAATCCTATCTTCCATGAGTATCAGCGTCTTCTATTGAATTCCTTGTAGCTATCTCCATGACTACCATCTTTTCCAGGTGCTCACAAGTATCATCTAATGCTGAGTCCTTATTCTTTGCTTCTTCCAAAGCTTTTCGCAATATCAACCTACACTCCTCAATCCATCTACCTCTTTCCTTATGCTCTCCTCCTTCTTTGAACAGTGCAGGAACTCCCTCTTTTGCAACATCAATGAGTTCCTTTGCATCTTCCTTAAGTTCATTGTGATAATCCTTGTGTTTTCTCTGAATATCTTTAGCGGCTGTTATAGTTCTACTATCATGAGGATCTTTGTTTTGTGCTTCTTGGATCCTTTCCTGGATTCAGCCACTCACCCTTTTATGCTCTTGAACTGCAATATGACTTTGGGAATGAGTTCCCCATAATTTTTTCATCCAAATCATAAAGTTAGTGTTCATTTTTTGGAGTACCATAGAGAGTGCCTCATATCTTGTCTTAGCCACATGTGCTTCCTCTTTTTTTCCCTTTGACTGAGATGTTTCCCCCTATGTCAATAACTTAGTATCTTTTAGAAATTCATTTTCTCTCAGTACTCTCTCATTAATGTTCTTGTACATATCCCTCTGTTTATCAACATTTGAATTTGTGCTTTGTTTAACTTGGCCACATTGATGCCAATGTTAGCAGTAGCTACATGATCAACTTCACCCACCTTTAGTATCATCACATGTCCAAATTCCTTTTCTGTGTCTATGATCATAGACTTCTTATGTGGAGGGTATAGAGCCCAAATCATGAGAGAGCTCTCATTTGGATTATATTTAGACCTGGTATATACTTTTGTAACTCCTTTAGGGCTGATTTTGTGAGTATTATTATTATTATTATGCAAGAAACTCTCAAAGACAAGAGCTGAATTTAAATCTAAACCAAGAAAGATCATCATACCAGATTCTTCTAACAATTTTCTTCCCTTTCTAGGGTCATATT
Source organism: Sequoiadendron giganteum (assembly GCA_007115665.2). NCBI lineage: Eukaryota > Viridiplantae > Streptophyta > Pinopsida > Cupressales > Cupressaceae > Sequoiadendron > Sequoiadendron giganteum. The sequence goes on from VCHN02000014.1 coordinate 123,691,998, forward strand.
CCTCATCTCATTATCCACATCCGACTTCAAACTATTCAACAATTCAGTCTCATTGCTAGGTGTGATACTTGTGATAGGGTCCCTTATTTCTTTCCCCTTTTGCTTGTATAGGAATGACCTGAATTCAGATGACTTTATAAATTCATTATCAGAAACAAATGATCTATAGGCTAGCTGCCTGGTATCTACATCAAAATTTTCATCAACTTCATGCTCTTTATTGGAGGGTTGATAGTTTTCAATTCCAGTCTTAGAGATCTTGTCATTACGACCTTGATGTTCCTTTTCATCAGTGGCCTTATCACTTCCGGAGGATAACATTTCTGCCTCTTTTATCTTTGTCAGTTGTTGCTCAATTCTCCTGTTATATTCATCAATGGCTAATTCGGCCTTCCTTTCCTACATTTTTCTAATTATGTCATCTTTTTGGTGAGGTATATGTAAATATCCACCCATATTTACCTTCTTTCTAGCAGCATCAATGTACCCTTTTGGATCAAATCCTTTTCGTGGTGTAGCCCTTTTCAAAATGAGCTGTGATATTTGATTTATGATAATAAAAATTAAAACATTTTTCAATATATTTTATTTTATTATAGTAAACCAATTATACAACAATATCAGTCATATCTATTATTAATTCAGTGGAAATTATTCTTTTGCAAAAAAACTCAAGGTCTTGGAAATATATATAAAAAAATGTTAATGTGGTGAATTATCCATAGCTGTGAATTGTTGGCGTGAATTTGCTTGAAGCCTAATATTAGTTAGTTCATAAGATATAATATTTATGAATTAGTTTAAAACTCGCAAGATAATTAGATCAAAGAATTACCTAATTAAATTATTAGATTATACTTTTATTAAATTTTGATACTTAACAATAAATTGGTTGAACTTTATTCATGTCAAAACTTTAGTTAATAACTTTATATCATATATAACATATTCTAATGAAACATAGTGGAAGAAGATTCCAATTATAATGATTATAAAATATCTCACAGATCTTTTGAAAAGAAATTTTTCCTTTATTTTAGTTACACAGTAAAATCTGAAAAGACATTGTTATAAGAAAGTAATCATACTTATAAAAAAATTCTTTGATAAATAATACAAACCATGAAAATATAAATAAAAAATTAAAAATGACACTTCCATTAAAATTATAAAAAAATTAGAAAAACAACAAGATTGAGTAAATCTCTATAAGTTACAAACCGATATAATTTATTAATACTTACCAATATATTTTAATTAATTAAGAAAATCACATTTCTAACATAATTTCATTGATCGAAGTTAACAGATATCAATTTTAATCTTTAAAGTATGAAACAAATAAATATATAGCTAAACGTTAATAGCTCTATTTCTCAAATAATGCTGTAGTCCCATTAATTTATGGGCCCACGTTATCCTCGACCTCGTATCCAAAATTCTCTCACTTCCATCCGCTATCATTTTAACTCTGTCGGTAACTTACATTAGGTTAAGATAAAATGAATAAAAATGTTTGGAGGTTATAGATTCAATATAATAATATTGAGACGTCCTTTCATATCTTAATTTGTGGTGGAAAATAGTGCATTCGTGGAGGAACAAATTTCATTTTTCTATTATTGGGTTCACGTGGACCAGGGAAGAATGTCGCCATCGTACCTACCCTTTCTCAGACAATCTCTCATTCCTTCAACCAAAGCTCTACTTTTCCAAGTTGCAACATTAATGAATGACCTGCAAACTTTATCCACATTCTTCAGAGTAACTTAGAATCCTGTATACCAAGTTAATCACAATCTCTCTGGTTCGCTGATCCATATCAAATCTAGGTGAGATGGTCGTATCTTTATGATTAGCATTCAATGACCATGGCTTCCAGGGAATCATTAAAACATTTACATTTGTTATTATGGTTCACAATGGGGATTTTTAATGAGATAAACGGTTTGGTTTGATTAGGTTGAGGACTGCTCCAAAGCATTCATGGGGCGGGGGAAGGTTCAGTTGAAAAAGATAGAGAATAAGACCAACAGGCAGGTTACGTTCTGTAAGAGGAAAGGCGGACTGTTAAAGAAGGCTTGGGAGCTCTCTGTGTTATGCGATGCAGAAGTCGCTGTCATTCTCTTTGCCAACAGTGGGAAGGTCTACGAGTTTTCAAGTAACAGGTACATTCATAAAAAAAAATTTGCTTCAAAACTATATTAGATCTCGGCTGTTATTCTGTATTATAACTATTGTCATGTTCAGTACACAAGAATAGATAATTACAATTATTTCATAGTTACTGCATATGCTGTTTTCAGTTGGGCTCATAATTAAATATGACAATGGCCTGAGGCGTTTGAGTTAATAATATGCTGCTAACTTTTCAGCAACCATGGCGCCCTGACGATGGCCATGATCATCCATTTACAGAACAAAAAATATAATAATTTGTTAATGAAAACCCATGGTATTACGGTACTGAACGTTAGAAAACATAATCTAGCGGACATATGGTCAATGCTTCCGAGTAGGATTTCATGAACATATGTATGCCTGTTTGAAATCTCTCATCATTCCAGATCTTTTCAGCAACAGTGTTCTGAACTTGGTTTTGGAATTCCAAGCTCGAAATATTCACACTTATTACGGAAGTTTACTTAGTGTTTGAACTTAAGATCTTTATCTCTTTTTTCATCTTATATGATTGTGACACATGTCATAATCTCAAGTTAATTTATCCACTCACCTTGTCTATGTAATAGTCGACTCATGTTTATATTAGTTAGTATTATTGATTAATTTGATAGTTTCAAGATTTGACCATGTAAACAATTATCTTCTCTAGCCAAATCATCTCAATGATAGATCATGGAGTATGATCCGAAACATTGATGAAAGGAAAAGTTTACATGATCTAATCCAAATACTATCAAGATAATCAATCATAGAATATGGAAATTTCATCTATTTAATTATTATTATTGATCTTGAGTATCATTTTACCATTATTTTATCTATAACCAAAACAGTCCATTTTCTTTCTACTCTCTTATGAAAGTTTATTTATAGTTTTGTAGATATCCTATGATATTGAGCCCTTGTTTGATTCTTAAATAGTAATAGAGCTTCAGATCTACAAACTTCCTTCTTAAATCTAAGGATGACTCAGGTAGAATCGTTTACTAGATACACTTTTGGGAAACATAAACCTCACCATTGAATCTCAATAACCCCTTGTTTCATTTAAACCACTCTATATTTGGGAGTTTGAATACGTTCAACCTTTCTCACTAAGGTTTGAAAAGATAAAGAAAATGGAAACCATACAATTCTATAGTATCTGTATGGTATGGATCCACACGGTTTGTACACCACCATACTAGGTTTATATTTTATAAATGTCAACTATGTAGATGACAATATTCTTTTACATTATCATGGGAGGTTACAAAAATTAGATTTTTTATTTAACCATTTTATTATTCATGTCAATTTAGCATAAGGAATCTAGCCCATAGATTCTTGTGCTAACATGTGGTCATTTCCAACCCATGGGTAATAATGCCTTATAATAGCATGACTAGGCTCGTGACAACTCTACCCAGCCCAAAGACACGAGTGTTGGCATCTATATGATCAAGCTACCCAAGTAGCAAAGGATGTTGCTGCTACCCAGATCTACCACTGTTGGAGCAACACCACCCAATTTTTCTATTGTCCTATTGCCAAGGCGTAACCTTGGCTTGTCTTTCTTTACTAAGAAGGTTTATTTTTGGGAGCCATGTATTTTGACAGGGTATTAGATTTTCAACTTCTTATAGTTATTTGAAACCTTGTTCCTAGTAGCTCGTAGTGGTTTAGGTTATTTTTATATTTTGTTATAGGTGACTAGTTGTTTTGATTAATGTTCAAATTCCCATTTGTAACATTTGAGCTCATAAATTTTTGACTACTCATCCAATTTTTGTAATTCTTGTGACATTGAGAAGGTAATAAGGAACTCTTTAGATCTATCCATTTAAATTTTCTATCTTTAGACCCAAATATATTTAATTTAATTTAATATATTAGGACTTTGATTGATAACTTGGTCATACTGACACATTGAGAATTTTAGTCCTTTAAGGAAGAATTATTTTTTAATATCGATCACATTGGAGAGATTCTACTTTTTTAGGGTGTCATGTCTACTAATTTAGAGATATATCTTAGTTCATTAATGATTTAATATTTCATACTTATTTGATCATCGTGAAAAGGGAAACTTTATGAAATTGAGAGATTGTATCTTAAAACATCTTCTTCTTTTTTGCAACATTTATATTGTCTTGTTCCTCTATTAGGTACCTTTCATAGAATTTTTTTCTAGATAACTAAAAAATATATATAATGGGACTGATTGGTCTACATGATTGTGATGACACTTGGAGTGCCATTGTAAACATATGGTGTTTGTGTACTTTTGAGACAAAAGTTTGGGAAATATATGAAGATCATGATACACAACCATTTCCAAATGGTCTTATTTTATATTTTATCCTCTTGATGAATCAAATAAAACACCATGTATGAGGATGATATTATTCAATATTTTTCTCCTTTGGATAGATATACATTTTTTAGATGATGAGGATAATGAGGTTTCTTTAGATTATCCTTATCCTCTTACAAAGATAGTTGTTCATTTTTCACCTTCATTATTTCCTTGTGCAAAATAATTGATTTAAAAATCCCCTCATTCCTACTTCTTCAAAGTTTACATCAATTTAGTAGGATCATCATCATCATCTTTTAGATTGTTATTCTTGAAATGAGTACTTGATAGGTATTTCAAACTTATTTTATGAGTCTTATATTATAAATTTGAAGGATACACTTGATGATACCCACTTCCTCTTTATTGGTAGTTACAACACAACTATTATCACGTCATTAGATATTTTGATATATTTTTTTTAATATTCGATGTTCTCTTGATTTCTCATTTTTTTTGTTAGGATATAACTTATTTTTTATGGCATACTCTAGCATGGATACACTTGAGTAGCTTATAGAGATGCACACCATGAGAATTATTTCCTCATCTCTCTTCTTGGACTTTAATTTTATTCTACATAAACTATTATAATTTTTTCTTTTGAAGGGGAAGAACATTATTTGCATCGTTTGGACTATATTTTATATTTAAACATTCACCATCGGCATATGAGCTAATTTATCATTGGGGGATCCATACTTACACTCTTTATCTCCCATGGGGTTGATATCTATTATATAATTTTTATGGATGTAGTCCTTGAGAGGTCATTTTCATTCCTCCTTTAGTCACTTATACATGGTTTTTTTTGTCACTTATATAAGCTTGAGTCATTACGTGACTCCTACAAATATTTTTTCATAGAAAAAACTAATGAAAAATTAATAGAGGTCTTACAAGAAGAGCACCATTCGCATATTTCTTATCATAAGAAATGGATTACAATCAACAACAATGTTTATAATATCACCAAAAATGTAATCAAGATTCAAGATAACCTACAAAATAATAAGAGAAAACAAATCTTATTTAACAAATACACTAAGATCCATTTGGTCTCCTAGAAACAAATTTTATATATAACTAATCCATTTTAACTAGAAAAAAAGCCACTAAAAAAAACTTTGGAAGAGACTTGTGGATGTTAGAACTATGAATAAAATTAGACATGTGATCAAACACCAAATAGAAACACCTTCTACACAAGAGAGTTGCAAACAAGAATCTACTATATCGTCAACTAGAAAATCTTACATAATGAAAATCTTCAAGACTCTTCAAGAGTTATAATACAATGAGGGAGATTTTTTTATAATAGTAACCCTAAATAATAAATGGATTAGATCATGAATAGTTTCTTCACCCTTGTTAATATTTTTATCCAAGATCAAAATATACAAAACCTTCTACTTTCATATAAACACTTGCACATAATGAGCCCAATTAACATTATCAGAGAGATTGAGTAAATAATTACATTGAATGTACAACTACCTTGCTTGAATAAGCAAGGAAGAGGAAATCCACTTACCATGTGGATTGACAAGTGCCCTATGAAGTGGCACAAATCAATAGACAAGTGCCCCATGAAGTGGCACAAATCAATAGACAAGTGTCCTAGAGGTGTCAAGTTTAGGATGACTAGGTATGTGCAAACCAACAAACTATTTGACCAAGTCATCAACCTTGATGGAAAGTGTTGAATGACCTTTAAGGTGGGATGAAAATTATATAAGATTAAGTCATTTTGTGGCTCCTACAAATATTTGTTCATAGAAAAACTAATGAAAAATTAATAGAGGTCTTACAAGAAGAGCACCATTTTCATATTTCCTATCACAAGAAATGGATTACAATCAACAAGAATGTCTATAATATCACCAAGAATGTAATCAAGATTCAAGATAACCTAAGAAAGAATAAGAGAAATGAAAAATTATTTAGTGCATACATTAATATCCATTTCGTTTCCTAGAAAAAAATTTATATATACTAATCCATTTTAACTAGAATTTAAAAAAAAAAATCATTGAACAAAACTTTGGAAGAGACTTGTGGATGATAGAACTATGAATAACATGAGATGTGTGATCAAACAACAAATAAAAATACCTTCCACAGAAGAGAGTTGCAAACAATAATTTGCAATATCGTCAACTAGAAATTCTTACATAATGAAAATCTTCAAGAGTCTTCAAGAGTTATAATATAATGAGGGAGAGTTCTTTATAATAGAAACATTGTTTATAATATTTTTCCAACCTCAAAAAAGTAGCACATGAGGTTTACCAAATAACTTGGTAACCTTTGAATGTCTTAAAGGTTGCACATTGAGTTAGACAAGATGTTGTCTAACCTCATCAACCTAAGTAGACTTAAGTATAGTGAATAGATAAATTGTTCACTCTAAAACCCTCCATTAAATGATATTTGGGGAGATCACAAAAGTACAAATAGATAGAAATGAGTCCTGACTACGAAACCATATTAAATACCCACGTACACAATTTCTCATAATATAAAGTAAATAAGATGCCACTATTGCAAAATTCTTTAATACAAGTTTCCAACTCAAGTGGACTACGAGTCCACTGCCTAACCATAGCAGTCTAATTTTGTATCGTTTCCATTGTCTATAATGGCGTCTCACTATGCATCATTTACGAGGTGTGCAAGATCTGTAATGCATCACAACAAGAATATAGCAGATAGAGGAGCACACAAAATGTTTTCAAAATACCAAAGAAATCCTTTGATATGAGCACAAGACCAAAGGGCCGCGATCTAAGAGAAGTGCAAGTCGATTTAGATTTCCTTAGTCGATTTGGGCGCTGATTTTCTATGCACGGCTTGATCAATGTCTGCCACCACATCAGCAAAAATACCTCAAAACCGGTTGTCTAAAGCCTACGTAATTCCAGACATGCATATAAAAATGTAGATTTGAGTTGGAGGGGCGCGACTAGGTATATTGAGTCAGATTGAATTAGTAATCAAAGCATCCAAATCAAAGACTTCCAATCTCCAATGTTGATCGCTCCTTTGCCAGGTTTGGAGTAACACCTTGTGTGCAGATTGATGGAGGCGGCCTATGTGATGGGCAGAAATAAACGTACATGGACTGGTGAGTAGATCCACACACCAAGGAGGTATTGCGCAGATATAAGAGTCTTTGTGCAATGAATACAACAATCGTTGTAGATGAAGATAGATGCATAGAAGACTTCAAATTTCTTGTGACAACCTCTCATTATATTTTATTTTTGTGCAAATGGGGTCATATTGGGGTCATCTTTTATGTTTTTGTCATTTTATTGACATTTGAAATACATAATTAATCTATGTTTTTTTTATCTATTTCATGACTTAAACTTGTAAGAACTTAAAACAACAAATAAGTTTGTAAGTACACTCATATAAAGTGCCACACAAATTGAATGTATTGCTTAGGGAGGGAATTTGAAAATTTTGTACTTAAACTAAATTATAAAGTGTAATGGAGATTGTGTAGATTCTTGATTTGACATAACACATATGAATCCTCATGATTCTCATCATATGGTGTGTGTTGCCTTCATTTTCCATCACAACAATGGATCCTCATGATTCTCACCTCATGCATGTGTTCCTTTGTGCACACTCGTTTTTAGTTTCTTGTACATCGTTTGGACCTAATTCTCAGTCTAAATTCATTGCACACTCTTGTGCCAATTTTTAGTTTGTCTACTTATATTTCTTATCATTAAGGGGGGAATTATGACAATGTTGTGCTAATGCTTCTTTCAATGACGTAGTGGAGGAGACTTCTATCTTTATCTCTTGAATGAGGGATTATAATAGTGGATCATATTTTATGAGATTATAGTACTCTAAAATTAAAGTTCTATTTGCATTTTGAACTTCATGGAGCTTTATTGCCTTTGTGTATTCATTGTTGAGTAGTGTTCATATGTTCACTCATGTAGTGTTGTAAACTTTACACCAATTCATCTTCAGTAAAGTTTACAACTTCAACATGCTTCAAGAGTTCTTCATCATCATGTTCCTGTTGAACACCCAAAATACGGAGAGAGGGGGGAGGGGGAGGGGGGGTGAATTAGAATTCTATTAAACTCTTGAACATAGCTTATCCAATCACCAAAACATATTAACAGACATAAGGAAAGAAAGCATAAAACATCCATAAGATCACATAACACATAAAAACAAGGATTTTTATGTGGAATTCCCAAAAAAGGGAAAACCCACTATAAGGATTAACTCACAATATATTATATTTGGATATAGTATATTACAAGGGCTCATTGCTAGGACACACTGTCCTTGTAAGACTCACAACTAGAATTAGATACAAAATAGAGATGGATACTTAGCTAAAATGTGAACTTATAAAAGCACACCTTGTGCTAAATTTTAGCTCCTTTGAACCTCTAAATACAAAGTATTGCTCTCCTTAGTAGTCACTCGACAATAATGCTTTTGTTATGATCTCACACCTCTGAATTTTCATGTTTGCATCATTTGAGACTACTAGCACCTGATGTGTCACTTATCCTCTTTCATCCATCATGACAACTCAAAATTGTCTCACATATATATACCCAATTATATCCACATACATCAATTAGGTCGGCCTAATTAGATGTGACCAAAAAAAATTAAACTATCTTCGTTGGCTACATACTCGATTCAACAACCATCCTTGCACTTACACCAAACATGTAATACATAATTTAGGTCGGCATGGACCTAAACTAGATCCTACGAACATCCAAATTATATATTTAAATTTCACAACATATATGATGTATTAGGTAACCCAAGAATTGGACCGAATCACAAAAAAAAATAGTCATATATACACTTTTCCATGCAAGCGACTTCGAGACTCAATATTTCTTCAAATTCACAATTAGCTAACATCAATAAGTCTATCTTTAGAATTGAAGCACAAAATAATTATCCAAGGAGGAAAGTGGAATCTCCCACACTGACATGTTATACAAAGAAATGACTATGATACACAGAGCTGAACTTCGTCAAGCATAACTTCAAGGATATTTCAAAAAATATCACAAAATCTTGATTTTACCTGAATCTGATAGGCTTCAAATCATGGTTAAAAACATAGAATGAGATCACTTAGCGCAGTGGAATGTGGACCAAAAAAGTGATGCACTGAACTAAAAAACAATTAATAGAAGTACTTAGCTAATTTCTTGTACAATCATATTTACCGGATAAACTAATGTTGTACACATATCTTGGGTAGCTCTTTCAAATTATACTAGGTTGATCATACCAATGTTGATAGAAATGACTATAGTGTAAAAAAATGCATACCCTTGCATTTTCGTACTTTTTTGGGCCCGCCTTGCTTTATTTATCCTCATTTATGGCTTAATTCGTCCTAGTTTACATCCACAAGCCCTATGAATTACATCTTTTTCTTGCTAATCCTGGCATTCTCCAATGCATAAATGATAATCTAATGATTATATCTTTGTGTCCCTAATTTTTGGGTCAGGACTAAAACACCACCTAGGGCATCTTTGTCCCCCAAAGGTCTTGGGACCCTGATTTTGAGGCATCTTAATTGAGCCCCTTTTTTGTGTTTGTGCCCCAAGTTTCATGAATTGTGACTAAGATGCCACCTAGGGCATCTTAGTCCTCCCAGGCATATTTTTCAGAGATTCCTTCATATCTAGTTCTAACATCCGAAGATTATGTATTTGTCTCAAAAAATAGCAGTGGGACTAATACGCCACCTAAGGCATCTTAGTCTTCCATAGCACATTTTGGAAGCTTCTTTGCATTTCCAAAATCTTCACAACATCTCCAGACTTCCCAAGTACTCATACCCTAACTTGGTGTAGCTTAATTTCATCATTTGATCTAATTATTTAGCTTGTATTACTAGATTTTGTAGGTTGAATGATTATTTGTCTTTTCCAACCATTTTCTTGGTGATGAGCCCCTTAAAACTGAAAGAGCACCCTCCTAGGTCCTCCTCATTGTCAATTGAATCACCTTACGAGGTGGAGAGTCAAACCAATTAGGACTCCTAGAACATTATCGAATGATAATAGGAGAATAGTGGTGTTCTATGACCTAGGTTATAAAGCACCCATTTTCCAATTGTTCAATGACAACATTGGATCAAGCAATAGTATGTAATTCATGCTCATGTTTCCAATCTTCCAAAACTTCCTATAGTCTCTCCTTCTTCTCCTTCTTCCAACAATCTCCCCCTTTGTAATTGATTGCAACATGCATAATAAGAATAGGAGATCTCACCTACTCATTACCATCACACCCCTTTCCTTTTCTCTCTGCCCCTTTGACACCAATGGAAAAGGGTATGCGAAAGCTTCATAAGATCCCCCTTAGGAGGTCAACCCAATTTTTTTTTTCCTTCTTTGTATATATATGTATATATCAAATTCAAAAAAACATGTTAATTCATGATAAATAGTTACTGTGAGAATGTAGAACCTTGAAGCTTCTGAAAAGTGTCTTGCCACTCAAACTTTCCATCTTCCCACTATTTCTTAGCTATAAAAAGTGTCCTGTATAGGAGTTGAAGTTCTAGTAGAGTCTCTTCTCCTTCTTCCAGAGTACTAGGATCAAGGCTTATCTTTGAGAGCTTATTAGTACTGCCAAGAGCACTTGAGAACGATATATACTTTTCCTTTGCTAAGTCCCTTAACTTTATACACTTCCTAATTATTTCATATCTTTGACTCTATAAGGGGAAGAATCTTTCATGAAGTTCCATCATAAAGATCCAAGTTTGATAATCCTTGTCTTTCACTTGATCATAAGAATATGCAACAAAGTTTATCTGAGTCTCAATTGTACTCATGTCATCCTTTATACCTCGAGTGATGTTTGGCCATTTCATGTAGTGTGAGAGTATGTTCCTTGCTTCTTCTGCATAGTCTTTTACTTCTCTCATGGATTTTATAACATTTTGATGTGCTATTCTACATTTTCTTGAGATATCCACTAGATTCATTCTTACAACCCATGTTTCAATTTCACCTTCAATTTGACTTTTAAGTCCAAAGACAAAATCTTTAAAGGATTTGACAAAGAGACTGAGATTTTCTATAGTATATCATGAAACATCAATACTTGCACTAGTGATTACCTCTTGTAGGGATTTTATTGCTTCATCCAAACCTTCTGTTGGTGTTTTTTCTAGTGTAAACCAGGTTTGTCTCCTATTCTACCTATGGAATTGCAAAATTTCCAATCAAGGGCACCTCGGAGGACCTGGACCAACTGATGAGGATTTCTTTTAGCAATAACCTCCTGCACTTTGGGCTCTGTAAGACCTGCGAGGGTGATCCCAGTAATGAGTTTACAACTTCTGCAACAAAAATCATAAATAGTCATTAACTTTGAAAAACAGATAATCTCACTTAATAGCTCAACAAAATGGGATAATACTAGAACGAATTGGATGTTCATTAGTAATATCAACAACTTCGAGCGTGAGATATGTTACAACATAGTTGTTTCATGGTGAAGGATAAATCATTAGTTTTAAAATGGTGGTAGTAAGCCCTAGGTGAAGACAAACAAAACACTACATCACAAGGAACAGATGCAAATCAGACCAATGCCATATCCATTGGAGGAGTCAAATTCACCAACACCTAATGGTTCATAGCATATTTTAACACATAACATATAATATCTCTGATCATACTACCTTATAGTATCACCAATTTGTACCTCAACTCAATACTTCTTACCCAATCCTTGTACAAAACATATCAATCTGTAATCTCATTTAAGCAGTTTAATTAATTCTTTCAATCAAAGCTAAAACCAGAATTGCACACACCACAACAGTGAGAAGAACAGAATAACCCTTGATTATTTCATTCAAAATTCAAATACATCTGCACATAGGAGGGACATGAGCCTTGATTTTTTTCAGTTAAACTCAAATGCCAGTACTGTTATGAAACACTAAATCCTAATAAACCCAAATCCTACAGCAAAATGACACAAAAACCACTTGTATTTCCTTTGTAACTATAGATTTTACATTTTTTATGCAGCTCCACACTAGAATTTCAGCTAGGTTACTTGCTTCTAACCTGCTAACTTGCCAACCTCGAGCTTTCTCCATTCATGGTGGCTTCCTCTCCTACTGGCCATATTCTTTCTGTGTGTGGTGGTCTAATCCACCTTCCACTGTTTGCTCTACTCTACCTTGGTCATGAGCTCTTTTATTTTTGGCATGGGGCTCCCACTATGCTTAACTTCCCAGCATTCACATAAAAGTTTCAAAGCCTTTTCAACTATCTGTATTTGTGCGTAACCTGCAATTCATAGCATCCCACAATACTTCCCTTCACTATGCATGATTCCTCACTAGCCTTGGCCGCACCTATTCCTTTACCAGCCAAGGGCCTTCATTTACTACATTAGGCGTGAGCTCCCACATTTCCAATAGGCTACACCCACTCTTCCTGCACCTCGTGCATGGGCTCTTCCTATCACTGGTTACCCTCCATCACTTTGCTAAGCGCGGGCCTTCACTTGGTTGCATCCACTCACCTGCAGGTTGTGGGCTCCTCACATACATTCTTCACTGGTTGCACCTTCCATTTACTTGTTGGCGGCATCCCTGCACTAACTGGTTATGCCCTCCACCATTCGCTTGGTCTTTTCCTTCTTGCGTGGGGTGTCTTTGGCTGGCTGCACCACTCTCACTTTCCTCCTGGCGTGGGTGGTTCCCTTCACCACTAGCGCATGGTCCTCACTCTACCTTCATTTCTTGCACGCAGTATGTGGTCCCCTTCAACCGTTGGGAGTCTCATATTTCCATTTAACTGCGGGCTCCTCCTGCAATCTTCCTATGTGCGGGGGTCTTCCCTATTGGTCTGAGCTCCCTCCATGGTTCGGGCCTCACTGGTGTTCATCAACCCCGTGTAATGAGTATTTGTACCACTCTGACTACTATATGAGGACACATGATAGCCAAGGCAATTTTGACACTTTCATAATGGTATCGATGGGTCTGCTTGTCCAATTTCAAGACAAATGAGTATACTTTACCAATGCGGCTAAGTGAGATGGCTTCACTCTCCAGATCTTTGTACTTTTCGAGAGAAATAGAATGCTCTTTCCAATCAATGGCATCCCACACAAGGTCAATGCCAACTTCTTCAGAGTCAAGCAAAGCCTTCTGAAGCAAATCATCTCCTTGACAATGTGCTTGCACTGATTCACATATACATTGATAAAGTAAAACCTGTTCTTTTAGGCTCTCAATTCTTTTATCAGATTCTTGACTTTTGTAGAGTAGACAATGGCCTCTGCCTATCGTTACTTTCATATGTGCCTCTTAGAAATCTACTCTTATCTCAAGCCTCAACTCCAACTGCAATGGGTTCATATGTATCTTCCCATACAATTTGAATCATGAACATTTTTCCTTTTGTATGTTGCTCATGAGAATCTCTCTCTGGAATAATGATATCTGTAATGTCATTTCCAAATTTTCTGATCGAAACCATCTTTTATGATTAACATCTTTATACCTTCATTTCCAGCTTCTTTGGTCTTTTATTGGCTCACTGATCATCCTATCTTTTGTCTCCCTTCTATCATTTATGTATGCTTTCTTTTGTATGTCCTTTTGGATATAATTTTGATAATCATACAGTCTTTCAGATTTTTGTAGCGATGACATACCACCCTCCTGTGAAGATTTCCCTTGTATCTCAAATTACTGAAGAGTGATTTCAACTATTAACAAGAAAGTTGAATAATGTTGCCTTTTAATACATTGAGCAAGTAATCCCCAAGCAATGTGCATCAGATGGAATGATCCCCCTGTCTCTCAAGAATCTTAGGAATAATGCACATAATGGCTCACCTTTGAAAATTCTTATATTCTAATATGCACTGATGTACATCATAACAATGCAAAGCATGTCGGGCCCCATGTGGGTCCGGCTAAATTTTTTTTGTTTTGAAACAAACTTCACCTTGAAATGGTCTAATACTACCTTTTGACTACTTCAGAAGTTGAAAAATGAACTGGGTACGCATCAAAAACTATTTTTTGTCACTTGCAAAAAATGGTCAAAACAGGCCAGGTACGCTCAGGAATCGCACTTGAAACCCAGACAAACAACCTCCGGGAGACATCAAATCTTGCAAGCATATAGTTATTTGATCCATGAGTACAATGCAAAAGAAAGCTCAAAGAAATAGATCCCGAGGAATCAGATATTAATCCACCAATTTGGTCAGTTGAACCTTTCTGAAATAGCAGCTGTTCTGAACCAATTAGAACACACCCAACTGCTAATTTGTAAATGTAACAAATCAACCCCTAGAGAGCTGCCATCAGACACATTGGAACATTAAGATACCCTGAGCACGTGTGCAAAAGGAATTGCTTTGAAACATCCTTGATCAAAAGATATCAATGACCAAAGTTGACCAGTCAGAAGGGCTGTCAGGAATGCAACTGCAAAACTGAGCAAACAACATTTGGTTTTGATTTGCTAAAAATAGCAAATCAAATTATTAGGCTCTGAAAACTGACACCTGAGATAATTTAGGTATGGAGAATACAGAACGACATTTATTTTGACACAACAGTCAACTAGTTACGATATCCAAGCTCAAACAAGAGGCTATTTCACAAACTAACAAATCTGCAAACAGCAGAACAATGCAAAAACCCTCCAACTTCACTTTTCAAAACCCTGACTAAACTGATCATGGGAAGCTGAAAATTGACACACACGCTCACATATGTCAATCAAATACATCTGCAAATTGGTTTTGCTTGGAAATCAACATGCCTCAAGTTCTGATTCTCCAAATTGAGTTATTCAAACTGACCCCTCAAGTGCGCTTTTGAGAGTGCATAAGCAAATTTCTCGAAATGGGCACCTCAAATATGCAAAATTTGAGAGTGTCAATAGTGGCTCCATCTGGGGATGTATGTCCCCTATGGGTATAGCAAGATTCCAGATCTCTGGGGAGAGTAGACCAAATTATGAATCTATCAAGTACCTTCAAACTGCTCCCCAATTCAACTTTCAGTTTTCAACTTCATTTGATGACCCCAGGTCACCAAATGAAAAATGGGAATCAACATTTTCCTCTATCAAATACAATCTCGTGAAAAGATTCGATCCCCCTCAACTCATGCTTGCAATTGTCAAACTGTAACAACATGAACAACTACATCTTTGCAAACATAAGTGTCAAGCTGCCTTTGGGCAAGTAGAAACTTGCTTTCTGTTCAACTTCATTATATGGCAACCAGATCAAATAAGTCATACCACTATTACATTCTTTATTTTCTAACTTTATAGCAATTGACATGATTTGAAAATAATGATCAAGACCATATGAAAGTCTGGTCTGATCACAACCATCTGCCTGAATAAACATGCTGGCCTCTCCTAACAGGCAATCATTCACAACATTATCAACATGTTCATAATCACTAAACATCTGAAAGTCAGACATACTTTCAAAATGTTGATCATAATGTGGCAACAACCTATCACATTCATTACATGGATCATTTTCAGGTAGAAAAAACCATGCCTCCATATCTTCCAAATTGCCACATTCTATGAAAATTCCTTATAGCTGACAAAAATAGCACTTACATTTTGCTGTATGGCTGGAACTATTAGGCTCAATCTGATCATCAATTTGCAGATCCAAATCAACTTGCAAATCAAACTGAAAATTGTCAAAAACAATTTGGTGTGTTCCCTGCAAATCATCTTGGCATATGTCAAAGACAAAAGATGCATACTCAGAAGCATCCTTGTACTGATCACTGCAACCTTGGCACATCTTTTGACACTTTGGTTGAGGCACACCAGAACACAACTCGATATCAAGGTCATGAGAAACACATGCATCGTTAACATCTAAGGAATGAGTAAATACATTCATCTTAGGCTTGAGAAAATGATCTGATTCATTTTTCACATCATCATTCCTTTCAAAACAAAATACCTCCAGTGACGGCTCAAACAAATCACTATCAACAAGGACATAAATACTTCTCACATGTGGTGCCAACATATCCATGTGCACATTCTGAAAATCAAGAGCATCAAACAAAAGGTAATTACATTCAACCTCACATTCATCAACATGAGATTCACGATTAATGTCATTGCTTGGCTGCTGCACATATGAATTGACAACATCTATCATGTCAACACAAACTGAAGCTTTACTATCACATAAGTCAGCAAACCTTTCAATATCATCAATTAACATTGATTCACCCATATACAGACTTAATGAATCCATCATTTTATCATCATGCTCATCACGCATCATAAATTTTTCCATCTTTGCTTCATTCAAATAAACATGAAGAGCAGGAGCATAAGCACACTTATCAGCACCTTCATCATATTCAACATTATATTTTGAATCAACATGTTGATCACACACATGTTTGTCTTCAAATTCGACATTGCTCTCATAGTGAACATCCTGTTCTGATTTTGAACCCGAATTACATTCGGTATATTCTTCACATGTTCCTTGTTCTTTCATTTGTGGACGAATGACCTTATGAACATTTATATCGTTGCATTCTTTGAGTGAGGAAAATGCTTCAACATCACTTTCAGAATAGCAATCACAACCTTCAGAGAAGCAATCAGAACTAGCAAACCCATCATGGCTTTCTTCACAAGAAAAATCCTCGCTACAACAGCTCGGGGCTGCACTTTCACAACCAGAGTCACTATTTTCTAATGAAATATCAACAATACATGCCTTGTAGTTCCTGGTCACAACATGACATGAAGTAACACTCTATATCTCATCCACTGCTTCTTGTCTTCTCATTTCATACAACTCTTGTACAAAAGACTTCGTATCAACAATGCTCAAATTTTGTTGACATTCAACTTGGAACTCACTATGATCTTCATATTTTGATGATGAAGAAATCACAGTAGCAGAGGCATTATCAGCTTGACAATCATTTCCATCACCTAGTCTTTGAATTCCACAATCATGAGTTGTTCTTGGGTAACCAACACTTGTAGCTAGACACCCTTTCATCATAGAGTATTTTAAATTGTTTTCAATGTCCATGGTAGTTTGATATGCCTGAAGTAAAGTTGTAGGCTCTTTATCCCTTAACAAGAATCCCATCTTACTGTCAAATGCACTAAGATATACAACCAAGCATTCAACATCATTCAGTCTTACATACTCTAGGATCTCTCTTATTGCCCTTGCAAATCGAAGATTGAAAATAGGGACCAACTCATTTTCACTTATATGGATCTCCAAAAAGTTTTTTCTCACCTTACTTGGATTCACCCTTTCACCAAATTGCTCAACAAAGGTTGTCATAAACTGATTCCAAGAGGCTATAGAACATGATGGTAAATATGCAAACCAATCCCTAGCATCATCCTTCAAGGATTGAACAAATAGTTTCATAACTACATCCTCATGATTTGCCTCACAGTCCCCCATCACATCCATGAAATTTTGTAGATGTTTAGAGGCTGATTCTGAACTTTGCCTTGTGAATATGGGAAAATTATTTCTAACATCCTTAGGGATTAGGTTCAGGAAACGTCTAATACCACTAAAGACCATTGGCATATATCTTTTAATAGCAAAATCCCTTTGAGAGTTTGGGATAACTTGTTTTCCCTACATACTTTTACTTTCCTTTTCATAGGGAAACCCTCTTGTATACAAATTCAATCAGTATCAACTTCATACATGGTTCTCAGTTACATCACTTACAAAGTCAACCATGATTCTAAAACATTGATTGAATACCTATGCCTTAAGCTTTCAAAGACATAACTCATAATAAACATACTTCTCTACTCATGTTACAGATTACATTTCAGAAGTATGGAAAGAAATATTGTTTTTGTTCCCTTTCACAATGCAGATTCATCAAATAGGGAACCAAAATTTCCTACAACATTCACATATGGTTTCAATACACAATTTCTTGAAAGCCAAGAGTGAAAAATACCTGGAACTATTGCAGCAGCTGCAAATGGTTCTTCTAATTGGAAATATTTGTAGATTTTTGAACCGTATTCACATCTTCATTACGTTCTTTGGTAGAGTCACCACCTCTTTGCAGAGGACAAAAATTTGAACAGATGGAAATTCTTCACAGGTCAAATTCTTTAAAAACCAGCATAAGTACTGCAACACCTTCATATCCAACAATATGACATCATATGGATTCCTTTCTCAACTTGTCAGGGTAGTTCATCACAAGAGCTCGAATCTGCTTCATCTCTACTACAAATCTTTTGGGTTCCTTCTTAGTTGTTCTCAAAAAATGCACACAAGTGCATAGATCTCGGAGTTGCAACTCACAATTTGTGAGGTATTATGAAATAAGCATGAAGTATGGACAAATCTTGATAGACTTACATTGAAAGATGAATTACAATAGACTCTCTTGCAACATTCATGAGAATTGACTCAGCCAACAAGGAGAATGGACTTATCAAGCTCATGACTCTATAAGACAGAAATAATTTTCAGCAATGGTTACAGAAATGAATCAGAACTTCACTAACTCTATATCAACACTATCCCTAGTAGAGTCGCCATTTTGTTTGTGTTTTTTTCTAGTGTAAACTAGGTTTGTCTCCTATTCTACCTATGGAATTGCCAAATTTCCAATCAAGGGCAGCTCGGAGGACCTGGACCAACTGATGAGGATTTCTTTTAACAATAACCTCCTACACTTTGGGCTCTGTAACACTTGGGAGGGTGATCCCAGTAATGAGTTTACAACTTCTACAACAAAAATCATAAACAGTCATTAACTTTGAAAAACATATAATCTGACTTAATAGCTCAACAGAATGGGATAAGATTGAAATGAATTAGCTATTCATCAGTAATATCAACCACTTGGAGCATGAGATATGTTACAACACAGTTGTTTCATGGTGAAGGATAAATCATTAGTTTTAAAATGGTGGTAGCAAGCCCTAGGTGAAGACAAACAAAACACTACATCACAAAGAACAGATACAAATCAAACCAATGTCATATCCATTGGAGGAGTCAAATTCACTAACACCTAATGGTTCATAGTAGATTTTAACACATAACATATAATATCTTTGATCATACTGCCTTATAGTATCACCAATTTGTACCTCAACTCAATACTTCTTACCCAATCCTTGTACAAAACATATCAATTTGCAATCTCATTTAAGCAGTTTAATTAATTCTTTAAATCAAAGATAAAACCAGAATTGCACACACCACAATAGTGAGAAGAATAGAATAACCCTTGATTATTTCATTCAAAATTCGAATACATCTGCACATAGGAGAGACATGAGCCTTGATTTTTTTCAGATAAACTCAAATGCCAGTACTGTTATGAAACACTAAATCCTAATAAACCCAAATCCTATAGCAAAATGACACAAAACCCACTTGTATTGCCTTTGTAACTACAGATTTTATATTTTTTATGTAGCTCTAAACCAGAATTTCAGCTAGGATACTTGCTTCTAACCTACTAACTTGCCAACCTCGAGCTTTCTCCGTTCATGGTGGCTTCCTCTCCTGCTGGCCATATTCTTTCTGTGTATGGTGGTCTCCTCCACCTTCCACTGTTTGCTCCACTCTACCTTGGTTGTGAGCTCTTTTATGTCTGGCGTGGGCCTCCCACTGTGCTTAACTTCCCAGCATTCGCATAAAAGTTTCAAAGCCTTGTCAACTGTCTGTATTTGTGTGTAACCTGCAATTCATAGCATCCCACAATACTTCCCTTCGCTATGCGTGATTCCTCACAAGCCTTGGCCGCACCTATTCCTTTACCAGCCACGGGCCTTCATTTACTGCATTAGGCGTGAGCTCCCACATTTCCAACAGGCTACGCCCACTCTTCCTGTAGCTTGCGCGTGGGCTCTTCCTCTCACTGGTTACCCTCCATCACTCTGCCAAGCACGGGCCTTCACTTGGTTGCATCCACTCACCTGCAGGTCGCAAGATCCTCACATCCATTCTTCAATGGTTGCACCTTCCATTTACTTGTTGGCGGCATCCCTGCAGTAACTGGTTATGCCCTCCACCATTCGCTTCGTCTTTTCCTTGCTGTGTGGGGTGTCTTTGGCTGGCTGCACCACTCTCACTTTCCTCCTGGCCTGGCTGGTTCCCTTCACCACTTGCGCATGGTTCTCACTCTGCCTTCGTTTCTTGCAGGTAGTATGTGGTCCCCTTCAACCATGGGGGGTCTCATATTTCCATTTGACTGCGGGCTCCTCCTGCAATCTTCCTGCGCGCGGGGGTCTTCCCTATTGGTCCGAGCTTCCTCCATGGTTCGGGCCTCACTGGTGTTCATCAACCCTGTGTAATGAGTATTTGTACCACTCTGACTGCTATATGAGGACGCATGATAGCCAAGGCAATTTTGACGCTTTCATAATGGTATCGATGGGTTTGCTTGTCCAATTTCAAGAAAGATGAGTATACTTTACCAATGCGGCTAAGTGAGATGGCTTCACTCTCCAGATCTTTGTACTTGCCGAGAGAAATAGAATGCTCATACCTATCAATGGCGTCCCACACCAGCTCAACGCCAACTTCTTCAGAGTCAAGCAAAGCCTTCCGAAGCAAATCATCTCCTTGACAATGTGCTTGCACTAATTCACATATACATTGATAAAGTAAAACCTGCTCTTTCAGGCTCTCAAATTCTTTTATCAGATTCTTGACTTTTGTAGAATAGACAATGGCCTCTGCCTATTGTTACTTTCATATGTCTCTTAGAAATCTGCTCTTATCTCAAGCCTCAACTCCAACTGCAATGGGTTCATATGTATCTTCCCATACAATTTGAATCATGAACATTTTTCCTTTTGTATGTTGCTCATGAGAATCTCTCTCTGGAACAATTATATCTGTAATGTCATTTCTAGATTTTCTGGCATCGAAACCATCTTTTATGATTAACATCTTTATACCTTCATTTCTAGCTTCTTTGGTCTTTTATTGGCTCATTGATCATCCTATCTTTTGTCTCCCTTCTATTATTTATGTATGCTTTCTTGTGTATATCCTTTTGGATATAATTTTGATAATCATACAGTCTTTCAGATTTTTGTAGGGATGACATACCACCCTCCTATGAAGATTTCCCTTGTATCTCAAATAACTGAAGAGTGATTTCAACTATTAGCAAGAAAGTTGAATAATGTTGCCTTTTAATACATTGAGCAAGTAATCCCCAAGCAATGTGCATCAGATGGAATGATCCCCCTATCTCTCAAGAATCTTAGGAAAAATGCACATAATGGCTCACCTTTGAAAATTCTTATATTCTAATATGCACTGATGTACATCATAACAATGCAAAGCATTTCGGGTCCCATGTGGGTCCAGCTAAAAAATTTTCATTTTGAAACAAACTTCACCTTGAAATGGTCTAATACTACCTTTTGACTACTTCAGAAGTTGAAAAATGAACTGTGTACACATCAGAAACTGTTTTTTGTCACTTGCAAAAAATGGTCAAAACAGGCCAGGTAGGCTCAGGAATCGCACTTGAAACCCAGACAAACGACCTCCGGGAGACATCAAATCTTGCGAGCATATCATTATTTGATGCATGAGTACAGTGCAAAATATGGCTCAGAGTAAGAGATCCCAAGGAATCGTATATTAATCCGCCAATTAGGTCAGTTGAACCTTTCTAAAACAACAGTTGTTCTGAACCAATTAGAACACACCCAACTGCTAATTTGTAAACGTAACAAATCAACCCCTCACGAGCTGCCATCAGACACAGTGGAACACTAAGATACCTTGAGCATGTGTGAAAAAGGAATTGCTTTGAAACATCCTTGATCAAAAGATATCAATGACCAAAGTTGACCAGTCAGAAGGGCTGTCAGGAATGCAACTGCAAAACTGAGCAAACAACATTTGGTTTTGATCTGCTGAAAATTGCAAATCAAATCACTAGGGTCTGAAAACTGACACCTGAGATCATTTAGGTATGAAGAATACAAAACAACATTCATTTTGACATAACAGTCAACTAGTTGCGAAATCCAAGCTCAAACAGGAGGCTATTTCGCAAACTGACAAATCTACAAATAGCAGAACAATGCAAAAACCCTCCAATTTCACTTTTCAAAACCCTGACTAAACTGATCATGGGAAGCTGAAAATTGACATACACGCTCACATATGTCAATCAAATACGTCTACAAATGGGTTTTGCTTGGAAATCAACATGCTTCAAGTTCTGATTCTCCAAAGTGAGTTATTCAAACTGACCCCTCAAGTGCACTTCTGAGAGTGCAGAAGCAAATTTCTCGAAATGGGCACCTCAAATTTGCAAAATTTGAGAGTTCCAACACCTTCTACTTTGGTAGACTTGACATTGATCTTATGCTCATGTTGAGCATCATGAACTTTTTTAATATCTACAATTTCTTGTTTGATTTTACTAGCAATCAGAGGACTATCTATGACTGTTCTCTTTTTACCAGCTCTCTTAGAGCTACATGAGGGCTCTTCACACACCTTTGTTCTAATATAATCTTTAGGACTGCCTAGAAGGGCTTTTGGATAGTTAACTATTTCATCTTCTGATACTTCATAATCCAATTCTGAGATCCAAATGGTTCTAGGTTTGATGGTTTCAATAAAACAAAAATTTGTGGAGACAAGTAAGGTAATGTCTCTTGAATATATTTTCATCACTTCTCTAGGAATCCTCATTCTCTTATTTATCCTACTCTGAAATAATCCAAACAATGTTGCAAGGGCATCTCTCTGAGAATTCAAACTTCCAAGGTATCTCATGTACATTTCTATTTGATATGCATTTGGCTTTGCATTTTTCTAATTTACTTTTCCAACCATCGGTACTTCTTTCAACAATTAGAGTAATAGGAAAATTACTAGGGTTTTAGACTAGAATGTACACTTCTTCTTTTTCTTAATGTCTCTTAGATTTTCTATTAATTGTTTCTGAAGCAACTCACAAAGGTCGTAGTCAGTATCTATTCAATCATATCAAGGGCCATATGAACTGTAATATGAGGGATAGAGCTTGCATTGTTTGACTGATAAATTTTCTAACCAATAATTATGGATGCAAATCTAACTATCAAGTTTGTAATAGAGTTCACTGTAAATTCCTTTTGTTCAAGAGCAACATCTGTTTTCTCCATTATATCCTTTGTATTTATTTCCTTCTAATCAAGAACTCGTTTGATGGACCACAAACCAATTACTTCCCTTTTTATTGAGTGAGTTACATAATTCCATATGGATTCGTCATGAATTCTGCTCAATACTATTCTTAGTTACTTCTCCTAATTTTTAAAATTTGAAAACTCTCACCAAATATCCAACTTCTTGTCACTTAGGATTTTGTACTCAGGTTTTAGGTTATCATCATCTTCTCCCAACTTATTTGACCATAGAATAGATAGCCTACTAGGTGATACCTCTTCAATTTTCCCATGAATGTATGATTTAATATCTTCAGTAGCTAAAACCCCAATAGGAGTGCGAGAGAATGCACCTAAGGGATCATCCAACAAAGCTTTGGTAGACTGCCTCTTAAGCACTACTTGTGCTCTTTGTGAATGATCTACTAATTTTGGTAATTCCATTATATTCAAATTCCTTTAAGAGAATCATTCTAGAAGAAAAAATATGTAAGAATTGTAAAAATATCCCTTAAATATCTTAGTGAACCAAGGTCTCAATATTCAGCTTTCGGATGATGCTTTGAACCTTTATAAAATTCTTTCTTCTTCGTTTATTCTTTAGATGCCTTGGAATAAATGAATTTTCCTTCACACATATGAATTTGACTCTCTAATTTTACCTAATCCTTGCAATAAATGGTTCAGACCAAAAAGTTGATGTTCCAAAAATTGTGTACATAAACATCTTTCCATGCTCTGCAAATTGCTGCATTTCGATATTTCTTTCCACAACTTTCTTCTATAGATTTAGAAATTCCTCTTCTATGATATATCTTCGTGCCATGTCTTGAAACCTCATATTTCTAGGGGGATCTATTAGAAAATTATGTTATTTATCCCCCTAAGCCTTGACATTGACTTAGTTTTTCAGAAGAATTATCTACTATAGATGGAGGTATAGATGCATTAAAAGTTCTTGATTCATTTATGTTCTCAAATTCCTCTTTCTTACTCCATATATTGTCCATTTCCTTTTTAACCTCAGTAGGAAAAACTTTCTTCATAGGTTCATTCCTCTTTACTGGATTAGTTTTTCTTTTCTTTTTGCTTCTGTAAACTCTTGAAATATGTCTAGGCTTGTTGTAAAAGTAGCATACAACACTTCTCTGACTTCTATTCATCCTTTTTCTACACTGGTTAGCTTTATGTCCAAACATATTGCATGTATAACAATAACCACTAAAATATTGAAGCATTCTCCTTGTATTATATCTATTCATCATTTGACTTCTACATTCAACAACTTTATGTCCAAATTTCTTACATGAAAATCATTATTTGGAGAAGGATCCAAAATTTTCATTCATTCTACCACTACATTCTATTTCCTTATGTCCAAACTTATTGCATAAAAAAAAATACTATTGAAAGATGGGTATCTTTGAGAATTTGTTTGTTTGATGGGAGATCTTTCAGTATTGCTTTTTTGATTTCTAAGTTCTCTTCAATTTTGTTGATTCTTCTTTTGATTGTCAACCTTGTTAGGTGTCTAATTTTTCTTTAAAATTTGTCCTTCTTCAAGTCCCAAACTACCTCTATACTTATATGGATTGTTTCCTACAATTAGTTCATCAAACATAGTAGAAATTGTTTTGAATTTATCCTCATGTATTCTTTCCTTTTCTAGATCTGATCCGAGATTAACCACTCATTTTTCAAGACTTGATCTCTTGAGTCTTGCTTAGTACTAATGCATTAAGACATTCCTCAATTCTCCCTTTTTTCTTCCATTTGCACTTTTAGTCTGGTGATGTCTTTCTTTGCTTGCTTCAACTATGCATTGACTTCCCTATGTCTTTCTCTAAGCTTCTTGATTTGATCCTTCAACTTCTTCATGTAGTCTTTTGCTTCCTAAAGGTTTTCTTTCAAACTCTTATTCTCACTTCCAACCTTGTCAAGATCTTAAAGGGCTACTTTAAGTTATACTCTATTAATCTAGCAGTCATCTTCTATGTGTTCAGTTGTAGAACATTTTTTTGGAGGAATGAGATACTTTCTATCAGTCATGTGTTCAATCTCAAAGATCTTCCTCAAGTTGTTAGGCTTTTCTAAGGAAACAAGATCTAATACCACTTGTTGAAAACCCAAAATACTAAGATGGGGGCTGAATTAATATTCTATTAAACTCTTGAACACAACTTATCCAAACACCAAAACATATTAAAAAAAGAAGGAAAGAAAGCATAAAACATCCACAAGATTACATAATGCATGAATGCTTGTATTTTTACATGGAAAACCCAAAAAAGGGAAAAACCACGATGTGGATTAACTAACAATATATTATATCTAGATATACTATATTACAAGGGCTCACTACCAGGACACACTATCCTTATAAGGCTCTGAACCAAAATTAGATACAAAACAAAGATGGATACTTAGCCAAAATGTGAATTGATAAAGGTACACCTTCCTTGTGATGAATTTTAGTTCCTTTGAAGCTCTGAATACAAATTACTAATCTCCTTATTAGTCACTCAACAATTCTACTCTTATTTTGATCTCACACCTCTGAATTCTCATGTCTGCATCATCTGAGATTACTCACAACTTATCTGCCACTTATCTTCTTTCATCCATCATAAGAACTCAAAATTATCTCACATATATATACCCAATTACATCCACATACATAAATTAAGTTAGCCTAATTAGATGTGACAGAAAATAATTCAAAATAGCTTTGTTGGCTACATATTCGATTCAACAACCATCCTCATGCTTAAGTAAAATGTGTAAACATAATTTAGGTTGGAATGGACCTAAAATATATCCTACAAACATCCACATTATATATTTAAACTTCAGAAAATATATCATGTATTAGGCCGGCCAGGAATTAGACCTAATCACAAAAACATTCAGTCATATATACACTTCTCCATGCAAGAGTCTTTGAGACTCTATCTTTTTTGAATTCACAAGTTTAGTTGACATCAGTATG
Organism: Sequoiadendron giganteum; assembly: GCA_007115665.2. Lineage (NCBI taxonomy): Eukaryota > Viridiplantae > Streptophyta > Pinopsida > Cupressales > Cupressaceae > Sequoiadendron > Sequoiadendron giganteum. The sequence goes on from VCHN02000014.1 coordinate 123,718,744, forward strand.
TCGATATTTAGAATTGCAACACAAAATAATTATCTATGGAGGAAAGTCAAATCTCCCACACTGACATGTTATATAGAGAAATGATTGTAATACACAAAGTTGAACTCTATCAAGAATAACTTCTAGATATTTCAGAAAATATCATATAATCTTGATTTTACCTAAATCTGATAGGCTTCAAACTATGGTTAAAAATCTAGAGCGAGATCACTTACTATGGTGGAGTGTGGACCCAAAAACTGATGTACTGAACCACAAAATAGTCAGTAGAAGTACTTAACTAATTTTTTGTACGATCATATTTACCGGATCAAAAAATGTTATACACATATCTTCAATAACTCTTCCAAATTATACTAGGCTAGTCATATTAATGTTGACATCAATGAAAATAGCGAATAAAGTAGTAGTATGCAATTCATGCTCATGTTTCCAATCATCCAAAACTTCCAAGAGTCTCTCCTTCTTCTCCTTCTTCCAATAGTTCATATCATCATGGGGCATCTTTTCAAAAGGTCTTATCCTTCTTTTAATCTTTCTTTGAGATGACTTTTGTTCACCCTGGGTTTCCTCCTTTTATTCCATTTGTGAGAGATTTTTAGTGTATATGAACTGATGGTTATTATTATAGATAATCAAGGGAGGGAGGGAGAGATATTGGTGAATATAGATGGGACAATAGGTTATATATTCATATCATCTAATGATAGATAAATAAGGTAAAGGATCTGAATCCAATAGTAGTATGACATAACCTCCCCCAAAATTAATCATGAATCCATCCTAGGTCATGTAAAAATTCATCAAGTAATAATTTAGAAGAAAATAAAATACTACCATACTACCAATTGGCGGGAAACAACATTGTGTTGAGGTAGGTTTTTGTCTAACGATGCATTGAGTTGTCAAAGGAGATGTAATGAATCGCATGGAAGCGTGTGTACATATAATTGGAAAGTGAAGATAGTAGAAGGCAAGTGTTATATGGTTAAGATAATATTTCCCAATATATTGAGAAGGAAGGCACCATCAAATGAAAAAATAGTGATGGTGAGGTAAACATAACAGAAAGTCTGATTGGAAGAAGGTTGGTTGATCACTTTAGGATCAATGGAAAATAATTCACCATAGTCCACATGGATCGAGCAAGAAGATAAATAGTCTTTTGAGTCCAACATTGAGATCTCACCATAAGTGGAGGAGGTCATGTAAGGTGTCTGCATGTATGATGATGGGTGACTAGTCTAGTAATGATGGTGCGATACCCAATCAAGATGAAATGGAACTACTTCCAACAATAATGCATCAAGGAAGGTCTAGCATGGAAAAACCAAATGCTTCAGACCAATTACCTAGATTGACAAGAGGAGCACTGGAGGATCCTGTATGTGGTAGAAAAGGTGAGTGCCAACTAATGGAGGACACATGGAAGGGAGATACCATGAAGTAAAAACATTCATTTCTAGAACTAGGAAGAAGATCTAGGAGTGATAGGAATGATGGAGTTCCTATAGTGACATAAATTAATAAGTTCTTATTCCATGATGATGCTTTTTTATTTTTTATAAAGTTTCCAAAAAAAATGGATTTCACGTCTAAGATTTTTACTCTAGTTACAATCCACCAAAAAACTAGTTTTCAAATTGTAACTATCTAGCAATGCCCAAGGGTTTTCATTGCTAGATCTTTTTTTAATCACCTAAAAGGTAGTTGAAGAGGTGATAGGAACTCTATCAAGAAAATTTATTCCCTTCTTTAGATTAGAATTAAAGTTTTCTTTAGTGATAGTTTTCCTATAAAACTTTAGATGATGATCATTAACAAAAAGGGCTATGCGATTGGAGTCCACAATGTGAAGCTTGTCTTGGGAAATGTTTCTCAACCTTGAAATTACATTAGGTATTGTTGATATGTCAAGAGTGGGGGGTGTGGGGGGAATTTTATTTATATTTTTTTATTGTAAATTTGGACCATTCATCATTAGGTCTAAGATCTGACAGTCGATATTTTGTTAGATTGACTAGCCCTAGCAAGGAAACCTATTTTATTAGGGTGTCATATTATGGTTTTGGATTGTGATATAGTCTAATACTTTGATAGTAGTCATGTTGCTTCTAGATCTCTAGTTGGTGATACTCCTATGAGAAGCTTTCTTTACAAGTATATCGCAATCTTTGTGATTTTTGAATAATATATTGGGTGGATTTTGGAGTGTGGGGTTTTCTCCCAAAATTTGTTTCCCCATTTATATCACTTTGTTGTGGTATGCATGGTATTTATATTTATTTCTATTTAAGTTTTTGTAACTATTAAAGATCTGCAAAGTTTTTCATTATCCTCTTCTCAAGATTAGTGTTGGAAGTTGTTATGCTACCTTATCTTCCTTACAACTTGACCACGCCATTATTGTAGAAACTCAATCTCATAAGGTCCTAGCCACTTGATGTGGAATTTTCCTTTGAAATCTTAAAACCAGGAAGCATAACAAATTTCCTAGTCTCTTTGCTGAAATGATCACTTATAGATAAAACAATCATGACAAGGAGAATGTTGTTGTTTAACTATTTGTGTATGAAAGAGAGCCCAATCATGTATTCAATCTAAAGAATGAAGTTTTGCATTTTTTTCATTTTGTGAGTTAGTAAGATTGATCCCCACTTCCAAAGCAATATGCAAATTTTTAATTTCAAACTCAATAGGTAATACAAACTTCTTATCATAGAAATTTTCAAAAGGTGTAAGACTAGTGGTAGTCTTCCATATTGTCTAGTAAGCTCATACTACTTCAAGAAGTTGACCTATCCATTATTTTCGATGAATTTCTACCATTTTGGTAAGGATGTTCTCAATTTCCCTATCAATTACTTCAACCTGACCATTGGCTTGTGGATTGTAGGAATAAGGCTTACGATGTCAAATCTGATATGCACATATTAGAGAAGAAATTATCTTAGATGTGAACTATGGTCCATGATATGTTACAATTTCCTTTGGTACAAATAACCTTATGAAGATCACTATGTATGCAAAATAAATATAGTATCCTTTGCATATTTGAGTGCTATTACTTCAAACACTTTTATAAAATATTCAGTATAAACCAAGATGTATTCTTTATTTCTAGATGGAGGGTTAATGGGCCCTACAAATTCTAAACCATATTTTTTAAAGGGTTCAATAGATAGTTGACATTGTAAAGGAATTTCATCTAAACACATAGGTTAGCCCATGCATTGACATTTTTCACAATGTTGAACATGAAATTTGTAATCTTTTTGAATTGTGGACCAATAATATCAAACAGTAAGAATGTTTTTGGTGATCCTTTGAGCTGAAAAATTTCCTCCACACGGTTTAGTGTGAAATGCTTGATATATTTCAAAGATATCATCTTCAAGTACACAATCATGCATGACATTATCAATGTCACTATTGAAGAGAAGTCCATCGATCCATGTGTATTCTACACTTAGTCCAACAATTTTTCGATGATCTTTGGGAGAGATAGGTCATGCCTTGTTCAGGTCCATGAAGTTAGTGCAGATTCAGATGCCCCCAGTGGGCTTAGAAATATGTACTAGGTTGGAAACCCATTGAGGATAATCAATGGGTCATATGAAGCCAACGTCAAGGAGATTATGCAGCTCAAGTTTGACAAACAATGTGATCTTTGGATGCATCTTTCTTAGCTTTTTCCTTGTTTTTCCTTTGGATATACTGGAAGATGGTGGACTACAACTTCTCGATGAATGGCTAGCATGTCAGCATATTTCCATGTAAAATTTATTTTTCTTTCCTTGAGAAATGGAGTCAAGATTTCTTGCTCCTTCGTCAAAAGAGTTTTTGCATAGAAAGTGATGTGTGGTGTCTCTTCTATCCCTAGATTGATTGGGTGGCATTTTTCTGCCAATACTGCTTATTTTTCCTGATGGATGGCACTATGGGGAAGACTAAATCCCTCATCCTTTGGTGTTTCATAGAGGTTTTCACTAGTGGATACGTCCTTTCTTTTTACTATTTTCAAATCAGAAAGTGCTACCGTGTAATTTTCACTTAAAGATCTACATGTTATTCTTAAATTTTCTATTTTGTGACTGAGGGATTCAATCCTTCTCCCATAGTATGCATGTGTGTCTAGCTCAATATAAAACCTTTCTTTGTGATCTCCACATGGTAGTGTATCCCTGAGTCCCATGAATTTTGAGAGAGCCTCATCATTTTTGAATGTGTCCAAGATCGGTGGTCCTCGTTGGTCACAGTCTATTAGTTGGGGGTAAACAAGTTTGAGTTCAGTTCTTTGGCTACTTGACTCAAAATACATGGTTGTGATCATAAAAAGGGAGGAATCCTCAAATAACATGGGCAGGTCTGAGATGGAATCTTAGTCACATATGTTGGTTATATTGAATGTATAGTTTTATAGGGGAAGGCCAGTGGATATCGTTAATCGAGGGGGAGATTTGACTATTTTAACAAGGGGCCCTCTACCACATATGTTTATTTTCTTAGGGGTACACCCAAGGAAAAGATTCTTAAGACATTTCTCAATAATGGAAGGTTCAAACTAACCATTATCATTCTTCCCAAGACTTTTTTTTTGTTGTAGCCCATGCCAAGTATTAGCTGGAAACCTTCATTGCTTTCTTCCATGAGGAGATTTGGTAGGGGCCTTTCATCTTGATATAGCAGACTTGATATATCTTTCTTGTCTACCACCTCTTTACTTAGGTCTCCCCACCTTTTGAAAGTGGAGGGTGTTGTTGTGAAGTTCTGAGATGTCGAGTCAATTGGGTGTGGATGCCCATGGGATCTAGGAAATTGAGGTAACTCTCCTATCACAAAGGCACTCTTTTTCATTTTGTAATCTCCACAGCCACTGTATTGGATAATGACCTTAATATCTGAGATGTCTAGAATGGAGGGTTTATTTGTCTCAAAAGTGGAGGCTTGGGTGGGTGGGTCTACATACAAAGAGGTAGGTGCCTCATCATTCTTCGGGACTTAGGGGATGGGTATGTGTAGGATCATCATGGAAAAAATAGGTCCTTAAGTGGCAATGAAAATTCAAAAATTCAGACTTAGGCAACTTGATGTAAAAATTTGAATAAGTTTTCAATATTATTTCAAAAATATGTAAGAATAGAATTTGTAGAAAATTGAATGTAGTTTCTAAACTACTAGTTTTATTTATTTTTTAAATAATTTTTTTTTGGTGAAAATTTGAAATTTCAATGGAGTAGTACTTAAATTTCAGGGAAAAAATAAGAAGTAGGTGTTTGTTTGACCACCCTAACCACAATAAAATGATAATATATTTTTATAATATTTTAGATATAAGTAGAGGACTCATGTCCCAATGTGATGCATATTTTTTTGTAATTTTTTTCCAAGTAAATATTTAATTATGATTTTTTTATTACAACTTTAAAAAAATATAAAAACTCGTATGTCTAAACACCTTAGCTTGGTAAAAAAATTCATGAAATTCAATTCTTTTTTATTAATCCTATAGTATGTTAAGCATAGAATGTGATGCATGTTTTAGATTCAAATAATTTGATACTGTTTGAAAGCTATAGATATTTTTCAATCATCCTATCAATTAGGACTTTAGTCATAATTCAAATAGAAAATAAATAATAATAATTTATTAAATTCAAAGTAAAGCATAATTTATATTGGTGGAAAGCTGAGAATATTCTCTAAAAACTCTTTTCATTTCATCAATTTAGGGTAAAAAAAAATTCGTCAGCCACATGGGTCATCATATCACTTACATATCGCCACTTTTTGGCCCATCATGATCCTACACACACCTGAATCTTATAATATTTGGCCTCCATATTTTTGCAATAATAAACAAAGCTCAGGGTCACCATGGATTGTGACCTCTTGGTTTTCATAGGGGAATTTGACACATTGATGGAATGTGGATGCAACAACTTGCATCCCATGGATCCATGGGCTCCATAGGAGAATATTATAAGGGAGTTCAAGGTCAAGGACCTGGCAAGTAGTCTCCATGATTGTTATCCCTACTTGGATAAGGAGTTGAATGGTGCCTTGACACACCCTTTTATTGATCATCATAAGCCCAGATAGTGATGCCTTTGCCTTTTTCAATAACATTTTCTAAGAATCCCAAATTCTTTACTAACTTCAAAGTACAAATATTCAAACCTACACCTCCATCCACCAAGACTTTTTTGACTTTGTTCTTGTGTATAGGGACTTCACGATGGAGCACACAGTTATGAGATGTCTGGGTTGGGAGATATTTTCAGAGAAAGTGAGGAGATGTGGTGTAGTGATATGTCCAACCATAGCTTGGAACTGGTTTGCATCAAGATCTATGGGGATGGAGGATGTAGCCAATGCCTTTTCTAGGATTTCCCTATGTGCAAGCAAGATTTTTAGCAACTCCATGATGGAGATCTGGGTGGGGGTATTCTTTAGCTCTTCTAGGACATTGTAACCATTAGTGATGGATTTTGTATTTGTGGCGGGTGCCTTGGATGGTTGTGAAGGATGGTAATTTTGCTGCCACGTGTGTTGACTCCACACTCGGCTCTAGATCCTGTGATATTGATAACATCTAAACACTCATCCAAAGATGTGGCAACATGGTCATAAATATGGTTTACATTGCCATACGTTTTCCCTTTACCATTGTTGTTTCCTTTATTGTGATCTAGCATCAGATTCATGTATATTTTAAGATCTTGAATCCCAGCAGGTTGTTCAATGGTTATGGTTTTATCATCAATAAGATCTTAGATTATATTTTTAAGTCACATGCAACTAGCTGTCGTGCTCCCCTTTATCTTATCAAAATCGTAAAGGTGCTTCTCATTATACAATGGTTGTTTAACTTGAGGTTCTTGGTAATTTTCAATGACTGGGAGCATGATGATGTTGGCTTGAATGAGTTGCTACATGACAAATTTGATTGGTTCCCCAATGGGTGTGTATTTTCATTTAGGGGGTGGTCCCCCTTGAGAATTTAGGTTGTTGACATTTTGATTTTTGGGTTGTTGCGATGAGTTGTTTTGTGGAGTGTTTTGGGTGTTGTTTTGCGATTGCTGGTATGTTTGTTGGTGCACATTCGTCCTTGGAGAACTAATAACAAATTTAGCATCAACAACACTATCATTGGTGACATTTTTGTTCTTAGCCCATGTGTGAGGCCTGTCATTGTAACTTGTCGATGGTCAATTGTCCTGGTACGTGGGTGTGCCCCCTTGTTCTATAAGGGCTCTTTTGATGTTGAGCACCTTTGGAATCAATTGGTCATATGTGGTTATGCATTGCATTTTCAAATGAAAGGCCAAGGTCCCTTGGAGGTTTCAGATGATAGTCCTGATTTGTTGTTCTTTTGGCATAATCCATTTGCTTCTATTGGTCTTGGATCACCATCATTGCAAGAAGCATGTGAATGTTTCTCCCTTGGCTTGTTTTAGGTTGGACAATTCTTCCAAGCTCACATCAATGCCTACGTTAAATGAGTAATTTTGTATGAATAAGTCCACAATTTCTTGAAAAATTTTAATTTCTAGGGGAAGGCGACAGAACCATTCCATTGCTAGGTCAGCCAAACTTAAAGGGAAGAGATGCATTATATAAAAGTTATCATAGGAAACTTCCATATAGTGTACATGGAACTCCCTGATGTGATTTTCAGGATTTTTGGTTGAATGGTATTTGTCAAATTTCGATATCTCAAAGCCTTGTGGGAACGACACCATCACAATACTTCTATTAAATAGATAAGGGAACATATTTCCTTGTGATTTTGTCTTTTTTCCTAATTGTATGTCCAAAACTTGTTGCGAGAGCCGTTTAATTTGTGCAGACAAATAATTTTACGGACTAGGTGGTGGAATGTATGTGTTATGGCTTAAGTGATGGTTGGGGTGAATTGTGTACTTGGTGGTGTGCTTGTGAGTGGTTGTTGTAGCATTTGTTGTGCAAGAAATGCTTGCTAATATTTTTTTAGTTGTTACTGTTCCAATAATGCTTGTTGTCGGTCTTCTTGTTGTTGTGTCAACAACACTTGTTATTGGGCTTGTATCTGAGCTGCTTCTTGTTGTGTTTGGTATTGTTGCAAATCTTGTTGATAAGCTTGTTGTACTTGGTATTGAGCTTGTGCTTGTGCTTGCACTTGTTGAGCAGCCTGTGAAGCTTGTGTAGCCTATTTTTGTTGTAGTAAAGCTTGTGCTTGTTCTTGTTGTGCAACTTTCTATTCATGTGCTTTTTGTGCAGTTTCTTGTGTAGCTTGTGTGGCTTGTTGCATTTGGAATTGTTGAAGTGCCTTTTGATAGGCTTGTTGGGATACTTGCAATGTGATTGTGAACCCTAATTTTAAACTTGCACAAATAAGGCAAACAAACACATTATTAGATCAAATGCAAGTGATTTACAAATACTTAAAATAGGAAAAACGAGAAATAAAACATGAAAAATAAGTGAAATCCTAAATAAGTATGCAAACTCTTGATCCCATGGGGGAGTTGGTGCTGATTGGTATGTCGAAATCAGCCCTTTCCCAACTCCTTTGTAAGCTTTGATGATTTGATCCACTTGATGGTTGAATTCCTGCATAACCTAGTTAAGAAATTGATAAAAAGATATGAAAATGGCTATGCTTGAAGATGGATTTGAGTATAATAAGTTTACTCAAATTGTGGATGATAGAATGAGAGGAAGAGTCTCTCATTTATAGATTTCCAAATTAGAAGAATGAGTGAAATTGAGCAATGTGGGGTCATTCAACATCCAATGGCCAAGTGCCACTTGTCAAGATGTGAATGGTTGAAGGTTGAGCACATTTTGATCAATGTGCAAGTTTGAATTTTGAATTTGATGAAGTGACATGTTTAGGGGGGATGAAAGAAATGGAGTTAATGTCACTTGACTCAATGCAAAAGGACATGTACGAGGTCTTAAATTCCTTGCTGGAAGGACTAAGTCCATTTGAATTTGAATTCAAATTTTAGGGAATATTCCCTTTTGATGCCATGTTGAGAGAAAATAGAGATTTAATAAATCAAAGTAATTGATTTATTTTGCAAGTTGCATTCTCTAGAGGATTCTAGTGATTGAGATTAAATTAATCAAGATTTGATCAATTTAATGAGAGATTAGATGATTTGACAATTTTGACTCAAATTTATGAGTAAATTTAAATCAAGAATTGAGAAGAAAAGGATTAATTAAATAAATGATTTGATTTATTTAACTAAAGAGGATAGTGTTAAATTAAATTAAATAAGGTTTAATGTATTCAATTTAATAAGAGGACTTTAGAGATTTAATTAAATAAGATGAATTATTTAATGAAAGAGGGATTACAGAAATAATTAAATAAAATTGATTTATTTAATTAACAAGAGATGATGACTTAATTGGATAAAGTTAATTTATTTAATTAAGAGATGAAGAGTGATGAATGTAATCAAATACAGATTATTTGATTAAATGACTAGCAAAGGAGATGATTCAAGATGAAATAGTGTTAGTAAATCAAGATCCAATGTGCCAGATCGAAATTGTACATTTTCCATGTCTACAGTGATACTATATTGATTTTCCATATTTGGATTTGTTGGTGGAGGTGGGGGATTTTGTGGAATGGTGTGAGATGAGGTGGCAATATTTTGTTGAGGTGGTTGTGGAGGTGCTTGTTGAGTGATGACGAGAGGTTGTGTGGTAGAGAGTATGGTTGATGCACTAGGTCCTTGGGAGACCATTTTTTTGATAATCTGGGGTGTTGTAGATGGTGTAATGGTTGCTTGGGATGTTTGGATTGGTTGATTAATCATGATTGTCCCCTCAAGCCTAAAGGTCAAAATAGACAAATGGAGTGGTTTTATGAGGGTGATGACTTTGTTGATTTAATAGACCAGCAAGCTAGTATGGCGGATGGGAGCATGTGTTCTATCATTCTTGTCGGTGAGGAAAGTGAGAAAATAGAACAAGAAATTTTAGAGGAGGATTATGATTCTACTTCTTTTTCTAGGGGGGCAAGGGTGTTTGATTGGGATCATACCAGTTATGAGGCTCAATTTGTAAACAATCCTCTTTTTGAGGTAGATGTTTCATTGTCTCGTGATAATCTGCTCTTTGAGGTGGATGATGATTCTAATATTGACCCTGATTTAGGGGTGAGCATTGATCGTAGGATCAGAAATTTTGTCAGTACATTGGGATTTCAAACAGGGCTCTTTGAGGAGTTTCATAGTGTGTACATGGTTAGGAATATTCATGGTTTTACTTTCAATCTTCATGTACATGATCCGTTTCAGATGCACAGTCATGGTATGCATGTGTTAGAAATGTTCAATGATAGCTTATGTCGTGCAGTTGTAGGGAGTAGGTGTTGTCAGCAGTTTGACTTGCTTTCTTGTGAGTACCTCTCTCATATGACAGATGGTGTTGAGACTGACATTGTACAACATGATGATCCAGTTGATCATATATGGGAGTTACAAGGGACAATTGATGACAGTAGGGACATTACACGACACTATCCTTGGGATCCTAGTAGAATGGTGTATTCATTGCTTTTTAGATTGTTTGCGGACAAGCAATTTTAGGGAGGGTGGACTGTAATGTCCCCCTTTTTGGTGTGATCTTGTTTGATGGTGGTTATCCTATTACTCAGACTCTCGTAGGCTAACAAGATTGGGTTAGAGGGTTAGTGGCCTTATCTGGTGGGTTTGGTCATTTGCATTCCTCGAGCTCAATGTTTGGCTCGCAGTAGGCCTTGGCAATGCAGTGATTGACAGCTTCTGACAACACGTAGATATGCTGAGTTATGAGGGAGATATTAGTTTTTTAGTGTATTAAAGTGTTTTACTTTATTTACTGGAATATTATAAAGTCAACTTGATTTTATAATAAAGTGATCACTTAAATTTATTTAAGTGAAAAATTAAAACACTTTATTGAAAAGGACACCCAAATATTTAATTATAAACTATTGGAAAGTGTAAAATACATTCAAATGTATTTTTTATGAAAGTGGCGTCACTTTTGGGGATGCGTTCCTTTTTTAGCATATAAGGAAGCCAAAGGGAAATTAAAACATTATTATTGATTATTTGACATTTTCTCTGGCTTTGGGTAAATACGTGATTTCTCTGAGACAAGGGTTTCAAGGAATTTTATCTCTGGAGAGCGACAATTCTTCACAAATTGGTGATTGTGAGATTGTGAAAGATTAGTTGAATGATTGCATCCATGGGAGCTTCACTCCAGGAGTTCTACAGTGTTTCAAATAAGGTTTTCTATACAGTTTCTTTTAATTTACAATAAGGAAGAGGGCTTCTTCATTAGAGATGTCTCCTTTAGGTTCCTCTATAGTTTGTAGTGTTCATTACCAGTTTCTTGCTTGGCCGTACATTTTAGCCTTGGGAAACGTGCCATTAGGAGGTTAGGCATGTGAAGCTTCTTGCTGAATCGCCTTCTTTCTTGATGTCCACCCTTCAAGACTGCTTGCATCTAGTTTCTATTGGGGAGAAGTCAGGTTTGTAGCTCCGGTGTCATATTTTGCATGTTTTCACCATTTTCGGTTGGCAAGCTTGGATAATTTCTTAATTAAATATTCTAGAGGCTTACAGGTACGTTTATTGTTTGTAATATTATTGTTAGGGTTATTTAATACTCTCTGCATTTGCACTTGATCAATATTAGCTCAGATTCTTGTTTTATGAGCTTTTATATGTTGTCGCCCCTTCTATTTCTCTCTAGAAAATTCTCTAAAAAATTTAAAACAGAAAAAGATAACCAATTTAACATAGTGGTTTGAGAGAGAGCCAGTTGGGCTCATCACAGGATACCCAACATTTATTAGCAAGATCACATGATAAAAGAAGGTGATTTGTGTCTTCATATGTTGTGCCACATAAAACACATGGAAAGAGATGTTTTATACCTTTAATCTATCTAATATCATGCCTATTAGAGCCATTTATATTTCCATAAGAGAATTCTATTTGAGATAGAAGCAATGATCTTATCCCGAAAGGATCAAGGTTTTATTTACTAGAGAAGAGATGGACCCCAAGATATCTGCAAGGAGGAAAGTCCAATTTGAAACCCCAAAAATGAATAATATTACTTTTAATCAAGGGACTCAAATTCAAAATGAAAATATTTGATTTATTTTTATTGGTTTCTTGACCAAATATTAGTATAAGTATCTAGGACTTTTTTCATAGCCTTTGAATGTACTAAATTTTCTTGCCCAAAAATGAGTGTGTTATCTACAAACATTGAATTTGTAATAGCCCATGGAAGATGACTAATCTACACTACTTTCAAAATTTTCCTATAATTTTTAGATATAATGGACTTACTCAATCCTTTTTCTATTAAAATAAAAGGAAAGGTGATATATCATTGATTGATTATCTACTTTTCCCACCACAATTGTATACCCACTACGTAGTTCATGAATGACCACTATATTTTAAGTTAATTCAACTCACTTGTTGAAAGCCATATGGGTTATATAGCATATGTATGGGATATCAGTTAATATAGAAGACATATAGAACAACATAAAATGTCCCATCACTAACATCAAATAATAGTATCCTCAAAAATTCCTTTGGATGATTATAACCCTATTGGAAAGTGGATTAGCACTTGAAATGATACTTGAATCACCCAATAGAAATTTGAAATAATACACCAATAGTTGGAGAGATTGTGTATGAAATGGCAGTATTCCTCTATGTTTGAGAGGGGCATTGCACTCATAAGATATGGGTGTTTGATCTTTTGGTGTACATTTAATCTAAAAGTAGATAAAGGTATGAGATTTTTGTAATGACTAAAATGGATAGAGAAACCCTCAATAAAAAAGATACCAATATTACTGAAGTTTCACAAAAATACTTAAAAATTGAGAAAATTTCATCACAATGATCAATGGCTATGTATAAGAAACCCTATGATGAAAAAAAATCTAATCCAAATAAATCTAGTCATAAATACCAAGAAGTGAATATATCTACACAAAACTCATTAAGATTTGACTATTGATTTCAAAAGTCACTTTTGAGATAGAAAATAATATTATTAAAACATAACATAAGAAAAGGTTAATAATAACCAGAAGAAAATATCATGGTTGCACCTCCAAAATTATTTTTTATTTTTCTTTGAGAAATCTACGACTCCAAAATTCCCCTTAGGTCAAACTTGTGAGAATAAAAATTCCTTTATAATGTTTAGAGCCATATTAAACTCTTTCCTATAACTAGACCTCATAACCAACTTGAAACCCCCTTAGTAATTACCTCCATAAATTATGGAGAGTAAAACTAACATTTATTAAAGTTAGAAAATTCTTAAATTTGAGCAAAAGTGATAAAATCACTATTAGAAAATAATAGAATAAAATATAACCAGTGACTTTGACTTAATTACAATCAGAAAATTACACAAATCAACTCCATTTCATTAATTTGCACTACCTACGGTATACTCCAAAGAATTACTTTTAGTTGCACTTTGCTCCTATTGAAGAAGAGATATTTCTTTGAATTTTATAAATGACTTAAAAGATCATGCCAGGACTTTATTTCTAGGAACAAAATTTCATTTACCAGTATTAATTTCATGATCCTTTTTAATTTATCACACATTTTGAAAATAATTGGACAAGTGATTAACACATATATCAAGAACAACAAAAATAGAACTCAAATTTCTCATCACATTCACACTAAATACATGTTTGGTGAATAAATTTGTATCAATCATCTTCCCAAATCTTTCCTATATGACTTGGATTTCCATACTCTGAATCTCATCCCTTATTTATTCATATGAAGTGATTAATAAGAGATCATTTGAAGCTTTCATCTCTTTTTTTATTTCAAGATCTCAAAAAAAACCCCTATTCCACCACAACCTTTCTAATATTAATTAGTTTCCATTCTATACTTGGAAACCACATATCAATTTGATTTTCACCAATACTTGATAAAATATTTTGGGAAATCAAAACATCAATATCCATCTTAAATATTTCTTGAAGATCCCTTGTAATCCCCTACCAAATTTCCTCTTCTTCCTTGATTTTTTTCAACTCCTTTGTAATCTCTTGTTGCATAACATAAACCTTCTTAGCAACTTCATTGGCCTTACCAATAAAATCCGAGTTTTATTTTATTTTCTCTACACACTTTTTAGTCACTTTCCCATTTGACTGATACTTTTGTACACTTTACATGATTTCCTTCTGAATAAATTCTCCATGAATGGGAATCATTGAAGTATGAGTTGCATCCAAGGGTAGAGGGTGATCCCACAATACTGGTTTACAATTTTTGGGCAAACTGGACACTAAACTAATTTTTTAAAACTAAATCTTCACTTTCGGGCTCCTATAGCGGCTAAACCGTGAGGAATTTAAAGATGATGCAAACTAGTGATTTCTGACATTTTGTCTATAGATTCTACATTTATTTTTCAAAAGAATTGGTATTAGATTGCAGTTCTTTTTCCATCTCCTTTGAAAACTATTTTTTTTTTTAAAAACAACATTTTTAAAAAGTGACACTCGCCGTATACATCAATACGCAGCCCAAACATATTTTTAAATATTTTTTTTTATAATCTGCTATTTTTCCACATGTGCAAAACTTAAAGCTTGATTTTCAATGAAAACCCTATGTTTAATAAAACTAAAAAAACAAATACATATTAAAACCAAAACAAATTAAAATTATATTCAATGGATAGCTCATTTCGAGGACTACCATGATCATTTGAAATAAATTTTAAATGAATTCATTTGATCCCCCAAAAATTAAATTAAAAGTGATTTTTAATCAACATTTTGATAGGTGTAAAGGAGACTCCGTTGTAGGTATGGTTTAAAACTAGCGGGGTTCTATCCAATGGGGTTTGATCTAAGGTGGTTTGATCAAACCCTCTTCAATTGGAATCCTTAAAATGGAAATTTTTAAGGCTTAAATCATTATATTTTCTAAAAATATATGATTTCAGCAAAAATCAGAATCTCCCGAAAATTTTAAACTAGCTTTATGGGATCACCCTAGAGTAGGAACTTTTCTACTATAGATTTGAGGCATGATGTTAATGTTTTCACTTGTTTTTTTGTAGGAGTTAATGATGACTCCTTAGAACCCAAAGAATAGTTACTAGAAAAAGTAATATCCCACAAGAGGAAAATGGAAAGGATATATTGCTTCAATAATGGAAGATTGATTATAGTTGAATATGCAAATGTACATATGATTCCTTTCTTATAAAGGAAAGGTGATACATATGATTAGACAATATCATGATAAGTTTCATAATCCTATAACATGAGACAACCTAGGATAAGATAAATTCTAGATATGACAACTAAGACTTCTATAAGGAATCTTATACTTTACATGTGAATATGTCCCCTAATTACCTAGTAAGTTAATTAACTAGGTACAAGACATTTATTCACACTAACATCCACCATTAAGTGCAACTTAGGGATAATATTATTATGCACAATATGAAAAGATGAAGATGAATATGGGTCTTGAATACAATGCCTTGTTAGGTACTCATTTACAATGCTAATGCAATCTCTCAAAAAATAGAGATAAAAAGAAAACCCGAAGGGAAAAAACTCCTTTCCAAAAGAGAGAAAACAAACAAACAAGATGATGTAAGGAGGACTCGATGATACACCTAAGGACTAATTCCATCATGTATATACAATCAATACCCCATATACGAGGGAAAAATAGAGACAAGATATCCCCCCATAATGTGTAATCTCTTGAAAATATGGTAAGTGTGTGAAGACAAAACATAATCCATTGCCTACAAAAAATGTTTCTCCCCTTGGAAATAAGATGCACCAACTAGAAATGCATGAATGCTTCCCATTCTAGATAGGAATTAGTAGGAAATGGAATCCATATGTATGAAGATTATATCTCTAAAATATGCTCATGTGTTGGAAAGTTCATGGATGACAATGATGATGCCACAATCCAATCAGGTACATGCCCAATCACAACAAACTGTGATAAACAAGGAACAAATGGAAACTAATCTTGAACTAACTTCAAAGACAAACAAGAAGTTACAATAGTTGATCCATGGCTATCATCAAATAGGAGAGCTAAAACCTCAAACTGGTCTTCCAAATATGAAATGTGAGACTCCTCAAACAAGGATGCAATGTATAATAAATAGGAATCCTAATCAAGAAGACAAATAGATACCTTTTGTAATGAATCACTAGATGTACTCAATAAATCATCAATAGAAGATGAAATTATGATCTCAATTGGAAATGTAGAAGTTGTAGAAGTCTCTAGATCATCAAGATGCTCAATTTTTGCATCATATTTAAACTCCTCTAAGGTATGTTCATCATAGGTTATGTTGCTAACATCGTCAAGTGGAATGAGGCAATCTGAAGTAGGATAATCAAAGAATGGAGTCTTATGTGGATCTCCAAAAATCTCCCAAACATTGGTCCAAACTATGCATGGGAATGAGATCCCTGAGGATGCTTGCATTGAAAATGTTTGAGTTGATCTTTTGATTTTTTTCCTTCTCAGTCCTTTTTATTAATTAGTTAGAAAAATTCTAAAAAAATTGGATATCACCATCATGAATTGAAGGACCAAGATCAAATTTTGTGATCTCAAAATTTATATTATTAATATCATCTACATTTTTCTCTAAAGTAGGATACACCACTTCAACATATAAATTTGTAGAATCAATAATCCACTATCAAGCCAGATGTTACTTTAGCCTTCTTTGGCTTTCCAATCTTCTAGATTAAATTGGCCATCATATCAAAATCAAGAGTGACTAACTGAACCATTACCTTTTTCTTCAATAAAATCTATTGTAGCCATGATGAAGAAGGCACATGTGAAGAAACTAGAATATATGTGGATGGTAGCTATCATAGTATTGGAATAGTAGAGCCAATTGGCAAAAAGATTCATTAAGAGACGCATCCTTGATTGGTGCTTCAAGAATAAAATTTATATTATCTCAAGAAGGTGATAGGAGACGAATAGAAGGTTAGACAAAGGGAATTAATTCTTCATCATTAAGATTTCTTTGAGGATCATTGTATCCCCTTTCTTCTACAACTTCTTGAATTGAGTCTAATGCATTTTCTTTTAACTTTTACCTATTACTTAATATTTTTGGATCACTCTCACATGAACTTGTAAGGTTACGCCTGATATTCAGATCCTCATCATCACCACCACCTTGAACATTATGTAGATAATTGGGAATTGAAATAGAAACCTATGAAATAGTTGAACAAGAAGAGACTTCTTAACTGTCACTTCTTTTCCTTGAAGAACTATCTTTATTCCTTGGTCTTGTAGTTGTAGCTTCAAGTATCTTCCCTCCTAACCATTATTCCTATATCTTGATTATGTGAGATGTCCTCTCACCTAATTCTCTCAACTCCTCACTTGTCAAATTTATAGGTGATAAGGGTAACACCCGAATCTTCTCAAAAAATAGGCTCAATTAAATTTGATATGGCATATTCTATGTCAATTACCTTCCATCCTAGCATGAATTTTGTGATCTTCTCAATAGTAAAACTCATCCAATCCCTTATTCAAACCTCAAAATCTACCTATAATTCCTCAATTTATAGAAAATGGTAATAGGCTATACCAAGTTACAAATTGTCTCTAACATACCATTTTCCATGAAAGCGAAATCTCATCTTAATAACACGCTATTGAGTTTGGAAATTGTTCTCTCGATCTTCTCAGCATCTCAAGAAGACTTGAATCTATACTAACCAAGGCCTATAGGAAAAGGAATGCCACTTTTTCTTTTGTCTTTGCATGCTCTATTGATTCAACCAATTTTTATACATACTTCAATTAGAACCAATTTTTTTATCCACGTATCTTCGAAGCATATAAGGATATCTATTGAAACCCCCAATCTGTATATATGTGAACCTTGGAAACTAGATAAACTATATCATGTGTCATTTGATAAGGATCATTTCCTCTCATGAAAAACTAAGTCCAGTATTCCCTTGGAGTTCTCTCACAGTTAACATAGTGAAAGCATCATTTATCCTATGAAAATTCTTGTAGCTTTCCTCTAGTTTCAAATAATAATAATAATCATATGTTTGGATTTTTTTCTCAAATACCTCATTACTACTGAGTTTCATCCAAATATTCGTGCTTGCAATAGCATACATGAGGTAAGAGAATATGTAAAAATATTGATTTGTCTCCAATTGAGTTATCTGGTTATACAAGTTATCAGTTATGATACCTGTCCAATCAATAAATTGGTTTCTTACACATATGATGGCAATAAACAAGTTATCCACTTTTCAAAATTATCTGAATATTTATTTCCTATTAAGCTATTTAGAAGCACAAAAATATTGGAAACATCTTCAATGAATAGAGACCTATGAGGAATTTTTAGTAAATGAGATTTCCCCCTTTTAGTGCCAACAACTAATATTTTTCTATGATACTAAGACACTAATCCTTATTCTCAATCAAATATCGCTCTGCAATTTCCCTATTCACATCAACGAACTGGTTTCTAACTGACAATCTAAAAATGATTCCAATAGAAATGACATCAAACCTTGCCACCAATCTATCATTTGAAGTTTTGATTTCTATAGTTTCAACATCATATGCCTTCATTCTCTCTAGTAAATGTTGAGGACATTGGAAGGCTACTAGATATCCTATTGTGTTAGCTAACCCACTTTCATATTGTAACAACAAAAATAGGGTGCCCCACCTTTGACGAATGGAGCACAAGGGTAGGGTTCCTATTTCACACTTGTTACACTCAAGGAATCCTTAGAGATCTCAAACTGAAGATAGAAAGGGTGAAATAGATCTTGCAATAAGGTCTCCTATGATGTGATTAATGACAATAAGAGGGTTCACCACCAAGCTAGGGCTTGGAAAGATATGAAATGAATGTAACATGGAAAGTTCTATGAAAAACCTTACTAAATGACCTAGAAAATGAAACTAAAATGCACAATAATAGACTAAGAATGAACAGAGGTGCACCTAGAAGAAGGATGAGGTCAAAAAAAACTCCAAAACCCTAAAAAAAAATTGTTTGGTGCTCACTAGGATTCATACACCGATCTCGGTAATTTAGTCCCAAACTAGGGTTTATGTGCCAAAACTCGAATCTTACAGTGGTTGATCTGAATACATTGAAATATGGAAAATGTGCTTTACTAGGACTCATACGCAACAAGTGACGTATCAGTACCACTTAACATTTTTAGAGGGTTAAGACATGAATCAGGTCCTCAATCTATTCTCTTCCTTCTAGACTATGTTTCTGAATCTGAAACCTGAATTTGTAACCTATAGGTAACTTTCCATGTAGATGATAACCTTGTAACTTAATCTTCAAAGATCTTCAATCCTCAAGATGCCTAGATATCTGCAACCACACATATATATATATATAGAGAGAGAGAGATAAACTTGTTGATTGTTAGGGAATAGGTGTTTTCCTTTGTCAAACCACATTTAAATAATTAAACCAAATGATGAAGCAATGAAATAAGCACACGACACATAACACATGAACATTGATACCTTGAATGATGTCTTGAGATGTAAATCAACAATCTATAATGAAGTGGCCATGTAGAATGTAGATCTTGATATTAAATTGGATATGGGACAATCCTTGCAAATGGATCCTCAATGCTACATCAAAACACTAGTTCAAAAACATGCTTGATGCTTAATGACTTTCGATGTAGGAGCATCGAGTGGTGTAGGGAAACCTTGCATCACCCAAAAAAATCCTTAATTTCTTTAGTTATTTTTGGTTTGATGATGGCACTTATAGGGTGTAAGATAGTCAGAAGTCAAAAAAGGAAAAAATAGTTACCTACTATTTTTAGTAATTCAGCCTAAACAGGCTCGTATGGACATGAAAATTTACCCCAAGGAGTAGAACTGAAAAAAAAAATTTAGTCATGAAAGAATCATCTCAATAACCTACACGGTTTGGGAGATATTAAAGTTTTTATCCTGAGAAATTTCTCCAATGCAGCTTCAAATATGAAAACCTTAGAGGCCTTGAAACAATTTGAAAAGTGGATGAACCAATCCCCGATGGGTTTGGCATTGTAGATCTCTTTCAGAGCTTTCTAAAGATATGTTATAATAGAAAATCAGACACCCAAACCAAAATTTATGGCCCCATGAAGTTGGCCCACTAAAAAGTGAATTTCAATAAAATATCTTCTTAGGAAATAAATCAAATGAGGGGACTTTTGGTGCCATAACAAAAGGGAAAGTTACACTTTCTAGAACATTCTAGGGAAGTTATTGGGTAAAATAAAAAAGGGATAAGTGGGGGTTGTAGAAGGTGGCTCCATTAGTGCATATTGTGGCTCTGAATAGTATATTTTGTTGTTAGAGTTGATTTTGTTGTAATGAATCAAATCCATGAGGCTTTAGCATTATAAGTTCAGAATCTGCAATTTCATTTTCTGAAAAATAATTTAAAGTGAGTTATTTTCTTTCTCGCATATTCTTTGTTAGTATCTATTGTTGTGATTTGTGTGGGCTTCAGGTGGTCAAACCCTTATCAAGTCGTATGCGAGCAGGTTTTCCTAAGTGTGTAAATAGATCACCAAACGTGAGGTAGTTTGTACTAGGACTTGTGGTTGTGGGTTTCTATGAAAAGTGATCAGAATGCCTCCACAAAGAAACTGTGGTCGTGGAAGAAATGTTATTTTACGAGAAGACAGTTTTAGAGCCCTATAGAGACAAGTTCAAGGACTTCAAGAGAAGCTACATCAAGGGTTTGAGCCAAGAAGAGCAGATGAAAATGAAGATGAAGCTAAAAAATGAGGAACAACTCAAAGAAGAATAAGAACCAGAAGATCTAGGGCAAGTCAGATTATTTAAGGCCATCTCTAAGATTGGGAAAAATGCCAAATATTGATGTTTCTAAACTTTTTGGAAATATTAACCTAGAAGAGCTGATTGATTTGATCAACGATATGGAGGAATACTTTGAGTATGAGGAGGTGGAAGATCTTGAGAGGGTCAAATTTGCAAAGACCAAGCTCAAGGGTCATGGGAATATTTTGCGGAAAGAGGTACAACTAGAAATAAATCAAAGAGGAAAAGAGAAAATAACCCGATGGGACTGGATGGTGGAAAAATTAAAAAGATAGTTCATTCATGTTGATTATGAGCTATATTTGTTGAAGAAGATGCAAGGGTTGAAACAAGCACCCAAAAATCTATCATGGAGTATCAAAAATAATTCTACCATGTCCTAATTAGAACATGCCATTGAGAGGCGAATAAGAATAAAGTTTCCCATTACATAAATCAATTGAAGCTAAGTATTCAAGAAGAGTTGGGTCTGGTAAGAATCATTAGAGTAATAATTTATTACGCTTAATTAATTATATCATACTGGTTAATTAATTAAGTCACTTATTCCTCTAGTTGCTTAAGCTAAACTTAGGCGCATTAATAATTATTTATTAATTATTAAGTGTGCACACTAGGGTTTCATTTAGGGTTTCTTGATCTCCTTCATAAGGATTGATCTCTTTGTAATATTTGAGATTCTCATAATGCATTTTACACTTTGAGGTTTACAGAACATCTTGTTGGTTTTGCATGTCTTTTGCATGTAACAGGTATCCATTTGCATGCAGGTGATCTTGGATTCTAACATGGTATCAGAGCTCCAGACCTGCCATTGCCTGTTCGTGATCTGAAGATATGGCTTCTTAGTGAGTTCCAAATGCAAGGGTTTCCACAGGCATCTTTTCTGCAAGATCTGGGGGTAGCCAATTTTTTGGCACACTATGGGCTCAAACGGATGTTGCCATCGTGTTCACAGCGCCTCAAAACCCTAGGAATGCCTGTCGTTTGGTTGATTTTGGTGAAGTTGGTCTGGGAGGCAAAATGTTTTTGCCAGGGAAGCCGTACGGCCTCCCCAGCACACGTTCTGAGGCACGAAAATCGAATTTTTTTAAAAAAAGGTTGATCTCAGGATTTGCGCCGACGCTCACTGTGCAAACTGGCTCCACCACCGGGTGGCCACCCATCTGCCGCCGCCGCCGGTGGCTGCCCCTTCTGCTCTGCCGGCTCCGCAAGCCCTTGAGGGCTCCTACGCTGTAGCCACGGTCCCATGGAGAACCGACCGCCAGCTTCAGCCCCTGCGGGCCCAAACAGCCCTACCAGGGTCATATGGGGGACTGGGAGCTCTGTGCCCAGCCCCTGGCCCACTCCAGCCCCCACCCACGGTCATATGGTGACCAACGGCTCCGCCAAATTTTTTATGCAGGGGTGTTTTTTTGCGGCGACGGCCTCCAGGCCGTGAAATTTAGGCTGCTGAACTGATGATGTCAGCATGATGTCAGCGTCCGTACGACACATTTGTTTGTCCCCTCCTAACCCTAGTTTTCTCTAAAGAAGTAGTTTTTTTCTTTTTTGCATAACTTGGGCATACGGTATTGAAATTGGGCAAACGAGATATCGCCAAAAAGCAAGTTCTGAGTATTTTCATTTGGTGCAGTTTATTTTTATAGTATTTTCCTGTTTTACTGCATTTATTGCTGGTTGAAGTTAGATGTACTTTTTATGCTTCCGAGCTCATAACTCTTTGCTACAATCTCCGATTTTCGCTATCTTTGTGGCGTTGGAAAGGTATTGAGAAGCTTTATGTTGCTGTCCATGCATGTTTTTCTGTATCTGTCCCAGGTTTTTTGTTAATCCAGATTTGGCCCGATGGGTGTTTTGGAGATTACCTGGATATTTTGGTAGTTGGGAGAGTGCATCTTGCATCTTTGCACTTCATTTTCAGTGATACATCATTCAATAATTGACTAATGCTTCATAGATTCCAGCGTTGTTCTTGTTTGGAGTTTTCAAGTGTTCCGTTGCATCGAGTCTGCTGTCACATTATGATGATTCCGATATGGTTTCGTGTAGACAGAAGTATCTTTCCTTGCTTGCCAGATTGCGGTTCCAGTGTTACTCTACAGTGTTCTTCCAGTGCTTCTTTGCAGCATGTCATATCATTGTAGGAGGGTTTTGTCCCACTGGGTTTTCCTCCTCTACCTCTTTCTTGCATTTGTAAATGGGTACCTGATCAGGCCTAGTTGCGAGGACCCATCTTTGCTTGCATGCATCTTATTCTAGTGTTTTAGCTTCTTCCTAAGTTCATCTTAAGGGGGGGTGTTAGAGTAATAATTTATTACGCTTAATTAATTATATCATACTGGTTAATTAATTAAGTCACTTATTCCTCTAGTTGCTTAAGCTAAACTTAGGCGCATTAATAATTATTTATTAATTACTAAGTGTGCACACTAGGGTTTCATTTAGGGTTTCTTGATCTCCTTCATAAGGATTGATCTCTTTGTAATATTTGAGATTCTCATAATGCATTTTACACTTTGAGGTTTACAGAACATCTTGTTGGTTTTGCATGTCTTTTGCATGTGACAAGTATCCATTTGCATGCAAGTGATCTTGGATTCTAACAAAAATGTGTACCATTGAAGATGCATATCCGTTTTCTTTGAAGGTAGAAGAAAAACTGAATAGAAGATTTGAAAGCAAGCAAAGAGGTGCGGGTTGTGGTGGAAAGACTAGTGGATAGTCATATGGAGACCAAAGAGGAAGAGGAAGATCTAGATGAGGACCAGAAAGAGGAGCTTTTGTGGAACTTGTTTCTAATACAGAGAAGTACATAGAGCCTATGAGTTTCCTCAACAGCAAGGAAGGACAAATAGAAGACTTGAGGGTGATGCATGAGTTGCACATGTAGATGAAGAAGTTGAATCTTCACATTTTGAGGATGTAGAAAGAGGAGAGGTTCTTGTTACTAGAAGAACTTTGCTGAATGAGAAGGAACCAAATCAAAGGAATAATTTTTTTTACAGCATATGTAATTGTGAAGGTAAACATGCAATGTTATTATTGATGGAGGTAGTACTCATTACCTTTTTTCAAAAGAGATGGTTAGTAATTTGCGGTTGGAGAGAAGAGGGCATCTAAACCCATACCAAATTGTGTAATATTATGCCTATGTCACCAAAAAGTGAGGACTTGGTCACTTTTCGCTCATTTGGACCTTTTCCTGTGGACTTTGGACTATTTTCAACCCATTTTTACCCATTTCCAAGGCTTGTGACAAAGTGTTGTAAAGTGTTGCAAGACATTTTCATGCTCTCCTAGGCTTGTCATCACTTAATCAACCCTTAATGACCCCTTAATCCTCAAACAAATCCTATCTTAGAGTGTTTTATGAGGACAATCCTGACAAATTATAATAATAGTATTTTAATCCCCGAAAACACTTAAAAATACTCAGGTGGACTAGGTTGGCACCTTGGGCGACCTAGTCCCATGTGGCATAATTTTTAATTTAAACTTAATTTCTGTCAGGATTTAGGCCTCTAAAACCCCAAGGTCGATCAATATGAAGTTATTTCGGGAAAGTTAGGGCATAACTTGTATAAGTAAGCTCCAAAACCCTAATTTCTCATAAGGTACCTTCATTATTCACCATCCATTTTTACTTCTCCTCTCAATCTCTCTTCTCTTCTTCTTCTCAAGCTAGCTAGGGTTTGATCCTCCAAGTCAACAAGACACCATTATTGAAGCATTCAAGGGCTGATTGCTACAACAACACAAGATCTCTCATCAAGACAAGGTAATTTACTCCATTATTCCATTGTTCATATTCATGCTTTACATTTCTATTTCATTTTAGTTTAGTTACCTGAAAGGGAATTGATTAAGGCAAACCCCTAATCCATAACAATCAACATTTTTTTCTCTTTATTGTCTTGTGTGATTACAAGTTTAGGTACTTTGAAGATTATTGAAGGCATTGAAGACTTGTTGAAGACTAACCCTTGCTTTCAAGGTCAAATCATCCACCAAAAATCACTCTGAGGTCCAAATTTCAAAGTTTCAGAAGCGAGAAACTATGAAGAACTAGGGTGCAAACCTAGGGCTTTTGTTTCCTCTTCATAAACTCCAAAAATATTGAGGAGGACTATGTCAC
Source organism: Sequoiadendron giganteum (assembly GCA_007115665.2). Taxonomy (NCBI): domain Eukaryota; kingdom Viridiplantae; phylum Streptophyta; class Pinopsida; order Cupressales; family Cupressaceae; genus Sequoiadendron; species Sequoiadendron giganteum. Next base: position 123,743,839 of record VCHN02000014.1, read on the forward strand.
CAAGAATGACGACCTAGTCCCTCTAGATAGGCCATTTTATGATTTTTACATTTTTAGATACCCATTTGGCAGAAACGGGCTCCACACTAGTTTTTGAGAATTTGCTAGAAAAAAGACTAGATCGCCCAGCTTGGCACAAGTGTCCCTTTCGGCCTGAACATAAAATCTAGCAACATTTCCATCCTATACAAGGTTCCAGGTGCACACTACCTTCATTCCCATTCATTTATGTACTTTTTTTGTTTACATTACTTAGGTTATTTACATAACATAGTGTGTATTCAAACATAGTTGTATTTCATTCTTAGTTAGTTTTATTTTTATGTTCATAATAGTTAGGGAACTCCACACACATCACATTAAGCCCCTAATCCCTTCTTTGAATGAACACCCAAAAACCCCATAGACCACTAAGGTGAAAGAGAGCCACATTCACTCAAAAAGTTAGCTTCTAGGGTGAAAAACCCTAGAGGCTCATTGGGGAATCCTCTTTTCCTTCTTTGTGTCTTTGTTTTTGGTGGTTCAATGCCTATGAATTTTTGTCATATGTTGTTAGGAAAATTGTGTAATTTTGATCGGCGAGCAGTATATGATGGACATGCCAACACCTATTATTTGACAAAGGATGTGGTTCATCATAAGTTGAAGCCCTTAAAAGAGGCAGAGGAAAAGGTATGCAGTAATGCGAGAATTTGTTTGGTTGATGGAAGAAAGCTCCTAGAAGTTATGAGACATGAGCATATGTGTATTGCATTGATCCCAAGAGTTGATAAAGAAGATCCTAGTGAGGTGCCTATCAAGGTTTGAGATTTGTTGAATGAGTTTCAAGCTATTGTTTGTGATAACATACCTGAATGTTTGCCTCTAGTAAGAAAGATTAGTCATCAGATGGACTTGATTTCTTGAGCTAGTTTTCCATATAAGGAAAATCATCATATGACTCCAATCGAGAGTGAAGAGTTGAGAAAACAAGTGCAAGATTTGTTGAGAAATGGATTGATCATAGAGTTTGAGTCCATGTGTCGTACCTATAGTACTAGCACCAAAGAAGGATGGGGAACGGCGGATGTGTACAGATTGTAGAGCCATCAACAAGATCACCATCAAGTATAGATTTCCCTTGCTAAGAATGGATGCCATTATGGATTGTTTGAGTGGATTTGAGTACTTCACAAAGATATATATGAAGAGTGGATATCACAGGATCTAGATTAGAGAAGCAAATGAATGGAAGATAGTCTTTACAACCAAGGAGAGCTTGTATGAGTGGTTAGTCATGCCTTTTGGGCTAACCAATGCACCGAGCACATTTATGAGACTTATGAATGAGGTATTGAAATAATTTCTAGGAAAGATCATTATTGTTTATTTGGATGATATTTTGATTTTCAGTAAGACATTGGAGGAGCACTTGATCCATATCCAAAGAGTTTTTGAAAATCTAAGGGAGAAGTTGTTGATTAATTTGAAGAAATGTAGCTTTGTGAAGAGAGGGTGTATTTGGGAATATTTTTCTTAGTAGAGGGTCTTAAAATGGATATAGAGAAGGTGCGAGCTATCATTGAATGACCTACCTTGAGGAATGTTATAGAGGTAAGGTCATTTCATCGTATAAAAAGTTTTTACAAACTATTTATTAAGAATTTTAGTAGTATTTGTGCACCTCTAACTGAAGAAATGTGAGGTGATAGAAAAGAGTTTAAGTTGACTATAGGAGCAGCCAAATTTTTTGATTTGTTAAAGAAGAAAGTTATAGAGCAACCCGTTTTGGCACTTCTAGGTTTCAATAAGGTTTTCCAGGTAGATTGTGATGCTAGTGGCACTGCCATAGGAGTTTTTTTGAGTCAAGAAGGTAAGCATGTTTGTCTACTTTAGTGAGAAGTTAAATGATGCTAAGAATAAATATTTTTTCTATGATCAGGAGTTTTTCGGTATAGTTCAAGATTTGAAGAAATGGAGACAATATTTGTTGCCAAAATAAAAAAATTATATAATGATCATCAGGCTTTGCAGTATCTCAATAGTCAAGGAAAGTTAAATCAAAGCTCACTTAAAATGGGTTCAGTTTTTGTAGAGTTATACTTTTTTTTTTGAAGCATAGGAGTTGAATGTCAAAAAAAGTCGTAGATTCCTTGAGTAGAAGGAAGTTTTTTTATAGAGATGAATATAGATGTTGGTGGGTTCAATGAATTCAAGAGTGTGTATCCTAAAGATCGAGGCTTTGCAGAAGCTTAGAAGGTTTTTTTGGAACCTGTTACATTGAATAGGACAAGATGGTTGGATTTCTTAATCCAAGATGGGATGTTGTTTAGAGGAAGCCAATTGTGCATTTGAAGGAGTTCTATGAGAGATAATTTAATCAAGGAGAAGCATAGTGGAGGATTGGTTGGACATTTCGGTCGAGATAAGACCATTGCTCTTGTTAGTGAGAATTATTACTGGACATAGTTACAACACATTGTGAATAATTTTGCACAAAGTAACTTGTAGAGTATGTCAGACGGCGAAACAAACACGTTAGAATACTAGATTGTATCAGCCATTACCTATACCCGAGAGGCCATGGGAGGATATTAGCATGAATTTTTTTCTTGGCCTTGCCAACGACACAGAGAGGGCATGATTCCATATTTGTGGTGGTGGATATATTTTCAAAAATTACACATTTAATTCCATTTCATAAAACCAGTGATGATGTTCATATTGTAGAGTTTTTTTTCAAAGAGGTGATAGACTACATGGTCTATCGAAGAGTAAAGTTTCACACAAAGATACCAAATTTGTTGGTTATTTCTAGAGGACATTGTGGAAGAAGTTGAAGATAGATTTGAAGTTCAGTTTTGCACACCATCCATAAACTGATGGACAAATGGAGGTGGTGAATAGGAGTTTGGGTAACCTTCTAAAATTCTTAGTAGGAGATAAGTCTAAGGGATGGGACTTGATTATACCACATGCAGAATTTTATTAGTACAATTATGTCAACAGGAGCACCGTTAAATCACCATTCTAGATTGTGTATGGGAGTAGTCCAAGAACTGCTTTTGAACTGAGAAAGATGGATAAGGGGGATAAGAGTAGTGTTGAGGCTGAATATTTTGCTGAGTACCTGAATAATTTACATGAAGAGATGAAGAAACATATCAATATGATGAACTCAAAATATAAGGCTAAGATGGATCAAAAAAGGAGGTATAAGGAGTTATAGGTAGGAGATGAAGTCATGGTTCATTTATGAAAGGAAAGGTTTCCAGTTGGTACATACAACAAGTTAAAGATGAAGAAGTTTGGACCATGCAAGATCTTGAAAAAGCATGATTTAAGAAATGCATATGAGGTAGAGTTGCCTAATGAAATTCATATTTCACCTATATTTAACATTTCAGATTTAACAAAATATCATGAAGAAGGAATTGATGAAGAAATAATAGAAGCACAGTGAAATATCCCATCAACTACTTTAGAAAAGGGGGAGATAAAATAAAATTTGCATAGTCATGTGGGGAGAAGCATAAGAAATAGGCAATATGCAGAGTACTTAGTGAAGTGGAGAGGAAGGCCTGTTGAAGATTCATCATGGTTGTTTGAGGCTGAGGTTAACCGTCTTGGTTTTCCTCTAACTCCTGAGAAATGATAGGATCAATTTTCAAATTACCCTCGATGTCTAATGGAGGAGTGTCCAATGGTGTAGGGAAATATTCCATCACCCCAAAAAAATTGTGTTTCCTTAATCTCTTTAGTTTTTTTGGGTTCCATGATGGCGCTTAAGGGGTGTAAGAAAGTTATAAATTAGAAAAGGTAAAAAATGATCGCTTACTATTTTTAGTAAGTCGGTCTAAACGTGCTTGCATGGACCTAAAAATTTACCCCGAGGAGAAAAGTGCTTTGGCTCCTTAATGGCCTCTTTGTTTTAATTTCTCATGCTTTTAGACTTCTAGGCTAGGCCCATGTGACTTTTGGGGTGTGCCTTTTTACCACCCGCCCTTTTCTGTGAATATGTACTATCTTTAAATTAATATAGATAGCTGCCTATTCATAAAAAAAAAATTACCCCAAGGAGGAAACTGAAAAACATTTCCGGTCACTAAAGAATCATCTCAATACCCCACATGATTTGGGAGATATTAAAGTTTTCATCCTGAGAAATTTCTCCAATGCAGCTTCAAATTCAAATATGAAAATCTTAGAGTCCCCAAAACAACTCGAAAAGTGGATGAAATGATCTCTGATGGATTCAGTGTTGTAGATCTCTTTGAGAGCTTTCCAATGATATGTTATAATAGAAAATCTAATGCCTAGATCAAAAGTTATGGCCGTGCGAAGTTGCCCCACTAAAAAGTGAATATCATTAAAGTATCTTCCTAGGCAAGAAATCAAATGACATGACTTTTTGTGCCAAAAAAAAAGGGAAAGCACCAAAGTACACCATCCATCACATATACACATTACAAATTCACCCCCATAAGAGGGAAATATAGAGACTGTGTAGCCCCCCATAATGTATTATTACCTACAAAAATAATAAGTTCCTGAAGACAAAGCATGATCTAATATCGATAAAAAACTTATCTCCCTTTTGGAAGAAACAAAACCAAGTATAAATATAGGAAGGCTTCTCATTCCAAATAAGAATCTAAAGAAAGAAGCATAAATATGAATGATGGTGTGTACAAAACTGCTCATGTATCTCCTTGGCCATTGAAGATGAATATGACACAATCAAATTAGGTACATGCTTAATCAAAGAAGAATATGATAAACTAGGAGTATGTGGAAATTGATTTTTAACAAGATATAAAGATAAAGATGGTTTGACAATAGTTGTACAATAATTTTTATCAAAGAGGAGAGATAACCCCTAAAATATGTACAAATATGAAATATGAGACTCCACAAACAAGGATGCAATGTTTGAAAAATAGAAATCCCAATCAAGAATACAATGATCTATAACTATTAGAATGAATCACTCGAAATTCTCAATAAATCACCAATAGAAAATGAATGTTCATGTTGAATAGGATAGATGGAAGCTTCAATCAATGAATTTGTATAAGTAGTCACTAAAGGTGAAGGATTGACACCTATCTTTGAAGGAGAAGAAGGATCATATGAAGAAAACTCATCACTCACATCTAAAGATTCAAAGTATTCCAAATTTGTAAACTCATGCATGGTATCATTATCATAGGCTATCCAATCTTAAAATTGAAGAGGCAAAAGATAGTTTGAAACAAGATCAGTTGAGAATGGATAAGTATTAGGATCTCCATATATCTCCCAAATTTTAGTCCAAAAGGTATAGGAAAACTCAAAATAATAAATAGCATTCAAAATGTCATCATCTCCATGCACAAAAATAACTCCTAAGACATTATCCCTTTTGCAATTCTAGGAAAATTTCTAACTAGCTATACATGGAGGGCGAATAGGATAATACATGTGTAGCAATAAATGAAGCCATCAAAGATGTTTTATGATACCATCTCTCTATTTTTTATAGTTTCCCCTTTTCAACATTAACATAGAAGAATTAAATGAAACCCCCATAATGAAGTATAAGAAATCTCCAAACTTACAAAGACAAACCTTCAATAGAAATTAGAAACCCCTAAACATGATTCATACTATAAATGAAGCCTTCTAAAATTGACAAAACCTCTAAAGGAGTCAGGATGGCCAAGTAATCAATCATAATGCCAAAAGTTCAAAATACTAAATAAATAATACCTAGGGTTGAATATGGAAAAAGTGTTGGGAACAATAATAGGCTCCTTAATACCTATCCTATGTCACAAAATTCATGAAAAAATGGAGATCCAAGAAAAAATAATGAGCTAAGAGGTCCAAATGGAAGATCTAACTTCAATTGACAATAAAATGTACCTACATAAAAATTTGTTAAAAAGACCTATACCACTACAAATTACATGAAACAAGAGCTTTTCAATGATATCTCATTTGCAAACTTTTGATACCTAGGTAAAAATTTATGCTTCGTTGAAAAATCTACCCAATTAGTGCTTGGAAGGCTAAATTGGCACAAAATAATAGCCCCTAGAAGCTAGTGGGTGGCTCTCCATGTGACCGTGGGTTGAGTTTTCAAAGAAAATAAACCACCACTTGTAGATTAGTAGGAGGGAAAAGTGGAGGTGGTGGCACTTCCTACTATGGTAGCGGGTTCTTGTCCCACCTACAGACCTCGAAGCACTTAACTGTATCAATAGGATTGTGATGCCTATATTGGGGGAGATGTACGACCTACCCATGAATTTGTTTTTTCCTCAAAAACACCTAACATCAGACATAGATGTATTTTATGTTAAACTTTGTATTTTGGGCCTTTTGAATATGATTTCAAGTTCACTTTGGGCTCAAAGTGTGCCAAAATCTTTGCTACCTCTAGATCTTGAAATATTTAAACCTTTATAACTTTGGAAAAAAATGTCGTATTTAGGAAAAAAAAAGTCAATCTTGACTTTCTCAACCTCTCTGGACTAAAAAATGAGCTCATATTTTCTCCAGCACGAGCCAAAAGTGACCTATAATGAAACCCACATAAAGAAACCATCCAAATCTAGTTTTTTCAAGTCTTTCTGATTCCTAGGTTCACCATATGATGCAAGGGAAGAACATACTCAACCTTACGAAAAATAACAAAGATCTTTCATTAGAAATAACTCAATCCTTATATCTGAGAAAGGTTTTACAAGGCTTGGCTTTGATATCATGTAAGAGCTAAATATTAGCTCTATATCCAAGACAACCTACAAAAATAATGAATTCCTTCCACAAGAGCGTATACAAGTATACGAGCTTGCTTGATGTTAAGACCTATAAAAATAATGATGAGGTATGAAGTATGTTACAAAGTGTGTAATGACCTTGTTTATATAGGCAAGGTGAGGAATAGAACTAAACATCATTATGAAATATATCTTAATCCTATGACTTGTGATAAATAACTCCTAACAACTTAGGAATCAAGCATTAAATGCTAGACAAATAAGATCTAGATATGCCAACTAAGACTTCTAGAAGGAATCTTATATCCTAAGTAAACTTAACATGTAAATAAGTCCCCTAGGTCCCTAGAAAAGTAAATTACTAGGTACAAGACATATATTCACACCAACATCTTGTTCTCCCATGGCCATAGTCAAAACTTTGTCTACTGATGTAAAAATCTAGGTTGTGTGTCTTGTTAACTTGTAGGCCCTGAATGTATGAATGAACAATTAGTCTTCAATCTTACTCCATGTTTCTTTAGATCTGAAAACCTACACACATTAAAGAGGGGGAAGGGTTATGTTTTATAGGGGCTTGCCTAAGTCCAGCCCCATTTTCGTACTTCTACCTCCACAATGACTATGATGATGTATAAAGAGATTTTACCCTTAGTTGGGTAGAGGCTAAGTGATAAAAAAGAAATAAATTAACTAATATTGTAACTCACCACTCAGATTTGCATTCCTTGATGGGTTGAATTCATGTACCCATCACCTTCAAGGAGAATTTGGTTTCTTGATTGAAGTCTTGCAAGTATTAGTAAAAACATGAAAAAATATACATGAAAATATAATGAATAATTAACATGATGCTTGACTAGAATAAATATTATAATAATGTTTATAATTTTTCTCTTCATTGCTCTTGATTGTTTTTTAGGATCATCAATATGCTCAATGAAAGTGCTAGGATTGAAATGGTGAAAATACTTTGTATTTATGTGTAATTCTTCTAATTTCAAAAAAATCAAATTCTAATTTAGCCAACAAATGGCTTTGAGAATTAAAACAATAAAATATTGACACCAACATATCCAAAAAGGGGAAAAAAATGGATGGTCCAGGGCATGGGGTACCCTAGACTAGATCCATCCTTTTTCAGGCCTAAAGTGTTAGGGAAAATATTAAATGCTCATTTTCCTTTCACATTGTTTGATTTTCAGAAGATGTTTATAAAACTGGTAATTAAATGCATAATTATGTCCAAGCATATTGGGGGTAGCTAAACCTAATGCAAAATTGTCAAGGGTTATGATTTTTGATGATGCAATAAGATGTTTGGTAATTTGGACCATTTAGAAATTAAGGTAGTTTGTAAACCCTATTCCTAGTAATATCCATATTACTACATTGAATGGATTCAGTAAATAAATTTCAAATATGTTTTTATTATATTTTTCTAACATGATATATATTTTTTAAGCTATTTCCCAAGATGTTTAGGAAACTATATCTATCAAGGCCAGGAATTATTTAGGGCTACACCTCACTAACGTACATGACAATAATGACTATCTATATTATTTATATAGGTTATCTTAACCAAGGAAATAATGATTTATCATCCTAATATATGCAATACTAGGAGAAATGCATGGGACTTAGATCCCATTTTCATTCCCCCATTATCCAAGTCCATAGATGAGGTTTTTGGGAATAGCACTAGGGCTAGGGATTGGTCCTAAAATCAATCAACCTTCTCTTCTTAGCATGCTTGAATTTGAGGGCAATTTCTATAATAGTGATCTCTCCTCCAGTTAATATGTTTAACCCAATGAAAGGAAATTGATCATTATCAAGCTTATCTACTCAAAGGATTGTTGTGTTTGGATTCCCTACCTACCCCAATATTAGATGAAATATTAGTCATTGTCATCATGGTTTCTCCTGATATGAATGTGTCAGAATTCCTGTCGTTTTATTTGAACTAAAATAATTAAATTTATGCACTAAACACCTTTTCATTTTGATATGGCTCTATGATAAGTATAAGATGATATAATTTAGCCTTAAGACACTAATGTGGTTCATCCATTGAATAATTAAGGGTATATATAAAGTTGTAGTTAAGGAAATATTATAAATTATCTCTAACAATTAGGTAGAATTAAAGTAATATGATCTAATTGTGTGGACAATGTTTATTGTTATAGAGGATTTGCTTTTTCTATATATGTTCTTGTATTTGTAATGAGTTTAGGGTGAAGCTCATTATGACTACTTTGCCAAATATGAGAAATTAAAGTAAGTATTATCGAATAAGGTTTAGTATTTTCCTTTCTATCTATCTTGTGGATTATATGCTAAGCTTGATGATTATTATTCTAAAAAATATTATGTACTCGAAAGCAAAATATTACTCAATCCTACTATTGTGAGTTAATCTATGTCGAATAAATAATATGTTTTTGAGTAACAATTGAACAAAGTGAATGGACTTGATTATATATGATGTGATGTCTCTTGTTACACTTTCATCTTATCACAATTGATGTAGACTTATTACCATGATCATCGTTGGAAATGTTATGAAATTGTCACTTTTGAATTAGATTGAATATGCTTGATTGATTAAATTAAAAGTTGCCGAAAGTTAGAATTAAAAAAATCAAGGATGGTTTTTATAATTTATTGTACCCGGCAGCTGCAGAACAAAGTAAGTTTTATCTTTTTAAAAAAAATTCAAGATTCTAGTCTCAGGTGCATGGCGTTGTTCCATTTCAAATTCCTTTGGGTGATAAAATTTTAGGATTTCTATTTCTGTTATCTTGACAAAATTAGCTTACAAAGAAGTCTTTCTATGTCAAATCAACAAGGAAAAAGCTGATGTCAAAAGAATAATGTCTGGGTTTATTCAAATGGAAAAAGCATGTATGGGTTTTTTCAAAGCATTCATAAGCTCCCAACGAAAAGAAGAAGATTCTGCAGAACTAACCCAAATCACACATCCGGGATTGCACTATCATTTGCATTTCGATTTTAAACTCGAAAACTTCTCATAAAAGTGGAATATTTATCTTTATCATATGAGCAGCATTTAAATTAGGTGACCTGTTTCCTACTTACAAATGTTCACAAATGCGACTACAATTCGTTAAAACCGATATAGGGCTATAGTAAGCAACCATTCTATTTCCTATATAAAGCACAGATTGCAAAAGAAGAGAGCATTAACTGAGAAAGCATTGAATCTTAGCGCATGGAACCATGGTCAACTATGATCACTGCATTTTGCTCTTCGATACTAGATAGCTTCTTTTCAATTGCAGATATAATTCTTTCTCCAGACCCGATTTGCATAAATAAGGCCAATTCCAAGGTAGACAAGTCTGGATAAGGCCAGTTCCACATTCTCTAATCTATCGTGAACTTTCCATTGTCTATTCCACATTCTCTGAATATTTGGACAACCAGAAAAATTTCATTTTCGGATATCAAAGATGATTTAAATTTTCAGAATTAGAAAGAAATTTTATCATAAATCGTTTACTTCAGTCAATCATTTCCCTCAAATAAAATTACATCATCATTTCTTGAGGTTCGTACAAATCATCTTGACTAAAAGTATCCTCGATTGTATCATAATGTAAATTGTTGGTATATATATTTCACAAGTGTCTATTAATAGAAATATAGGATGCAAAGTTTAGAACGTATTCAAACAGGAAATAAAGAGTCATTCTTAATGTAAAGTGAATTATGTTAGAATGAACAAATTAATTATACAAGTCGGCATACACCAGCCGTTTAGCGCTGCCTACAGCCGTCCACGCTGCTCTCTTTTCACTTATCTATAATAAATGTTTGAGCTAACTCTATGTTACAGTATTTGTAGAACTTTTATTAGATTTAGGAAGATCTAGGAAATTAGAAACAAGCACATGAACAATGTATAATATTGTATTTAGCTGATCCAAGAGATAATGAGTAAAAAGCTTGTCTATATAGGCAATGACATGAAGATGGTCATGTGAAAAACAATAAATGACTAACCCTTCATAGATTGAAAACTTGCTAACTCACATGACATGTGTTGTAGTGAGTGGCAAGCAATCATGCACGAAGTGTAGAGGTGTCTCACAAAGTGAGAACACTTGTCTCAACCACATGAGGTGAGACAAACCTCTAGATGTCCTCTAAGTGAGCTTAAGTGTAATGTGAATAGGAATCTACTAAGTAGGCTAATAGCTAACTAGTTTGACAATGTCTTTTTTCACACTAACACCCCCCCTTCAGTGATACATAGGGAGTAAGCTAAACACTAAATATGAGTCCCAACAACAAGGCTTGATAGGGTACTCATTTACAATGTAATCTCATACAAATGATAGAAAACCATAGAAAACCCAATGGGAAAAAACTATCTTCCAAAAAGAGAGTTTTTTTGTATTTTCCTCTTTTTGTGATTTTGTGCTCCTTTTATTTCTTTATCATTAATTGCATTTGGCTCCCTTTGTTGATTTGGCTCCATGCTTAGTTATGATTTTCAACATTTTAGAAAATAAAAAAAAAATGAGTGGATTTTTAATCACAACTTTTTGACACCTCCCCTTTTTAATTTTTCATTTCTCCATTTATTTGACACTTTATTTTAGTGCGTTTAATTTCATACAAGAATGATGGTGAAAAAGGGAACTTTATATAGTAGTATGAAATCACCATCATTGAATAGAGTTTGATTCACCCTATTGCAAATTTACACCAATAAAAATGTTTGCATTTAAAAAATTTGGAAAACCAAATATTTTAAGAAGTTAGAGAGAGGAAAATAGAAAATAAAACCCTATATGACCCCGCTTTTGCCAAACTCATTGCAAAAGTGAATCTTCTTTTACAATTTTTCAACAATAACAATATATTGTACCTCTCCCTATAAACACTTGTTCCTTTGTCACATTCATTGCAAAAAAAGATTCCTCTTTTACAAATTTTTAACTATGACCAAGAATTTCAACCTTCCCTTATCACTTCCTCTTTTTCAAATTCATTGCAAAAGAAGAAAATTGACTTCCTCTTTTGCAAATTTTTAACTATGTCTCCCTCTTACAATTTTAATGTTACTTCATGGTGAACTTATAGTTTACACAAAACATTATCTGAAATTTGATGGACTCAAACAATAAATTAAAGTGATCAAGTCCAATTGCTAGAGTGAGATGATGTCATCAAATTCAATGTTGTTTATAAATAGTGAAAACTATCCCATGCAAAGACATCAAAATGCAAATAGAAGACAAACACTAATTGAATGCAAACCGTTGAATGTTTTGAGGAGGGTGGAAGGAGTACAAAGGTGAATGCATAATGCCAAGCGCATTGAGTGGCCTGCTCAAATTATGGGTTGAGGGTAAGGTCCCATGGAGGGAAGCTTCCTTAAAAATCTCAGTGTAGGTTGCTTAGATTTTTTAGGAATATTTTAAAGTTCTTGATTCATGGATTTAATTTTGTAATTTTGCTTAAAATTTTAAGCTATAAAATTTAAGAAATGAATTGTAGTGCATTAATAAAAAATAATAAACAAATCAAAATTCTCTCATTTTTTATTTTCAAATAAGAATTTAAAATTTTGTTTTTTTCTCGGCTTTGCCCATGTGACTATGGGAATGTGCATTTTTACCATCGGCCCTTTTTTTTGCAAAATATGTATTTTTATCTCTAAATTAATATAGATATCTGCTTATTCATAAAAATAATAAAAATAATTAGATGAGAGACAAGTGACAAAAAAAACTCTTAAACTGTAGGGGCAATTTCTAGCTCCACCCCAATTTCACAAACTCAAATATTAATTCTTAAAATGTAAAAGCTACTATTTTTCTGGAAAAAATTCCAATTAATCCCTTAGCACAAATTTTTTTTCCATTGCACATCCTCCTCCATAAAAATAGAATCCAAGCCCCCATGACACCATTCAGCAGAATTGGCTTCCTCTTCGGCAGATTTTTGCTCACGGTTAGGTTGACTCAAGGGCTGTGTGTGACCATCAAAGGGACGGAGGCGTGTGGGAGTGGATGACGATGGAGGATTCCTATTTGCCTGTTTAACTTGCGTGGATCTGCATGTGAGATCTAACCGCCACCACTGTCACTTCATTGCCATTTGGCAATAACAACATTTTGACTCGGCGCCTGAGATGTACGGCAGGGCCAAGGCACGGGCCTCTCTCCATGAAAACCACGGCTATCACAGGCTGCAAATCGACCATGAATGAGAGAGGTCTGCAGATGAAAGAGACTCCACCATGGATCAGACCATCACTTTGCACGCCAAAGTCAAACTTTGCAAATGTGTGCAAACATACTGGTTGAATTGCCAAATCTACGTTGTCGATTTCTTGCAAATTTTGGCGCCATAATTGCTCCCAAATGTGGCTCAACCCGCATAGAAAAGCCCAAGATGGCGGCCTGCTTGCTACGCTTGAACAAATCTTGTGTGAGAACGCCTCAGGACAAATCATATGAATTGCAAGTCACTGCGACATATGGAAATGGCTGAGCCGCGATGTCAAGCCAGGTCGTACGGGCTGGTATAAATGTTTGGTCATGATTTTCTCACACCGTCATGGCCTCCAAATTTGAAACGCCTCCTACAAATATGTAGGGCGCAGATTGCAATATGGACACGGGTCTGAGACCAAGCGTGAGCAGCGGGTCTGAGGGAGAATAATCATGGGCTGTGGCCTGGAAACATCCTTCTCCTAGCAGAATTTGCACAGGCCAAATTACCATGGGCCGCCAACTCGAAATGACTCGGCTCACAAAGAATGGAGAGCGGGTTAGACTCAACATTCACACGCCGGTTGGACACGTCAGAGCATTCACCGCTCTTAGAAACGAGGATGTTGTGCACTATTCAAATCACGACAACTGATATCGTTTCAAGATTCAGCTATCAGATTGAATGGAATTGCAGCCGAGACAAGCTAATGCATGGCCTCCTCAGAATCGAGGCATCTACCATTTGAGCAAATACCACAGCCTTGAGGGCTTTTGAAAAACTGCAGCCACCAATCGTGTGGGTTGTGGGGTCTAACTAGTTCCCTGAAAGTTATAATAAAACTAGTCAAATACAACAAAATGATTCACTTATAGGCCTGAAACTACCTCTGCCCTACGCTCTGATATCATATTAGATTTACGAAGATCTAGGAGATTAGAAACAAGCACATGAACACTGCATAAGATTGTATTTAGCTGATCCAAGAGATAATGAGTACAAAGCTTGTCTATATAGGCAATGAGATGAAGGTGGTCATGTGAAACATATTGACTAACTAACCCTTCATAGATTGAACACTTGTTAACTCACATGACATGTGTTGTAGTGAGTGGCAAGCAATCATGCACGAAGTGTAGAGGTGTCTCACAAAGTGAGAACACTTGTCTCAACCACATGAGGTGAGACAAACCTCTAGATGTCCTCTAAGTGAGCTTAAGTGTAATGTGAATAGGAATCTACTAAGTAGGCTAATAACTAACTAGTTTGACAATGTCTCTTTTCACACTAACAACTTTTAATGTATTCCTGAATAAATTGAATAAATGAAAATTTAATCTATGTGTTCGAATTTAGAGAGTTCTACTCTATTTTATTTCTATTTTTCTCTCATTTTTCTTTTCATGGTATCAGATGGGCTATGTTGTTCATGTTAAAGTGCAAGTAGAATATCAACAATTTTAATTGCACAAAGCAGAGATATAGAACAGTGACACCAATTTAAGTGGTTCACCAAAGAATGGCTACATCTATGGGAAAGGCAGGCACAAATCTTTATTATTCAACAACAACAAATACAAGTTCATGATACAGAATGAATCCAATTATCGATCTCATTTGAAATTATATTGTAAGTCTTTTGGGCAATGTAAGACAAAGAAGGTGAAGGTAAAGGGACAACCAAAGTGACCGTTGGACTTCACATTATGCAAAATCTCCCACTTGAATTCCAAAACATGCTACAGCTTCTAGATGCACCCGCCTCCAAGTTTATAAGCACAATTTTACTAAACTAAGAGAAGCTCTACAAACCTCAAGCTTCTCATTTGAGACTAAGTTCGTAAGTGCATCAGATGAACTCACACTAGTTTGCATCTTTTTCAAATTCAGCTTGCCCTCTTGAAAGGCACTTCAAATGAAGTTGAAAGGTTGAATTTTTTTCTTCTATACTTGGGAGATAGATAACAATCTTCACACTCTCTCATTCAAGGAAAACCCTAGAGATCTCAATCCAAAGAAGAAAGGGGAAATAGATCTTGCAATAGGGTTGTCCTAGGGTCTGATTATAAACTAAAGAGGGCTTCACCACCAAGTTAGGGCTTGGAAAGACTAATGAAATGCAAGAACTAATGTTTAAACTTAATGCAATGCAAGATAGATCACTAAATGACCTAGAAAAACATGTAAAGGAAAATAGAAAATTGAGAGATGAAAGGTGTGCACCTGGAAACCTGAAAAAGACTGAATTAAGCTCTAAAATGGTGAAAACACTCATTTTAATGTTGAATGGGACTCATACGCTAGATTGGGAAATTTAGTTCCAGCTTAGGGTTTCTTGGTAGGAACACGTTTCTAGCAGTGGTGATTCAGGATCCGCAAAAATATGGAAATTGACCTATACTAGGAATCATATGCCAGGAGTGGTGTATCAGTCCAATTAGGGTTTTCTCAAAATTGAAAGTCTTATTCTACTCTTCAATGTCTACTTTGTCCTTTGCAATTGATTTATGGATCTGAAACTCTGATTTATAGCCTGTAGATGTCTACCAATGATTTGTAATGCAAGTGTATAGTCGTAAAATTGCACCCCTCACAATTTCACATACTTTCTTGTATCCGCTTTAGTGTCCACTCCCTTAGCACTTGTGTAGGCTCATTTTAGCCCCTACATCAACCTTTTTCCCTTCTCAGGATCCTCCAACACCCCTTTGTAGTAGCTACCCTTATGCGTCCACTTTGCATCAAACTTTGTGTTTTTCTCGTTCGCGTCATTTTGTAGCATGACGTTTTTGGACATGAGTGCACCACGCAGATGTCTGTATATCGCGCTAGCTTCTTGTGGCATTTCAATGTTCAAATGACCACCTTTGAGCATGTTTTCCACTTGTCACGTCCTTTGGTCGATGATAACAGATCAAGATGCCTTGTAACCGCTAGAGAAACTTTTTTTTTCTTCTCTTCTCTCCTTAAATGCTATCTTTTCTACTCTCAAGTAGGGTTTTCTTTCACCTCATGCTTTATCCATTTCGGTTCATCTCTCCCTTCTATCTAGTTGTCCATGGAGGTAGGAACACCAAAACAAGGGTTTGATTGAGGCAAACCACTATGTAGCCCAAAAATTCTCTCCAGATATCATGCATGCAAATATTGAACATGTTCACATGTTCGAGGCTTCATCACTTGTATGGTTGTAAGAATTTCCTTTCTTCTCCTTATCTTTATTATTTCTATTTCAATCTATTTTAGCTTTATCACATTTTGTCATTTTCCCGCGTTTTGGAAGTTCTCAGCAATCAAAGTAGAAGTAGTCACTTTGGCATTCTCTGTGACATTCTTGCTTTCTAGTTTGTACGAGACACCAATGCATCGCATTATCATCTGTATTCTATGCTACTGTCCTTTGCTCGAGAGCTTTTCAGTTTGTTTAGAGAATCTTTGTGACCTGCTCTCTTCGATTCTAGAGCTTTCATGTTGTTCCTTGAGGTAGTTTAGGCAGTTTGCCTAATGAGGCTCTCTGAGTCAAGATAACTCGTGAGTAGCAAATCTCCCTTCTCTACAGCAAGGTGAAAACTTTGACAACTTTGAACACTTTGACAGCTTTCCCCAAACATGCTCTTCAATATGTCTTCAACCTAGATCTACAAGTCACACACTAAAAAGAGGGAAAAATGTTGTTTTTCTAGTGGAAAGGGGTTTTCCTTGGTCAAACCCTGTTTTGGTAATCAAACCTTGTAATGAAATGAAGGAATGTTGAATGAACAAAATACAATGTTACAACTCACCAAACCCTAGCAATAAAGTGTAGCAAACATCTACGAAGTGGCTCCAATGGATGTAGATCTTGACTCTTGTTTGAGTGTGATAGATCTTGACATGAATGCTAGCTTGAATCATAAAACCTTACATTGCAATTGTTAGCTCAAAAACAAACATGATGCATGATGCATGATGCTTAATGATTGAATAATTCTCTAAAACACTTGATAATTTGTCCTTGAAGACTCTTGAATTCTCTTGTAAAAATTTGAATGCTGTTGTGAACTCTAATTTTCTATAAGGATCACTTGATTGCTTGTTAGGAGAAAATGAGTCAAATAACCATGTATTTATACTTGTTTATGTAAAATTTCCTGAAATTACAACACTACAAGCTGACATTAGATCTAGGAGAATAAAATCCAACCAAGAATTTGAATTAAATTTGATTTTTTTTCACATAGGACTCATACGCCAGAAGTAGCATATGAGTCCCACTAGGCATTAATTATGGGACCATTTTAAAAAATGCTTAGAAAGGTGTGAAATCTAGATTGGGACCCAAAACCTATAGCTAGGAAAAATTACCATCATTGATTAACATCATAATTGACCATTTTCTTCTTAAATTAATTAAATCAAATTATTTGATTAACCTCTTAAAGTTTCTTGATTTAATTAAATCAAATGTATTTAATTAAAAGGCCAATATCCATTACTCCTCTCATTTTGATTTATTTTAATCCAAAAATCTAAGTCAAAATGTCACAATCACTTAATTCCTCATTAAGTTAATCCAATCATGATTAATTTAATCTAAACCCATGTCCCATCCTCTAGCTTTTCCCACTTGCACAATAAATCATTTATTTTGATTTATTAAAACTCTATTTTCCTCGCAAAGCATATTCCCAAGAAATATGCCCTCATTAACTCCATTTGTTTGAATTTTTTGTCCAAATAAATTTCCCCCCAAATCCCTCAACCATATGCATTTAATGCTATTTTCAAATTTGAAAGTGGCATATTGACCAAAACTTGCACAATCATGGCTCATTCACATAGTGACAAGTGGCTCTTTCCTATTGGTTGAGGATTAGTCTCAAATTCCTCAACTTTGCATCTTCTCTCTTCAATCTCACCTATAAATTCAAGCGATTTTCTCCTTCATTGGCATCTACCATTTGAGCATTCTCACTATAGGCAAATTGAGTTCATCTTGCTTCTCTTTGTCTATCATCATCTCAAGGC
Source organism: Sequoiadendron giganteum (assembly GCA_007115665.2). Classification (NCBI taxonomy): domain Eukaryota; kingdom Viridiplantae; phylum Streptophyta; class Pinopsida; order Cupressales; family Cupressaceae; genus Sequoiadendron; species Sequoiadendron giganteum. The sequence continues at coordinate 123,761,850 of VCHN02000014.1, forward strand.
TTAGCAAGGATTGGGAAAGGGCTCCTTCACATACTCAAGGTGCACCAATCCAATATGGAATAGGTATGATTCATGTGTTTTTCTAATGCTTTCATTTAGTTGTTTTGGTTGTCATTTTGTTAAGAATTATTAACCATGTTTATGTATTTCATAAGAATGCTACTATATTTTCCTATTTCAAACTCACATCATGCTAATTATGTGTGATAATAGTTTAAGTTTGAGGATTTGTGGTATTACATGTGGCGCTAGATGGATACCCTCCATCCACTTCATACATAGACCCATCCAACCTCGCCTCCACTTCTACAACAGAGACACCCTCCATGCCCGACATATCCGATATCAGGCTCATGATCCAGGACAATGGCTATGGAGATTACAGAATGAAGAAAAATTCTTTTGTTGTAGGAGAGTTACCACAATCTCCTAGGTCACATGGGCAACCCCAACCACTTGAAACACCCATCCACACTTTTGGGGCAAACCCTTCTAGATTCCATCATTGGAGGGATCTCAGTCAGGAAAATGTGGATGAAAGAGACATTGCAAGCTCAGTATACAAAGATGAAAGGCCCACACCCACCCTACCCATGGATGAAGCTAGCAGAGGACTACAAATGATGCTTGGTATGGGCTATAATAGAAATGAAAGCCTTGGAAGGAACAGTGATGGATGACTGGAACCCCTCATTGTGGAGAGACGAATGAGAAATCTTGGCCTTGGATGTACCCCTCTGAGTATAACCGTACATGGAAGAGGTACCCCTAGTAGAGCAATCAGGTCTCCCCCTTAGTTATCAGCAACCGCTCTTCAACTACCCGTATCAATAGGTCTACTCCTAGATAATTTCACCTTTGATGTAACTGAGGTCTGTAGTAGTAGTGATGACAAGGATATAATAGTAGGCCTTCCCATGCATTTTGAAGACTCCTCCTTACTCATGATTAGTACCTCATCCGTTGAGTCAGACCATCAAACTCACAAAATAAACCTAGTTTACCCCCAACTCATCGACTACGAATAACGAGGACCACCGGTTCTAGACACATTCAAAAATGATGAGGCTCTCTCCAAATTCATGGGACTAAGGGATACAGTACCATGCGGAGATCAAAAAACTTGGTTCGACATTACACTGAGAAAGAAAGGTGAACTTTGCATGAACCTATGCTGACATGTCGTGTCTTGATCTGAAAGTCATGGTTCATCACTTAGATGTTTACCTAGGAGGAAAGCTAGTAAGATTGAAATTAAGAAAGATGCACCCTCAGATAGCCTTGCTAATCAAGGTGGAACTACAAAAACTCTTGGATGTTGGCTTCATACACCTAATTCATTATCCTTAATGGGTATCAAATCTTGTGCCAGTTTCAAAACTTAATGGGGGCATCCATATCTACACTAACTTTAGAGACCTAAATAAAGTGTGTCCTAAGGATTATTTTCCACTACCCAACATTGACATGATAGTGGACATGATGGGTAGACACGACATGCTATCACTAATGGATGGCTTCTCATGGTACAACCAGATTATGATAGCAAAGGAAGACCAACATAAGACAACGTTTACATGTCCATGGGGCACCTACTGTTGGAACATGATGCCATTTGGGCTGAAGAATGCGGGAACGACATATCAAAGGGCCATGACACTAATTTTTCATGACATGATTCAAAAAACTATGGAAGATTATGTGGATGATATATTAGCCAAGTCAAGGAAAAGACAAGATCACATAGCAGCCCTAAGTGCCATCTTTAACAGATTGGAGAAATATAAGGTTAGACTTAACCCCAAGAAATGCATCTTTGGGGTGCAATCAGGGAAACTCTTGGGATACATAGTATCAATGAGAGGAATAGAACTAGATCCCACCAATGTCAAGGAAACACCTAAGACACTAAAATAACTCAGAGGCCTACAAGGCATACTCCAATCAATCTGAAGATTCACAGCGCAGCTGGCGGATAAACATATACCATATTCTCATCTACTCCATAAGGCAGTAACATAAAAGTGGAATGACAAGTGTGATCAAGCATTTAGTAAAATCAAATAATATCTACTTATGCCACCAGTATTAATGCCACCTATCCTAGGAAAGCCACTAATTTTGTACATTTTAGCAATCATGGCAGCTCTTAGTGCTCTGTTAGCTCAACATGATGAAAATGGAAGAGAGAGAGAAATATACTACATCAAAAAGAAAATGGTAGGGCATGAGCTCAATTACATACCAATAGAAAAAGCTTGCCATCAGTTGTGTTTGCAGCCCAAAAGTTCAGACACTACATGTTGGCACACAATATCAAACTCATCGCCAAGATCGATCCCGTAAAGTATCTATTGTCAAAGGCAATGCTCATATGAAGGATGGCTAAGTGGGTCATGATACTATCAGAATATGACATTGAATATGTGGAGTGAAAAGAAATCAAAGGAAAAGTCATTGCAAACCAACTGGCGGAGGCTCCAATCTATTCAGAGAATCCACTCATATAGAGTTTCCAGATGAATCCATCTTTAATCTCAGCATAGCCAATCACTAGAAACTCTGCTTTGATGACTCATACACACAACATGGATCAGGATCCATTGTTTTCTTCATCACCCCATAGGGGGATTGTATTCCTAGATCCTACAAATTGGCATTCCCCTTCACTAACAACATTGCAGAGTATGATGCTTTAACCATAGGTTTCAAGATTGCAACACAGTGGTGGATTAGGGCTCTCAAAGTCTATGGAGATTCACAGCTCATCATCAACCAAGTCAATGGTGAGTATCAAACTAAGGATGATAAGCTGACACCATACAAGAAGTTAATAAAGAGCCTCAAAGAATCATTCATTGATATCACCTTTGAGTAGATATCAAGGCCTAACAACAGAGCAGCTGATGCCATGGAAATAATTGGATCCTTATTGGATATCCCTCGCAATGTCTCAAAACATGAATTCTTGGTAGAACAACTTCTCATACCCACATTCAAGGTACCAGATTCAGAATATGTGTGCGAACTCATTGGTCGCGGTGATCCTTGGTATCATTACATCTATACCTACCTGTGAATAAGAGTCTTCCTAGCTAACATAACCCCATACCTTAAATGAGCCTTTGTCAAAAGGTCCTTATGTTTTGTCATCCTGGGAGAAACCCTCTATCGTAGGAGCATTGAAGGAACCCTATTACGTTGCTTGAATCCTGAGGAAGCCCTGATTGCTCTGATTGAGGTTCATAATGGCATTTGCAGTTCACGCTTGAGTGGTATGACCTTGGCTAAGAAGCTACTGAGGACCGGGTACTACTGGCCAACAATGGAAAGAGAGGCACATGACTTTGTCAAAAAGCGTTTATAGTGTCAACAACATGGAGACCTTATTCATGCACCAACTGAGGAGCTTCATCCTATTGTAACACCTTGGCCCTTTTCGTAGTGGGGGCTTGATCTCATCAGTAAAATCACACCCACCTCATCCAATAGCCACAAATTCATCACGACCACCACATAGTACTTTACAAAGTGGGTCAAAGCAATTCCCATGACCTACATAGCTGGAAAGCAGATATCAAAGTTCATCCTAAACTATCTCATTTTCCGATACAGTGTCCCCCAAGCTATTATATCAAATAATGGGACACCTTTCAAGAATCAGGATGTGCGTGATCCTTGCCACAAATTTAATATCCAACATCACTTTTCCACTCCATATTACCTACAAAGAAATGGCCAAGCAAAAGCCACTAATAAAACTATCTTGAAAATTCTTAAGAAGATAGTCAATGACTAGTCATGACTTGCATCTGCAACTAAATCCTGCCTTATGGGCCTATCGCTCCAGCATCCGCATGCCAACAGGTGCCACCCCATTCTGCCTGGTCTACGGATCAGAAGCCATCCAGTGAATCGAGATTGAGCTCCCATCATTAAGGATATCACTATAGAACGTCATTACAGATGAGGAATATCGGGTTTCAAGGTTAAATGACCTAGAGTTACTAGATGAACAGCACATGGATGCACTCAACCATCTATAGGTCTATCAGAACCACATAAAACACAACTACAACAAGAAGATCAAGAGGCACACCTTCCAAGTCGACAAACTTGTGCTAAAAGAGAACCAGAAGAACATGTCAAACCTAGATAGGAAAGGTAAATTTGAGCCCAACTGGACAAGTATCTTGGTGAAAACTTGGTAAACAGGCACCAAGCATAAATAAAGCACTCTCCATCCACCAGGATCTTCACGACCTTTTCTGCACACTCACTTATCCATTACATTCCATTTATCCTTACACCATCCATTCACATCTGTACCATAGCCTGATCTTGTGCTCGTATCATGTTCCACCATAGTACTACTTGGCATATTCCTAAGGTCGGTTTGTCTTGTCGGTATCAAAGTAGTCTATCACACCATGCTGGGGCATGCTCCTATACCTACATCAGATCGGATTTGTGTATATTCTTGTGATCTTCCTTAACATCAAAAATCCAAAAACATCAAGAAAAATTAAAAATCCAAAAACATTCAAAAATTCAAAAATACAAAAACATCAGAAAAATCAAAAATCCAAAAACATCCAAATCATTCAAAATCCAAAAAATCACAAAAAACAGAGTCATTGACTGAACTACATCGTCTTTGAGCTTGAACGTAGGCAAGGTTGATCTTTGATCATCCCTTGAGACATTTTAGGTCAGTTCTTTAGGCGTTCATCACAATGGCAATCTGTTTGCCCATCTATTTTACATTTAGGCCAGTCCTTAAGGCATCTGTTGCAATGGCAATCCGTTGGCCCATTTATCTCATCATTAAGTCAAGTCCGTCGTCATTCCAAACTATGTCATCTCTAAGCTTAAACATAGGCAAGGCCATCCTTGATCGGCCCCTGAGACAAAATCCAAAAACATTCATAAAATCTCAAAAATACTAAAAACATTGAAAAATCTCAAAATCCCAAAAACAACCTCAAAATATTTGAAAAAACCCAAAATGGTGCACCCGTCTCATCTCGCTTTCACCTACAATAAACGTCACTCATAATAAATCAATCGTTGCCTTCATCCTTTGGTGAGTTAGTCAGAAGCAAGTCTAGTAGGTTCAAAAGTGAACACCTAATCATCAAAGGTCTCAAGTGTAGATCCGTAAGTCAGCAAGTTGGTCAACTTGGAGTATCAATAGCTTATCATCCAATCAATCTCATCAAAATCCTGATCACAACATGTTCTAGGAATTTTATCTTCCTATGATGGACATCAACATTAAGTATCACCTTAGTTTAGCCTTGGCTAGTGATACGAAGAACATTAGCTTGTTTGTTTACTTTATCTTGGTCTTTTAGACTTATCTTATTTTGGCACTCATTTCGAGGACCTCTCGATGATGTCTAAAAAAAAAGATATAGAGAGAAAGGAATGGGGCAATGATCATTATCTTTTTGTCTTATGTGCTTGTTGGACGTTTTTGTAATATAACTTGGTGAATACTTGCTTTTCTAGGTCTGTCCTAGAAAGGTTTTCGTATGTGAAGTGTGAACAAGAGCACTCCTATCTGATTATCAAGTCAAATTCCATCACACTAGGTGCAACACCATCCTGGTTCTTTATACCTTGATGCATCATACCTATGTGTGTTATCAAACATAAGGAAAGTTATGATCTTTATCTCTACCATCCCTAGATAAGCAATACATCATCCATCTCTCATCATCATCTCTAATAAAGTGGACTTGTTGGACTTCTACATCTTCTTGGATTCAAGGGTTGATCCCTCTCATTCTTTTATCCACTTTCACGCTAACAATGCATCCATCCTACATAATTACGTCATATCATCATAGGAAAACATCATCCATCTCATCCATCTCACATCTCATTTGCTTCATCATATAAGTTGTTTAGAACAATATAGATTTGTTATTCTAAGCATCTTAAAAACATCTTATTTACATCATCATTATCATATAGATCAGTTAGTCGTAGCCATCCATACATCCATTTTGAACCTCTTCATCACGAGATCGACCTCAAATCGAATCTTTCTACTTGATCTCTCGAGGGGGCAATGTACTAACTTACTTAGTCCAACTAGGGCATCTGAAAAAAATCAAATTTTTTTTAATTTCAATGTCAAAAGCATCATTCTTTGAACCAGTGCAACAAGTACATTGCTTCAAAGATGGGAAAAATGTAGACAGGAAAAATTAACATCATATTTGACCATTTTCTTCTTAAATTTATTAAATCAAATTATTTGATTAACCTCCTAAAGTTTCTTGATTTAATTAAATCAATTTTATTTTTTTTTGCTAGATAAATCGCTACTAAGGGACAGCACCCTATATTGCTTTCAAAATGAGGATTTTACATTAAAATGGACATCAAAGAGTGACTGAGTGGTGGCCTTGTCTAGAAAAATGGCCATTACCATTAAAATCCTAATACCTTCCTACTAACCAACCTTGCCCAATGATCAGTACTTTAACAAAATACAAAAAATCCTTGAAATTTACATAGGCACTACACTTTTAGACCCAGGACTAACTAATAAACCTAAGCCCTTATAGAAAACTACATTTGTTAAAGCTCTTTAAGACCTATAATAGACCTCGGCATGGTCAAGCTTCTTCTTCTTCCTCAGAGTCTTCTGATTCCACCCGCTTCATGTATGCTAAGTAATTTGCAACCACCGAGCAATCTGCTCTACAGTTCTGATGAGTCGACCCCTTCTCTTTTTCAAGGGGGCAATGTACTAACGTACTTATTCCCGCTAGGGCATCTAAAAAAAATCAGATTTTTTTAAATTTCGATGTTGGCATCATCATTTTTTGAACCAATGCAACAAGTAAATTGCTTCAAAGAGGGGACAAATGTAGACAGGAAAAATTAATATCATTGATTAACATTACATTTGACCATTTTCTTCTTAAATTAATTAAATCAAATTATTTGATTAACCTCCTAAAGTCTTTTGATTTAATTAAATCAAATGTATTTAATTAAAAGGCCAATATCCATTATTTCCTCTCATTTTGATTTAATCCAAAAGTCTAAGTCAAAATGTCACAATCACTTAATTCCTCATTAAGTTAATCCAATCCTGATTAATTTAATCTAAACCCATGTCCCATCCTCTAGCTTTTCCCACTTGCACAATAAATTATTTATTTTGATTTATTAAAACTCTATTTTCCTCACAAAGCATATTCCCAAGAAATATGCCCTCATTAACTCCCTTTGTTTGACTTGTTTTTCCAAACAAATTCCCCCCCAAATCCCTCAACCATATGCATTTAATGCTACTTTAAAATTTAAAATTAGCACATTGACCAAAACTTGCACAATCATGGCCCATTCACATAGTGACAAGTGGCTCTTTCCTATTGGTTGAGGATTAGTCCCACATTCCTCAACTTTGCCTCTTCTCTCTTCAATCTCACCTATAAATTCAAGGGGTTTTCTCCTTCATTGGAATCTACCATTTGAACATTCTCACTATAGGCAACTTGAGTTCATCTTGCTTCTTTTTTTCTATCATCATCTCAAGGCTTAGCAAGGATTGGGAAAGGGCTCCTTCACATACTCAAGGTGCACCAATCCAATATGGAATAGGTATGATTCATGTGTTTTTCTAATGCTTTCATTTAGTTGTTTTGGTTGTCATTTTGTTAAGCATTATTAACCATGTTTATGTATTTCATAAGAATGCTACTATATTTGCCTATTTCAAACTCACATCATGCTAATGTGTGATAATAGTTTAAGTTTGCAGATTTGTGGTATTACAAAACCCTAGGTGGAACTCATATGCTCAAGGTGGCTTATGAGTCCCAAATCACTAAATCTGGGTCACACGATCTAAAAACACCTAACTTATGATTGGATGTTGATTTATGTTGAAATTATCCTCAGAAAGATGCATTAAATGAGGCTTGTGGATGCAAAATAAAGCGAATTAAAGAATAAAGAAGCCCAATTAATAATGACAACCCTATAAAAGTGTGAAAGTGTGTTACAACACTTTACATCACCTTAAATAATGTATGATTATGTTTATTTTGTTTACAAGGGCCCAAGACCTAATGTGAGTGTCTTAAGCACATTACAACACTAAGGCAAGGTATCATTAAGCTTAATTTTATAAGGAGGGCCAAAAGAAGTGTGAAAATGTCACAGATGACATTTTTTGACACTACAAAAGTGATATTCAGCTTAATATGCTTTGTTCGATTGTGAAATGATACATTTTTGGCCAAATCAATAGCATTTTTGTTGTCACTAAATAGAGTGAAAAAATGTTCGCAACCCAATTCACCCAATAAATGTTATGTTGATGTGAGTAAAAAAAGTGAATTTTTTTTGTTTGCAACCCAATTCACCCAATAAATGTTATTTTTTTGTCACTAAACAAAGTGAAAACATGTTTGTAATCCAATTCACCCAATAAATATTACAACCATAACATTTCCTTAACACTTTCGATGAGTGCAATGTATTCAATTTTGGTAGTAGAGAGTGCTACCACTTGTTGCAATATAGAAACCCAACTTATCACTACCCTTGAAAATGTTAACACATATCCAATAGTAGAGAATCATTTGTACAAGTTACTAGCCATGTCAGAGTCAACATAACTTTGCAACTGTGCATATTTTTCTCCAAATCTCAGAACATAATCATAAGTACCCTTTTAATACCTCAAAATCGTTTTCACAACTTGCCAATGATTTTCACCTAGATTGCTCATGTACCTACGAACTACTCCCATTGCATGAGAAATGCCAAGTCTTTTGTAAACTGTTGCATACATGAGGCTCCCAATAATAGATGAGTTAGTCATTCCTTTCTTATACTTTTCTTGTTCTTGTGTCTTTGGACACATCTCAAAGGATAGTCAAAAATAATAAAAAAAAGTGTGCCTACAACCTTTGCACCCTTCATATTAAAACTATCCAAGAACTTATCAATGTATTTTTCTTCTAAAAATTTGATTTATCTTTTCTTCCTATCCTTGATTATTGTTATGCCAAGAATCCTCTTCATTTCCCCCAAATCCTTCATCACAAACTTGTTAGCCAAATTTTGTTTTAGATTGCTAACAACATTCATACTAGTGCCCATCACTAGCATATCATCAACATATAATAATATTACTACAAAGTCACCATTGTCCAACACTTTGAAATAAACACATGGATAAGATTCACACCTAATAAGGTATTGGTCAACCATGAAGGAATCAAACTTAAGGTACCATTGTCTCAAGGATTATTTCAGCCCATACAAGCTTTTTTCAATTTGCATATGAAATTTTTATCTCTTTTTGAAACCTTTTGGCCATTGCGTATACAATTCTTCTTGCAAGTCGCCATGTAGAAACACTATCTTCACATCAAGCCACCCCAAATCAAGATAATATATGGCTACTAAACCCAAAACCACCTAGATGGTACTCATTTTCATAATGGTTTAATTTTTTTTTAAAAATCCACACCCTTCTCTTGGTCATATCCTTTAACCACTAATCTAGCCCTATACTATTTCCTACCACCATCTTCTTCCTTCAATTTGTACACCCAACTATTTTTCAAGGCTCTCTAATTGGGTGGAAGAGGAACCAAATCCCAAGTTTGATTTGTCATTAATGAATCCATCTCTTCACTCATAACCTCCATCAATTTTCTACAATCTTTGTCATTACAAGCATGTTCAAATGTTGTAGGTTCAACTTGATCATAGGTTAATAAATGATGAATAAAATCACAAAACTTTGATGAGGCTCTACACTCCCTAGGAGACCTCCTTAATTGAGGAAATTGCACCTATGCAATTTCTTGAGGATTATTATTATTACTTTCATTTGGTTGCAAGGGCGATTGAATATGTGGTAAAAAAACCATATTATGTTGCAAATTGTGCAAATGGTTGGGTGCCAAATTGGGCACCGTATATCTATCTAAGATTGGTCATTCATGTGTATGTTGTGGCATACAAGAAGAGTGGTGAGCTTGTTGGGAATAAACTTGGTGCTAAAAATTTAACACATCACTCCCACTTGAGATGTGTTCCACAGGCACAAACTCCTTTACTAATTTCTCCTATTCTAGCAAACCTCAAATTATTTTCTCATTAAAAATTACATCCCAACTAGGAGTGACCTATTTTGCGATGGGATCTCATAGCTGATAACCATATGTTTCCTCTATATATCCAATAAAGATACACCTTTTAGACTTCATTTCTAGCTTTGTTAACTTTTCCTTTGGGATGTGAACAAAGGCTTCACAACCGAACACCCACAAGTGATCATATGAAATTCTCCTTCCTAGTAGCTTCTCCTTCAAAATCTCAAAATCAAATCAAGAAGATGAACCTTAATTAATTAGGTACACCACTATATCAACTGCCTATGTGCAAAACTCTTTATGTAAACCTATATTAGAGAGTACATTACGAGCTCTCTCCAAGATTGTTCTATTCAACTTCTCAGTTGTACCATTTTCTTGAGGGGTTAAAGAAACAATTTTGATTTGTTGAATACCATTGTCTACACAAAATTTATCAAACTCCAAGGAACAAAACTCTCCACTATTATAAGTTTTTAAGAACTTAATTTTATGACCGCTCAAATTTTCAACTAGTGCTTTAAAATTCTTGAACATGCTAAATACTTCAAATTTTCTTTTGAGCATATAAATCCAAACCTTTCTAGTGCAATCATCAAGAAAATTAACAAAATAATTAGACCCACATATAGAAGTTATGTCTGTGGGACCAAAAACTTTTGAATGCACTAGCTCCAACACTTGTGTCTTCTTGTCATTCCCTTGAGTAGAGAAGCTCCTCTTTTGTTTTCTATAGATAGAATGCTCACACAAGTCTAAATCAATAGATTTAACTCCTAGAAGTTGATCCCATTTGTGCAAAATCTCAAGGCCCTTCTTGCTCATATTCCTGAGCCTTTGTGACAAAGCTTTGTCCTGCTTTCCAAAACCTCCATCCCACTTCAACGTGACTCTCTAGCACACACAAAGTGACCAATTGTTTCCCTATTTATCTCATTAAGGCTCCTTTGGTCACCTTCTGGTGTTGTACTAAGGAGTGGTGCTACAACCTTGACCATCTAGTTGTCCCACAAAAATTAAATTCCTCTTCAATTGAGGAATGTGTCTCACATCCCATAACAACCAATTATTTCATTTTAAAAAAATTTAATATCACATCTCCTTTACTGACTATGTCACATGGTTCATTGTCACCAAGATAGACCTTACTAGGTTTACCATCTTGATAATTTTTGAAAAATTCTCAACATGAAGTGGCATGAAAAAAATAATTGAAATCCAACACCCATGCATCATCTATAGCTTCAATTGTCAAAAAAACTAATGCACCTACATCCTCTTCATATGTTGCATTTACCTCCTTTTGTTATGAATGACTTTTCACCTTCTTGAATGACCAACAATTCTTCTTTATGTGGCCTTCCTTGCCATAAAACTAGCCGCCTATAGTTCTACCCTTGTATTTAGATCTCATGTGAGATTTAGATATTCTATTATTATGTCTACCCCATTCTTGGAATCTCCCCCTATTTCTGAAAATCAAAGCCTCTTTAGATGAAGCACCTTGATGTTTTCTTCCCAAGTCTTCGTAGAAGAATTGCAGCCACATCACCAAGTTTCAGCCCATTTCTATTATCATAAAATTCTTTATTTTCAAACACCAATTTAGTAATTGTCACTACAACACCTTCCCAGCTATCGAGAAGAGAACACGAAAGAAAAATGAATTTAATTTCCTCTTCAAAATTAATATCAAAAGAGGTTAATTAGTTGATTACATTGTTAAATTCCTTTAAATGATTGAAAATGTTTCTACCTTCCTTCATTTTCAGATTGAACAATTTCTTCGTCAAGAAGATTCTATTAGTAGCAGAAGCCCTCTCATGCATGCTTGAAAATCAGTTCCATAAACCCTTTGTTGTCTTCTCCAATGCAACATTTAAAAAACATTGTTAGAAAGATGATCGTTGACACAATCTTTTTGTCTAATACATCCCATTCTTCATCAGACATAGTTTTAGGCTTCTTCGACTTTCCCTCAAGTGCTTTTGAGAGACCTTTTTGAATTACGAGAGCTTGCAACTGCAACTTCCATATTCTGAAATTCTGGTCTGAGAATTTTTTAATTCCCACTTTACCTCTGTCCTCCATCTCTCGTCAAAACAACTCCTAGATCTAATACCAAAGGTTGATCTTAAAGTGCATATCGAATATCAATTAACTAATAAAATCAAAACAACAATTAAATTCACTAAACAAAGATATAAAACAATGACAACAATTCACGTGGTTCACTAGAGAATGATTACATGCATGGGAAAGATAGGCGCAAATCTTTATTATTCAACAACACCAAATACAAGTTCATGATACAAAATGAATCCAATTATCTATCTTATTTGAATATATATTGTAAAAATCTTTTGCGCCGAGTAAGAAAAGGAAGCTAAACATGAAGGGAGAGCCAAAGTGATTGTTGGACTTCACATTACGCAACATATGTAGCGTTTGCTATGTAGACAGTCAACTACGTATGATGTGAGTTGTAGGTTGTATGGCCTGTGAGGTTGGGTGAAGTTTACAGCGTGATTTGTTTTTTTCCTTTACTCTATTGTGGCTATTAATGTTGTTGTATTTTTCTTCGTTAGTGGGCATAGCACTCATATTTTTTCGCCATGATGGCATGTCAATGTTTATTCATATTATTTTTAGTTTGACCAGGAAAAATTCAAGCTATCCTATCCCATTTGTTACCATATATTTAGGGGCAGTGATAATACTGCCTTGTTCCTCTTCACCAAAAGGCCTACGTTTGATTCTCTTATCAAGTCGGTTAAGCAATCATAGTCTGCAACTCTGATCAAGTTGGCTAGTGTAATGCCTTGGATAAGTTTAAACACAAATGTGTGTATAGGATGCATGGCTTGGAAAACAACATAGAGACATGTTTGAAAGGTTTACATGGTGGGTAAGTGAATCACTTGAACTTGTTCATAGTGTTCTATGTAGGCCTATGAATCCTCATCAAGGGGAGGAGCAAGGTACATCGTAATATTCATTGATGATTTTTAAAGGAAATTTTGGATCTACATTAAGCAAAAATATGATGTGTTTAGTAAATTTGAAATGTTCAAAGTATTTATGGAAAATGAAAGTGGAAATAATGTCAAGAAAACAAGAACAAATAATAGTGGAGAATATGTCAACAACAAGTTTAAACATTTTTATGAATTTCATTGGATCGAGAGAGAAATATCTAACAAATATTATCCCCAACAAAATGGTATTGTTGAAAGGACTTGAATAGGACCTCAATTGAAGTGATATGGTTCTTGCTACAATCTAAGGATCTTCCTTTGTTTCTTTGGGCTGAGGTTATTTATATTGCATCTCATGTCTTGAATAGATCTCCTACCACTTCTTTGCAGAAAATCACTCCTCAAGAAGCATGGAGTGGAAAGAAACCAAATTTTAAGTATTTTAGAGTATTTAGATGCGAAGCATTTTCTCATATACCAAATGAGATTGAAGAAGAGAAATTTGATAAGAAGAGTGTTAAGTGCATGATGAATATTCTAAGTCCTTTCAAATCAATTAAATTTTCATAGACAACTTCCAATACAGTTGAAAAATGTAGTCCTACCCAAAAGACAAAGAGTCTTCAAGAATTTTATCAAAAGAATCACTAAATTAATTATGATCTAATGACCACCATAATGAATACCAATGATCCTCAAACATATAATGAGGATAATGGAAAATAGGAATGAGAACAAGCTATGTAGAATGAATATGACTCTTTGATAAAGAATTCAACATGGGAACTGGTGGATTTTTCGAAGGTCAAGAATGTGGCCAACAATAAGTGGGTGTATAAGGCTACATTCAAGTCTAATAGAAGCACTGAGAAACACAACATGAGACTAGTGGCCAAAGAGAATTCACAAAAGGATGGAATTGACTACATAGAAACTCTTGATCTAGTAGCAAAGATCAATACTATCAAGACTATTATAGCATTCAAAGCTCATTTCATGTGGCCTCTACACCAAATGGATATTAAGAATGTGATTTGAATGGTGAAATTGATAAAGATATTTATATGACTCAACTAGAAGGATTATAAGTTTCAAGGTAGAAACACTTAATTTCCAGGATAAGGAAGTCTTTGTATGGATTGAAACAATCTCCAAGGGTTTGGTATGGTAAGATTGATGAATATTTCAAAAATGAAGACTTCCATAATAGTCTTCATGATATAAACTTGTATGTGAAGTAATTTGATGAAGGTAGCATAATAATTATTTTACTTTATATTTATGATCTTATCATCATAGGACATAACATGAACACAATCAGTGACATAAAGTTAAAATTGCAAGGTACATTTGAGATGACAGATTTGGTTTTCTATATTACTTTCTCGACATCCTAGTATGGTAGAAGGATGATGAAATTCACGTCTCTCAAACAAAATATTCTTTATACTTGTTGGGAAAGTTCAGGATGAAATGTTGTAAGTGTTTTTTCTCCACTTAGTCTAGGATTGAAGTTGACTAAGGACATGGAAGGTGAGGATATTGATCCTACTTTGTACAAGTAATTTGTTGGTAGCCTCATGTACTTGACTGGCAGTTGAAAATATATGTCCTTAATAGTAGTTTTGATTTCATGGTGTTTGAGTTCTTCTTAAGGGTCCACATTGGATGGAAGCAAAAATAATATTGATATATGTATAGAGGACTTCACATATGGATGTTTATTACTCTTCTATTGGATATCTACAAATTGGTAGGCATTCTTATTTAGATTTTGCAAGTTGTGTAGATGACTAAAAATCAACTATATATTATGTTCTCTATCTTGGTTCTAGTCCCATTTCATGGTGTTGCAAGAAACAATCTACTATTGCTTTATCAACTATAGAGCCTAAATATACAATAGTGAATGAGAGAGCTAAGGAAATAACTTCACCGTGGGGTATTCTTTCAATAGTCAAACAACATCAAGTCGGGCCTTCTTTACTCTACTATGACAATCAAAGTGTCATTTTCTTGTCCAAAAATTGAAAGTTTTATGTTTGAACAAAACATATATAAGTCTATCACCATTATATCAGCCACCCCCTCCAACAACAAGTGATTCATCTTCAATATTATAGGATAGAGGATCAAATAATTGATCTTTTTACCAAGGCTCTATGTGAGACTAAGTTTGCATATCTTAAAAGTCTCTTCAAGTTATGATATGTCACATGAATATTTGATGGTTGTTGTTCAAGATGGATTATTGTGAATTTCTACCATTGTATTAATGAATAAGTTATTGTAAATGTAGAATTTGTGCTAGGACCCATCTTTTCTTGATTTTGACTGAATATTTAAAAATAATTATTAATTTTAATTTATGGAGATGTTAGAATGATTATATTAATTATACAAGTTGTACAGACAAGCTGCCTAGCACTGCCTATAGCCGTCCACACTGCTCTCTTTCACCTATCCATAACTAGTACTTGCACCTATAGGAGCTTCAAGAGATACGCCGATAGGAAATTGAAGGTAAAATTTAATTTAAAAAATTATGCTATGTAGTTGGCCTTTTTGTTAAAAGTGTTGATCTAATACTTGGTGGCAAAGGGATGAAGATTGTGTACAAAAAGGACTTATACATTTTGCAAATGCCTTATCTTCTAACAAATATTCTCATCGACATCATTGATAGCACGACACAATTTGTGTAGAATCTCAATTTTGGAAGCCATTGCTGATCTAAATTTTTCTGTGAAGTCCAACTCTTCAATGAGAAGTTTGGTGTCTAACATCTCCTTTGAACACAAGAAATCTTGAAGATTTCTAGAAAGCTATGAGGAGACTAAAAAGAGTGAAATTATGAGGGGTTTTCACAACAATACCTCTTCATGTAACTCGAATGTGGACTGGATAGAGCAAGGTCAAGAAGAATCTACTAGAAGCAATTCAAAAACCCTAAGCAAATTATCAGCAGCAAAAACACACCGATACTCTTCCTCCAAAGAAATTTAACATCCTTCGAAGCTTTGACTAAATCTTCTTTAAAAAGTGAAGAAAAGTATGATGATTTAAAGAGTTCAAGCTCTTTGAGGTAGAGCAATACAAGGTACTTCAATATATATGTTGAACACATGTTTTTGAACCCTCATTTGAGTATCAAGAAAAGAGAAGAAAGTTCCAGCTGCTCAAACTTGTTCCTTGTGATAACTTTGGGGATAAAGGATTTCCACTACAGAAAAAGAGCACGTAATTTTTAAAATGGAAGGTCATTTTCAAAAGTGCTGAAACAAAACCATCAAAATTACAATGTTGACATTGATTTCTAAACTAGATTACACCCATCTTTTGATCTTGATAAGATTTCGTTTGTTGGATGTGCCTCCGATGAAAATACAAACCTGTTTAAAGATTGCTCATTCTTAACAGGTGCATTGAACAATTATATATTGATCTATAATGTAGGCTGATGGAAAAGACATTCAAAATATTAAAGTTTCACAATATTTTACAAGTAATATAAATAAACACATGATATTTATTTCTTTTCTTAAGCATCGCTTAATCAAAAATTGCAATCATAAACATATCTCTGAAATTATTATTGCTACTCCCCTTCCTTTTACCTTCCCCTTGACAGTTCGACTGAACTTTACATGCCAGCTAACAAAATATCAAGGCCATAGGCACTATGACCAGAAGCAAGGAGTCTTATTATGAACAAATAGTGCATAGGACCTTAATTGATCACATTAGCCAAAAAATCCTTAACCCATCATGTAGATTTGGATACCAAGAATTTCAAGGGTAGCCAAAAGCTTGGAAAATATTGAGGTTGGAGGCATTCAGCATTTGATGAAAGAAATTTTGTTGGACCCACACCAGCCAATTGGCAGGTGAAATGTATTTGATGTGGCTGAAAGCCTCAATTGTACAAATCTACTTTCCAATTCACCTAATTTATACAAATTGCACATGGACCACAAAAACAATGGCATAGTATTAAGGTCATGTGGGCTAGAGTAATACGTCATAATTTGAAGACTACATGATTCTGGTTGGTCTGCACATGTTGATTCAAGGGAACAATGACATAGAGGGAAAGCTTGGTTTCACACTCTCCCCTATTGTATTGGGAGAGAATCCTATTTTCTACAAGGAGTAATCTAGTGAAAAGGATTTGCTACTGTAGGAGATGGAGTATGAGGTAACTATCATTGAGAAAATGGATTGATGCATGGAAGCTCTTGGTAGGTTGAAAATGAAAAAAAGCTTAATTTGTCCCATCTATGAGCATAATTATGTGTAGATGAAAACCCACTAGTTGCAAATACTCAACAAAGCATACTTATTATAGTAGTTTACTTGGTCTATTAAGTGTGCCTTCAACTAACAAGAGAGTAGCATTGAGGCTGTCTTACCTACTGGTCCAGCTGAATCATACTCAGGTCAAATAACTATCTCTATTACACGTCATCACATTGTTTAGTGATACATGTTATAAATATAAAAGATTTTAGTTTGAATCCCACTACCTCAAAAATATGAGCATCACCTGATGCAAAAAATGTCAATTTTTTTTTTTCAAGCTAGTGAGATCAATCATAAAAATAATAAATACATATAAAAATTAAATACTTTTCCATGGATGTGCAAGTGGAATTGGAGGAAAGCATAGTGTTGAACATGAAAATGAGAAACACAAGAAGAGGAGACAAAAAATTGATAGGTTGGGCTCAAGAGACAAACACCAACCAGAGAAAAATGGTATTTAAAGGAGAAAGCGATGGAACTCTCCTCTAGCCTTCTAAAAAATCAAGCTATAGAGGACCAAAGTCCTCCTAATTGAAGAGATATGATCCACATGAATTTATAAATAGAAATGTATATTTTGAAAAGCAATCAAAACATAACAACTTGAAGGCTGATGATCAAAAAATAACCCTCTTACACATTCATAGACAAATAAATGGCGCTCTTTGCCGCCATCACCTTTAGGTGCCCTTGATACATGAAGGGACACTGAAATCAAGCATAAGAAGATAAATTTAAGGAACTATATGAGCACCAATGCATGCAGCAATGTAGGATAACATTCTAACCAGTATTTCACAGCAACAAAGTGTAGAAAACTGTCAATAGGAGAATTTGTGGCCACTATGATCTTTTATGCAAAAAATGAGCGATATCTTTTAGCATGTTTCTGACTTCAACCAAAATCAAAGTATGGTCCACTCCAAGCAGGTTATTCTGCACAATATCATTTGTGGGATTTCAGTTCAATAATTCATTCTATCTTTGAATTATGGCTTGAAATACAACTATGTTCTTATTTTGAAGTAGAATAATGTTCAAAGGTCTACTTAATAAATTCACCATAAACACAGCCTAGGGTATTACAACTCATATTTCTATTAAAGCATTGTGTTTCCTTGGTAGTCTGCTAATTATGTTGTTATATGACATCATTTACTCGAAAATAGAGGACTTGCAATCCCTGCAATCAAAGATTTCCCTTTTTCCTGGGTACATCATAAGGTCAAAGTATGGTTCTAGCTATCTCAAGTTGCCTGTTGCTTGTGGAAACTGATCTACAAGGCCTCTTGCCAGGAACAACTCTTTCAAAACACATTTCTTTGTTCAGAAGAACCTAGTCCAGCTTGTATATTCAAGTCGAGATGCCCTCCAAGTAATCATTTCTTGGTTCAAATTTACAATTAGTCCATTTTTTATGGTGTTGGATTTGTGTTTATCTTACCAATGTTCCAATCTAATATGTGGGCACTATGCTCTTCGTAGAACATGCATGCCTGTGTTACTTAACTTCATCTTGTATATCTTAAAAAAGTAGCATAAAGCACAAATAATATTGCCATCCTACCCTAAGTAAACACAGTGGAAAGGTCTTGAAGTTACAATATTTATTTGTAGACAAAGAAAGAGTGCAAGGCGTCATTTATTTACTCAGCCTCTATCTTAAAATTGGAGAAGCATCTAGAAGAACACTACTACATGTATGTCTAGGTTGAGCACAGCTGCAGCCCTATGAGAGGTCTACTCATTCTCCCCAGCCATTCTAAAGTCTCCTCCTTATAAAAAGAGAAAAAAATCGTCAATGTCACACACACACAGAGAAAAAGAGAGAGTGAGAGACCTTTGACACTTCCAAAATATGTAAAATCTTCCATTGCAAATTCTCAGCTTCATGGAGTTGGTTCATATCCAATAGCATCTACATACAACAAAATTAACAAAACCAAAAGGTACAATAGATCAGAAATTAATTGGAACAGTCGTATATCCACAGTAACTTATCATGTTAGCTGGAATGTGTAAAAGAATTCTTAAACAATTTTTTACAATTTTTTACAACATCAACATATAATGATGTATAAGGATGAGACCAAATTCACCTTTATCAAGTATGCATATTGCAACCAAAGGATAATGTGAACAGAAATATACATATTGCAATTAGTAGAAAAGAACTACACTACAGAGTGAACACCAGAAGAATGAGAACTTTACTTTAAAGTATTTTCCTTTAAGAAGAAACAACTATACTAAGGCAGTGGCTCAACCATGTCCTTATGATCATCGAAAAATAAATTCAAGGCATATGTGGAAGCTCTAACAGCTGAAAATGCATCCAAGATGCCCCAAGTAGAAAGAGGAGGAAAGAAAGTCTTAGATTGAAGAAGATAACTCATGACTCAGAACACAAGAAGCCCATCAAGGAAAAAGGCATGGTCAATGACGCTGATGAGAAATATGGGCAGAGTTTGGAAGAATGACGAAGACTGAACAACCCAAATATTTTTACAAGATCATTAGATTTCATTTATATTCGTAATAAATAAACCCAGTAGATAAGTCGCCAGCAAGGAAAGGAAAGTTGTACTATTAAATGAAAATAGGTAGGTCCAACGCTTATGTGTGGCGCAAAGCAACAATTCAGCGTTAATAATTTATATTTATTGATACAAAAGCTTTATCATAAAGTAAGATACACCTTACTGAACTTTGAGTGCAAGGAGATGGATTAAATTAAAACATTGTTTTGAATTCCCCTGCCGGTCAATCCACCTTACTTGGAGAGATGAGTGGTGCTCATATAGAGCAGCGTGTATGGAACCTCGGAGGGCCCATAGCTATTCTTTAGCTTTGTATTCACGTTCCTCTTCGACACATTCTTCTCCACACCCGCCAGAGTTGCAGAGAATCTCTCGAAGGCTTGTTCAATGCCTTAATCGTCAGTCCTTTCAGGAAGGGACCCCTTCACCTACCCCAAATAAAATTCATCCGTCGAATGCTTGGACAAAAGCTCCAACACCGCCATCACCGTGACCATCGTGGCCTCACTGGGGCGGCCACAGTTGAGAGCAAAAGTGCCTCTAGGTCTCTTCATCATTTTGGCGTTGTCAATGGAATGTTTATCAGGAATCCTGCAATGACTGCTTCAACATGTTCATAATTAATGAAAATTAGATATAAATGTCACCGATTATAGAGTGAGGCATTTATGACATGACATTCAGAAAAAAAATTGATATGATTTTTCAGGTACAAAGAATTGATTTTGATATGATTGTGCAAATACAGGATTCGATTTGATATGTTTTCATATTAACTGCAACTCTCCCGTGGAAATCGATCTTCTTTTCCAATGAGCTGAACGGCAGGTTTACAGTGCACTGGAGACTGCTTGACGGCGGGCATACCTGTTTTCAGGCGTGAAACAGGTTTGCAGGCCGATTGTGCACTGGGGTCCAGAGGTAAAGCCTATCGGCTAACTAATAAATGTCTGAGCTAATCCTATGTTCTAGTATCTATAGAATTGATAATGTATTTGTCTATAAATTGAATAGAAGAACATGCAATTTTTGTGCTCCAATTTGTAGAGTTCCAGTCTGTTTTGTTTCTTTGTGTTTCTCTCCTTTTCGAAATTACAAATTATATGAATATAATTCAATAAATATATAATTATTGTTATAATGAAAATATTATTATTTATAATGAAAATACTATTGATTTCATTTAAAAGATTTGGATCCTTTCAAAAACTTATTTCTATCTGATTCATTATTTTAATAAAATATATTTAACTCTAAATAACTAGCCCAAATTAAGCAACGTAATTTCAAACTATTCGCATAACTTATCAAACACTGTAATATAACACTAGAAAGAAAATCCTCGAGAGCATATCATTGCTGCATAGTGTACTGCCAGCCTGAAGAGCATCAATGGGTGCTTCTGAGTTTAAGAAAGCCATTTGTTGAACAAACACAGTTCCCCAGGGGAAGAAGGCTGGAAATTTGGAGAACAAAAGAAACATATTTTGTCATTGATAATCTAATTTTTTATGCGTTGAGGATTGTGAACCCAGATTTTTGACCACCGGCGCTAAATGGATCAAATATGGATTACAAGAAACGATATACAAAACAAAGGATCCGTACAAGTGTTCATATAATATTTTTTAAGTCTTAAGATTCAATAATCCACTTCAAATAAGATATTATCAATTGAATTCATACAGAAGTAATGTTAATATGTAAAAATGAAGCCTGAATGGCGGTGATAGATACTTTACACAGTTTTGTTTGATTTGATTCCTTTTAACTCATGGCATGTTTTACATAAAACGTATCATTGCAAAAGATATAGTATCATTGATATTACTAACAACCAACTATTGTTGACATGTAATAATAGCTATACGATTCTAACTGCAAAATGACTAAGAAAGTGAAATTTTCTTGATGTTTTCTGTGTGGT
Organism: Sequoiadendron giganteum; assembly: GCA_007115665.2. Classification (NCBI taxonomy): domain Eukaryota; kingdom Viridiplantae; phylum Streptophyta; class Pinopsida; order Cupressales; family Cupressaceae; genus Sequoiadendron; species Sequoiadendron giganteum. Next base: position 123,783,739 of record VCHN02000014.1, read on the forward strand.
TGTGTTAGTAATTATTTTTTAACATATTTTGTTTCTATCTGCTGTAAGTATGGAAAGAACAATTCAGAAGTACATTGATGTCAACCCTCAAAACATGCTGCAACATGAGCTAGCTATGGAGCCTAATACACAGGTAACTCGTCCATTCAAATAAACAAACTAGTGAGATTATTCCAAGTCAATTTTTGAAGTCAAATCCATTATATTTTACTTTGAGTGATTCTAACCATGCAAAGTCTTCAGACCTTGAAACTCTTGCAAGAAGAAGCCCTAAAACTTAGCCATCAAAGTGAAACTCTCATAAATTCTATCAGGTTTTATTTCTATCTGGCTTGAAACGCGAACGCATCAATTGTGATATTATACATTGTTTACTAGACAATTTATAGAATGCCTCGATACTATTTATGATTATGAAGATTAGTCACCTATTAAACTAACACAAACTGATTCTTATATATTGTGTTTCCTGACAGACAATTAAATGGAGATGCCCTTACATCATTAGGCGTAGGCGACCTCCAGCAGCTTGAAACAAGGCTGGAAAATGGCCTCTCTTGTATAAGATCAAAGAAGGTAGGTCTAGCCACGAAGGGTAAAACTTTCATTATATTATTTGGTTATTAGCTGATATAAATTGAAAGTGAAACTGAATGTATTATTAACATTTACAAGGTTAAAAAGTGTAATAGAATAAAAACTAAAGGATAATATTTATTAATAGTTACAGGAGGTCAAAGAGAAAGCACCTAAAGTATCTCAGCATTTTCTCTTTCAAATATTTCTAAACTTAATTCAAATACAAAAGTTTAGATAATTAAAGTATAAATAAAATCTAAAATTTAATTAATTGTGAAAGAAATATGTAATACAAGTTTTTCTATCATATCATATATGTAACAATATATATGCCTCTTAGATATTGACACCTTATATTTGATGTCTCTAGTGTCTCCAAACCCTTTTCTTGTTTAGATCAATTATGTAAAGAACTATCAGATGCATTTTTCAAGTCACCAAGTGAATTCAATAAAATGAACGAAGTGAAAGTTTTTATTCTAGTGGAAGAATCTAGTTATTTCCACTTAAAAAATTGATGGTGTCTAAACATGCAAGATTCCTTGATGTATATCTCCAAGAACTTCTTGCTTCTATACTAAACAAAATTTTCTAGCATGTCATAATTCCCTAAAGAGACCAAAATGTTTCACATATCTCATAAGAAATTAAATATTTAAAAATAAAATGATTATTAGTTTTTTACTCCTAATAGAAAAGTGGAAACATTCATTCCTCTTGAAAAGTGGTAATATATCAAAATTCTCAATTAATGGGAGCCAACACATAGTTGGACAAGTGCAACACTAATCCAAGAGATTACTGGTTTCAAACATAGTTTAGAAGGACATTGTATCCATCACATATTTGGTGAAATCTAGATGCTTAATGAATCAACATTAGATTCAATGACCTAGGAGGAGAAATATTGGTATGTTGGTTATGGTATGTTGATTATATATCTACAAATATTTTCTTGAATTTATTTATAAATCGTTTTGTTGCAAGGTAAGCATACATTTGGGTACTTCTTTTTAATATTACTTTTACCCAGCAAAGCATAATTTGTTGTGATTTAAAAATTTGATGTTTTGACCATATAGGGTAGAAAATAACAAGCTCATTTTATAAAAGAATGAAAGGAAGATGTTGAGGAAGAACTTTGAGTGGGATTTTTGAACCCAAAAATGGGTTGGTGAACATTTATCATGGATTTTTGAGCATGATGCACCTAGTTTAGGAACGATTTTGTGGAAGTTTTTAAATTTTGGAGGGATGTTCATTTGGTAAGAAAAGAAAGAAGAGAATAGAGAGAATAAGAACATGTGGAAGATAAAAGTGGATGTTGGAAGTATGAGAAATTTTTCATTGATATGTTTTTTGGCAACATGAGCGTGATGTATGAATTCAAATTGCATAGCATGCAGTACAATGTTGTCACTGATGCCAACATTGTGATCTGGTATGAAGATCATTGTGAGAATATTTTTATATAGCTTGAACATGATTGAAGATGGTTATCTAATGTTTATTTACAAGAAGGTTTGATCTAATGTAACCAGTTGTAGTAAAAATTTGACCGTGTTGAAATAGGTAATTTTGCGTACAAGACATTTAATAATTTGGTCTTCGTTGGTCCATTGTGAAGATTCTTTCTCTATGGTTTTCGTGTATTATTGTTGGATGATAGTGAAGTTTAAATCCAAGGTTTCACATTGTTTTGGCTTCTGGTGAAGAAGTTGTGAATGGCAAAAGTTTGGGTCTGGCAGTGATAGAGGTTTCTAGTTCAGTATGTATGCTTTGGTGAATCTGCATGTCTACACAGATTGGTATCTAGTTTTGAGGATTTGTGGGAATGTTGATAGGTGTTAGGTGTATCTTAATTCCAAGTGGCATAAATTTTTGAAGTTTGCTTGTTCATTTGAGATTAAATAGTTGGTGAATTTTGATGCTAGGTCATTATCAGTGCTGACCTAATCATTTTTTAGTTTTGCGGAGCTTGAGTAAGTATTTATCCATTATAAGGATGTTATTATAGGTCCATCCCGACCTATATTATGTGTTACAAGTTTGAATTAAGTCGCAAAGTGTATATGTTTGCATGTTTTAGCTGACAAGTTATATTTTGTATGATACATCTAATTAGGTTGACCTAATTCATGTTTGAGGTTGTGATGGATATATATGTGATTTTATTTTCCATGTTTTGAATGAAGGATGAGATGATAAGCATATATTTATGTGAATTGTGGGAGGGTAAGGTGAATGCAGAGAAAAGTAGAGAGTTAGTGCAGATTAGTATGAAGTGCATAAAGCCAGTATATTAAGTTTTAATAGAAGCGTAATTCATGCATATTATAGATGCAATTGTAATATTTTAAATCTTAGTTGTGTTCACCACTCTCTTTTATCTTTTCTTCTTTCCATGGGATGTGATTCCACCTCCAGTGAGAAATTATGTAATATCTTATAGCTAGTTATAATATATTGTGAGCTAATCCTCACCGTGGTTTTTCCCTTTTTGGGTTTTCCACATAAAAATTTAGTGTTCATGTGTTATGTGATGTTGATGGTTGATTTCATGATTTCATTTATTCCTACAAATTAAATATGACATGTGGAATGAATGTTTAAATGTTTAAGTGGTTTCAGAGAATATTGATTCACCCCATCACTCTTAGTATTCTACGTGTTCAATAATTGGTATTAGAGCTTGGCTCCTTGGAAGAAGCTTAACCATTTAGGGAAGATATTGGAGGTTGAAAACATTGATCTTAGAAGATATCCTACTCCTCTGAAACAAATTCTTGTTGTTGGATTCATAGAAGAAGAGTGCATGGTTGACATGAATGGAGAACTCAGAATAGCCCTTGAAGATCTAAAAAGGACTGAAAGTGAGAATAGAGATTTGAAGAAATATGCCAAAGAATTAGATGAATGCATCCTAAAATTGAGATTGTAGATCCAAAATTTCAAAAAAAGACATAAGGAGGTCAATGAGTAGTTGAAGCAAGCCAATGAAAAAATTATCAGTTTTAAATTGCAAGTTAAAGAATGAAAAGTAATTGAAGAATGTATTGATGCTAAGATGAAAAAACAATCTTCTGAATGTTCAAAACTTGAAGAAGAATTTGTGACCTTGAGATCAAATCTTGAAAAAGGAAAGAGTCATGAAGAAAAATTCAGAATGAGTTCTAAAAATCTTGGTGAAGTGATGGCAAACCAGAAAGGATCTAAAGACAAAAAAGGATTAGAGTTTGAGAAAGTTGAAAGTTCCAAGACAAATTAGACACCAAGTGTTGAAAAGAAGAAAAATGAAAAAAAGAAGACTTGGGACAAGAAATGCAATGGAAAATAGGCTCAAAATCAAAGGAGAAACTTCAAAGGACCACCTATCAGACAACCAAATGCAAAAAGGTATCCATATTTTAATTTTTTTTGTTATTCTTGCAATAAATTTGGAAATCAGACTATGGAATGTAGGAGAAAAATGAATTAGAATATTCAATCTTTTCCTAGTCAGTGCTTTACATGCAAAAGGTTGTTGGAAAAAGTATCTCAATCCTTACTGACATGGAACTCCTGAAAGAGCAGTATCGTTGAGACCCTTGGAATGTCTTGGCGATGAGCAACTGTCTGGGAAGATCAGATCATTGTGACCTTGGACCTGTCCTACCGACGGAAGTCATCGGCATGACATGATCTATAGGAGTGATTTTCCAAACTCACTCTGATAGCAGAAGTCAAGTGATGGCATCGACATGACCCTATGGTTGTCTTGGTGATATTGGCATGACCAAAACAGTCGGAGTGACATTACTAACTCATTCTGATGGTAGATGTTTTGGCGATGAAGATCATCGAGGAGACTCTTCACAATGAATGCATCGGGGAAACTTGTGTTGTCAGTGTGACCTCCTGATCTACCTCCTGATCTCCTACTGATGGTGTTTCTCTCACTGACGGATCTTCTCCTGGTGAACGATTAGTGTGACTCTTGCTGATATGCATAGTTTAATGTTCGTTGGGTCATCGGGGAGACATGAACTTGTTCAGTGTGACTTCCCAGTGTGTTGGCAATAGCTTTTTTCTTACAGATGGTCTTGAAGATTGGGGAGACTTCACCAAATTTTGAGTGATAGGAGTCGGTTTCATGCGCGATAGCCTATGGATAGTCTGACATCAGTTCGACACATTCTGTTGTCTCACCAATGAGTGATAGAGTTGAAATTGGTTGACCAAGTGTTTGTCCTACGTGTTCTATCTTGGACCAATGAGCGATGCAGAATATGAACCGATTGGGCAGTTGAACTGTTGTGACCATTTTCTTGTGGGAAACAAACAGATAACTTGAGCAATGTATGAATAGTTTGGTCAAGGGTCTAGTTTGGTTGGGGTTAGTGAGTCAAATGATCAGTGAGTGAATTCCATTGTATGTTGTATAAATGCATTGTAACAGTGTAATTTTATACAAGGTTGATCAGGGAAATGTTGTTGATATAGAATTGTCATTTGAAAAGAAGAAACTGTAACTTGTATGCAATTTGATTACTTTAATACAAGTGATCTTTCTTTGGTGTGGTGGATTTTTCTCCCGTAAGGGTTTTCCCACGTAAATCTGGTGTCAATTGTGTTATGTGTTTATTTCTCAGTTTTGTTTTTCTTTCATATGTGTCTTAATGAACTTTAATTGTAAAAATTAAAAGGCATATATCTCTTCTCCTCTGAGACTTGGCATTAGGAAAATTTGTTCCACTATTGAATTTTTCCTAACAAAGGTTTTTCAATAGGGCTAGTTAATGGAAAAATGAAATGACGAATAAATATAATAATGGTATGGGGTTTGTGTAGTATCATCATGGAAAAAATAGGCCCTTAAGTGGCAACAAAATTCAAAAAATCAAAGTTAGGCAATTTGACGTAAAAATTTGAATAAGTTACCTATATTATTTCAAAAATATGTAAGAATAGAATCTGTATAAAATTTAATGTAGTTTCTAAACTACTAGGTTTATTTAAAAAAAATAAAATCTATTTGGTGAAAATTTGAAATTTCAATGAAGTAGTACAAAAATTTCAGGCAACAAATAAGAAGTAGGTGTTTTTTTGACCACCCTAACCACAATAAAATGATAATATTCTAGATATAAGTAGGGGACTCATGTCCCGATGTGATGCATATTTTTTTGTAATTTTTTTCCAAGTAAATAATTAATTATGAATTTTTTATTACAACTTTTTAAAAACATAAAAAATGGTATGTCTGACCACCTTAACTTGGTCAAAACTTTCTGAAATTCCTTTTTTTTTTGTAATCCTATAGTATGTGAAGCATATAATGTGATGCATGTTTTGGATTAAAAGAATGTGATACCTTTTGAAAGCTATATATTTTTTTCAATCAGCCTATCAATCAGGACTTTAGTCGTAATTTAAATAGAAAATGAATAATAATTATTTATTAAATTCAAAGTGAAGCATAATTTATATTGGTGGAAAGTTGTGAATCTCCTTTAAAAATCCTTTTCCTTTCATTGATTTTGGGTTAAAAAAAAGTCATCAGCCACATAGGCCATCATATCACTTAGATATCGCCACTTTTTGGCCCATCATGATCCTATACATACCCTATGAGGTTTCAATATTTCAATGGATAGTATCATACATACAATAGATTTGGGTATAAATCTAATCAATGTAGATCTAGAATGGGTGGAAGTAAGCTTGTTCAAAATGTTGTCATTTGTTACAATTATAAAAGACCATGGCATATTTCTCAATTTTGTATAAGTAAGAAGAATAGTCCAAAAAAGAAGAATGATTCAGTGAAAAAGTTTGATCCAGTAGAGATGAAGAAAGAGATGGACAAGATATGGAGAAATAAGGAATACAGTGAGACTAAGCCTGAGACTGTACCAGCATTTGGTGTAGATGTTTCCACTGAAAACTAGGAGGAAATATTTGGCTTATGGGGAGCATTAACGTAAAATTCTTTATCCCTTTCCAATGAATTGGTGTTGATGCCTCAACACATGGATATGAGGTGTGGGTCAATAATCTTGAACTATTGAAGAAAACACAGATGAAAAATATTAAGATCCAGAAATTTGTAGAGCATTTGAAGGTGATTGTGTAGTGTAGTTAGGATTTGATATCTTTATCAAACTAAGAATTCAATGATAATTAGGTTAAATTCCAAAATCATTTATAAGTGATTGCACTTAACCAAAATATTATTTGCAAACAAGTATTCAAACATAAAAGAGCAGACAAAGACTAAAGTGGAGTGATTGAAGCATTTGAGATTTGGTGCAAGGAAAACCCTAGCGAGAAAAGCAATTTAAAAAGTATTTATAGTTTTATCTTGCCTTATTTTTTTGAAAGTGTGTTGAAAGAAGTTGAAATGGCTACTCCAAGAGTGATTGAGGTCTCAGAGTGACCTTAATCAAATATTAAGAGACACCTTGATAAGTTTATGGAGGATGACCCACTCTGTAAATTATTGCATATTCTATTTAGTGTTTTATACACTGAGGATGTTATAATTTAAATTCACAAGAAATTGGAAGAGTATGATCACTCTAAGTTGGGTGATGTATGGCTGAATGAACTCTCTACTAGTGATGATTTTTCACTAAAACCTCAATTCTAGGATCTTGTAAAGAAGAAACTCGATGCATGGAAAAGTTTTCCTAACTTTTGCCATGATGATGCATGGGTGATGTATGCCCTAAGCCGAATTCATGATAGATTTGTGTGGTTGGGTATTCCCACAGTGATTACAATAGAGGTAATTAGGGTTGTTATAGGTTTATGTTCAAATCGACCAGTTCCAGTGCTAAAGTCTATGAAGAGTGGAGTTTTCATGGAGTTAACAAGAGTGACATATGACAAGAGAGATTTAAAAGTGAAGAAAATTAGAAACCTGACATTTAAGTATGCCACTATAGTGACATAAAATTTATCCCTCTACATTTTTTCACTTGTTTGGGCCCTCCTTGTTAAATTGAGCTTAATGTTGCCTTGATTTAGTGTTGTAATGTGTTTTTACACTTTCAAATTAGGTCCTGGGCTCTTGTAAACTAAGTGGACTTTATTTTTCCTTATTTAGGGTGTTTTACGTGCACCAAGTTACAATTTCACACTAATCTAGGGTTTTGTTAATTAATTAGATTTACTTGTGCTTTAATTGGCCTTATTTGCATCCACAAGCCTTAATTAATGCATCTTTATGAGGATAATCCTAAAATTTACCAACAGTCAATCATAATTCATGTATTTTTGGATTGTATGGCCTAGATTTAGTGATCTAGCAGTCATACAACACATTGGGCATATGGCTCCCACCTAAGTTTTGAGGCCCCAATCTGGATTTCACCTTAAACTAAGCCTTTCTTGAAAAATGTGTCCCAAGCTTAGCCTAATAGGACTCATACACCCTAACTGGCATATGAGTCTCGCTTAGCTTAGACCTAATTTAAATATGAATTCTTGATGGGATTTTATCTTCCTAGATCTTATGTTAGCTTGTAGTGTTGTAATTTTGAGAAATTTGGCATTTAAAAAAGTATAAATAAAAGATTATTTCACTCATTTTCACCTAAGACATTCATGATAGAATTCCTTATAGCAGATTTGAGTTCAAAAGAGCATAATTCAGGATTTTACAAGAGCATTCAAGATGCTTCAAGAGTTGATTATCAAGTGTTTTGGAGCATTATTCAAGTATCAAACATTATGTCAAAGTCATCATGCATCATGTTTGTTCTTGAGCTAATATTTGTGATGTATGGTTTTATGATTCAAGCAAGCATTCAATTCAAGATCCAAATCATTCAAACAAGAGTCAAGATACACATTCATGCTATCCATTTCATACATGTTTGCAACATCTTATTCAAGGATTTGGTGAGTTGCAACATAGCATTTTTTTCATTCATCATTCCTCCATTTCATTTGATTTGATTTCAAGGTTTGATTACCAAAACAGGGTTTGACCGAGGAAAACCCCTTTACACTAACAAAACAACAATTTTACCTCACTTTAGTGTGTGATTTATAGATTAAGGTTGAAGATACATTGAAGGGAAAGTTTGGAGAAATTTTTCAAGTTGTCAAAGTTGTTGCCTTGTTTACAAAATCGCTAAAAGACACCTAGAGAGGAGAATTTAGTAGTTCAGATCCATAAAGCACATTGAGAAGGAACAATAGAGATTGAAGAGAAAATTCAGATCTTGACCCTCCGAAAAAGATAAGATGGATTGATATGCTACTTCTGGCATATGAGTCCCAATACAATGATTTTCCATATTTCACAAATTCTAGACTTGTCACTGCCAGATTTTTTCTCCTACTTAGAAACCCTAATCTGGGACTAAATCACCTAGCCTGGTATATGAGTCCTAGTGTGCATTAAATTCAACATTTTTAGTATTCCGGGTATTCATTCAATATTCTATAGGTTTCTAGTTGCATCTCTCTAATCTATCAGTTTTCTATTCAATTTTACAATAATTTTTAGGTCATTTATTCAAGTCTTGCATATCATTAGGTTTCATCATTAGGTTTTGTACATTACTTATCTTTTCGATCCCTAGCTTGGTGGTGAACCCTTTGTAGTCTTTAATCACACCCTAGGACAATCTTTAGCATATATCCTTCTCTCATTCTATCATTGGATTGAGATATTTAAGGTATCCTTGAGTGAAACTTGAGTGAAATAGGTCCTCAACCCTAGTTCCATCTCCCAAAAAGGTGGAACCCTATTTTAGTCATTTCACTCTGTGAATGTGCATTTAGAATGCCTTATTTCTAATTTGGTGTGCATCATAATCCTAGATCTAGTTTGCATTTAATTTGCATATAGGGTTTCTAATTCTTGCATTAGTGAAAGTGCACATAGGTTGCATTTTTGCATATTGCATCACTAAATTTCATCTAAAATATGCATTTGCACTAAGTCAAGACATCATCCAAAATATAAAACATAACACTTACATAGAATTTACTGAAAGTGGTGCAAGAACCCTAATCTAGGAATCATACGCCCCTCTGGGTGATTTAGTCCCAGTACAGGTGGTTTTTCCCAATTTTTTGTATTCTATGGTGACTATTATTCAACATTCAAACCCCAAAAAAACCTTGATTAGGACTGATATATCCCTCTAGGCGATTTAGTCTCGTTTCAGATTTTAAACTCCACTTTTCAGCATTTAAAACTTTGTTTCTCTATTTCAAATTGTTGTTGTTAGTTATCTATTTCAGTTTGTAGAGTTTATATTACATTCATTGAATATAGATTAAGTTCATTTGATTCAGAATTAGAGAATAAAATTTATCTTTTATTCATTGCATCTTGCATTTTCCTTGATTGTTCGTTGTATGAGCTTTCCTACTTGGTGTTCTATTGCTAATACTATAGTGAGACATAGTTCAAGACTCATGTTATCCTATGATAGGAAAATCATTGTGGATCTTGGGTTATCTAGCTCTTTCACTCATAGTGTTAACATTAGTTGACTAGTTATGGACCATACCTTTGACAAATCTTTACCCTCAAATAGTGTGACAAATGCTAAAAAAATGGTTGCTAGTATTCCACAAGAAAACATAATCCAAATCCATGAAGACTTAGAAAACCTACAAAATCAAGTGAGCACTAAACATATTTCAACCACTACTATCCCTATCATATAGATAGCATACATCATATGATTGAGAGTGAAGACAGAATAGACCTTGCATGTAACATAGTTCAGATTTTTGGAAAAAATCTTACCTCGACAACTAGCTATGCTTTACCTTCAAAAAATGTCCAAAGTCAAGGAGGAACTCAAATTCCTCCTCCCATAACCATTGCCTCTATTCCTACCTACACCAAACCTTAAGCTACAAAAACAATGCAATCTACTAGTAATTTAATTCCCACCTTGGGTATTTCTGCTAGTATTCCTAGTACCTTTGTGGCATCACACATCATATCTCCTACCACTTTACCTCCCATAAAAATTCCATTCACTACTCCCTCGAGCACATATACACCCTCACCATATTCACCTCCATCTCAAAATACAACCAATGACACTATCAGATAATCAACTTTTGCAAACCATTTCATCCCTTCAAAAGAAAGTTTCCACCATAAAATAAAATCAAAATGGCCAACCTACATATTATGTCAAAAGCAATCCCTTATCCTTGGAGATATTGAGAACACTAATTCCACAAGGTATAGAGATTCCTAGATTTGAGAAATATGGGGGGAAAGGAGATCCTTCTAACCATGTTTCCACTTATAGCACCTTATGTAGTGATTTTATTCTTGAGGATAAGCTCTTGGAAAAGATTTTCCCTAAATCCTTGAAAGATACCACCTTAGAATGGTTTTCGTCATTATCGAATAACTTAATTCATTTATTCAATGAAATCATTGAGGCCATTATAAACCATTTCCAAGTGTATATGACTCCTAAGATGACCTTAGCCGATTTGATGAGATGTAAGAAAAAAGACAATGAAAAAGTTACTAACTTCATTTCATGCTATAAATCAATTTACTCTCAAATCAACGTAAAGATCCCCAATCCTCACCTTCAATAGATGTTCATTGAAAAAATGCAAACTAAGATACAAGATAAGCTTAGCATAAGGAATTTTCCTTCCTTCATACACTTATGTATCACCCTTCATGATTATCAAAACTCAGTTAGTAGTCGTCAAACAAAATCCACCTCTAGCTGACTTGAAAAGTTTGAATCTGTAAACCAGAACAATTATCAACCTTTTAGGAAAAAAATAAGGGATTACTTCAACTTAATCCTCAACAAACAACTCAACATGTTGATACCCAAGTGCCAGCTATAAGGAAGACAAATCCTTTTGCATTTGGGGATACTACTAGACAATTCACTCCCTTACCTAAGACCCTCCATAACACCTTTCCATAACTTTTAGAACAAAAAATGATCACCTTGCCTCCCGATAAAACTCTCAATCCTAATAATCCTTTACCTCCAAATTTTAGAATGAATGCTTATTGCCATTATCATTGACAAAATGGACATGACAAAAAACATTGTAAGTATCTTTAACATCTTGTGCAAGATCTCATTGATTCTGGTCATATTTCAATTGGAGGTCTTAATGATCAAGAAAATAAGTCCACTGCCCCTCCCAACCAAAATTTTCAAATCTTTACCAACCCCATTCCAAATTATGATATTTCATTTATCAAATCTAGTGAAACTACAAAGAATGATGTGATGAATGTTGACACAAATGATGACACCATGGATAGTGATAAACAGGATCCTATGGAAACTAATGAACAAAATGATATTGATGGTTTGGTTGCATTGATCAAAACTCAACCTCATAAGGGCCTGCAGTGAAGTTTTTTGTCACCTCTTGCACCTCTAAGGTTTTACATGTAAAGGGTAAGGGACAAAGACCTACACTTCATTCAAGAACAAACCCTAGAGATTCCAATGCAATAGAGGTTGAAATATGTCAAAGGAGATTGTTCCTATGGCTGTAAATTGATAAAGAAGATAAACTATGGATGCGAAACTAAAGAAATGTAATGTGTTTGAAAACACATTGTGATATGCCAGAAAAGACCTAAAAAGATGAATAGAAATGCAAATAAAACATAATAGGAAAGTAAAAAAAAATTCATGCACTAGGAAATGTTTTGAAGACTAGAATGAAGGCTGTAAATGCTGTTGATCCTAAAATTTTGGCCTATTGGGACATTTACGCCATTTTGGGTGACCTAGTCCTAGATTTGGAAAACTGCTTCAAACCCCATTTCAGCCAAATGGGTATAAAGATCTACAATTTTTTTTGATAAAAATGTACAGTGTGACTAATTCACCATTAATGGTGACTTAGTCCACTTTGGATTTTTTGGAAACCCGAAAGTGGAAACGAAAGCTCTCAGTCTGCACTCTTAGCTCCTCTAGATATCTGGATCTCAAACTATGATTTCTAACACTGTAAATGACTTTTTGTGGATTTTTTCCCTAGCCAATAGGGAGATGCCTTCAACAACTCTTCAACCCATTCTTCAATGATCTCCAAGCGTTCAAGGTACCTAAATCTATAAACACACAAAAGAGAGGAATATTGAATGTTAGGGCATGGTGGTTTTCCTTGGTCAAACCCCTTTTACGTAATTAAAAAAAATGATGAAATAAGATAATGCACAATCAGCATGAAGTAATGGGATTATAAACTTTCCATGATGATTGATCCTGAATTTCTGCAACAATAGATGAAGAATTTTCCTTCGAATGCCTTAGAAACCCTTCTTGATGACTTAGAATGCCAAAACCATAGATTTCTTGAGAAGAATGATGAATGAAGAGTGAAGAATGAATGAATGAGTTAGACAACTAGTTAGGGTTGAAAATGAGGGGAAAACCCTTTATTTATACACAATTATGCCCTAATTCCTAAAAATACCACATCATAGGACGACCTCGAGGTCTAGAGAATAAAAACTTGCCAGAATTTTGAAATATTTTTTTATTTTTGAGCCAAATGGGACTAAGTTGCCAAAGGTGGCAACTTGGTCGCACCAAGGAAATTTTACTTGGTGTCAAAACTTAAATAATATTAAATGATGTTTATTGGGTTTATTCTCAAAAAGACACTTAAATAAGGCATGTAAGTCCATTAAGGGGCAATTTAAACATAAGAAAGGGTCAAATTATCGATGAAAAGCCTAGGAAAGTGTGACAATTTGTTACAATTCCTTACAACACTTTGAAATGAGGCTTGTTAAGTGATAAAAAGAGGTTGTTTGGGTGAAATGTATTAGAAAGGTCCTAGAAAAGTGTGAAAGTGTGTTGTAACACTCCACAACACCCTTTTAAGACATCATTAGGTTTTTATTGATTTACAAGGGTTCAAGACCTAATGTGAATGTGTTGGCCACATTACAACATTAAATCTAGGTAAAACTAGGCCAAAATCCACAAGAAAGGCCCAAATGAGTGTAAAAATGTCCAAGGATACATTTTTTTGCGACACGGGGGTGAACTAAAAAGCCTCTTAACATTTCCTTCTCATCTTAATACATACTTAAACATGCACCCGATGGTCCTCTTTATATGTTCAGTCAAATCAATGACAAGCCCACTAATGGGATATTAATTGATCCCATATGTGGAGAGAATCTAATCACTGAAGAATTCTTACTTGTGCATGAACTCTATCAAGAAACATATGTAAAAATGAAAGCAAGGATGAAAAAACATAATGGTTTTAAGTTCCCTACAATGGGATCAATCACCCTCCCTTTAAAAGTCGGGTCGAAACAATTAGATGTCTCATTCTCCATCATCTCGATGTCAGACCAATTCTGTGTGAATCTTGGTTATCCGTGGCTATGCTTTATGGAAGTCGTCCCATCCGTTGTGCATAAGTGCTTAAAGTCTCGCTTTGACAGTAAATTTTTTACTCTATAGCATAAAGTATTCAACCCTTTGTCTTCCCATGGAAAATTTTTGTTAGATTTCTTTTGGCTTGAGCCTATGGAACCTATTAAACGTCATGAAGACTTCTTTTTGAAATCCTACCAAAAGTTCAAGGCAAAATGCATAGAAAAACTATACCTTCAAAACATGCCTCAACATTTGAATGAGTCTACCATCCTTGAAGAAACTATGATTGAACCAAAGGACATTCCAAACAACCAAGATCAACCTAAAATAGAACCTTTGCCGATTTCCTACAAAAGACCAAGAGATAACAAAAAAAATGCCATCACAAATCCTATGATAAAACAAGTCTAAAAAGCTAAATAGAAAGTGGTTGAAAAACCTCCCATAGTTCCTTTTGTTCCTCCCCTTAGGGAAGAATAGAAACCTATGATTGGTAGACCTGCTCCTACAAAAACACAACTTGAAAATCATGCTAAAAGGAAAAAAATGCTATAGAGTGTAGGCATAGACATTGTGCCCTTGTTCGAAGGTTAAATGAAGTAAACAAAAAAGAAAATAAAAATTCAAACTTGAATGAAACAATACAAGATGAGTCTCCACCTTGGCTAAAACAAAAATATCCTATACCACAACAGGAGCTAAATCCTTCTTTAGATATTATCATTTAATCACCTATTATGATTAATTTAGATAATTATGATGAGGTTGCTAAAATTGAAAAGGAGGGGCATAATTAATTCAATACATTGTTTTCCTCTTCTATGAGCTTAAATAATAATTCTCCTAGGACAAGTTTTGAACTTGGTGATAACCCTAGTTTGGAACTTTCTATTGTCCCTTTGGCTAGTTGTCTTCCTTCCATATATGATTAACATGATTGGGATGCAGATGACGTGCTAATAGGTTGACTCACATGCACCTTACTAGTATTTTGCATGAATTCTTTCTCATGTTTCTTTATTTGATTTCATGTACGTAATATGATCCTCTATACTATTCTATTTTATGCATCTCCCTCTTTGTGAAATTCCTCTATTTGTACCTACAATCTTCTCCATGTCATAAATATTTTATCCTTTTTTTTGTCTTGTGTTTTCCTTTTTGGGGATGACGCAAGGTATTCAGACATTTAGGTTTCTTCCATGTTGACCCAAAAACTTTCTTTTATCTTGTTCATTTTTCTTGAGTTTTCATTTTTGTGATGATGCAAGGTGTCAAGACATTTAGGTCTCTTCCATGTTGACTCAAAAGGCTTTTTCTTTATTTTCACTCTCTTTGGATCATTCTTCCTATTCCATGAGTATTTGGGGGATGCCGAAAGTTTTGAGTTCTCTTAAAAACATTGTAGCAAGAACATATTAACCCGAAATCCATGGATGCCTCATGTGTTTGGATTTCTATTTTGGGGGCAACCCCTTCCTATTTTTCTTCATGATATAACTTCATTTGGAAACATATAAATCCACATAAGGATTTTTGAATAAGCTCTCATGTCCTATTTATTGTTAGAATTTATCATTTGCTAGTTTAAAGTAATTTCTCATAGCATGCTGTTTAGCAAATTTTTTAAAGTGGGGGCATACATTGGCATTGTTCTTCTTCATTTCATGTCTCATTGTGTAGACTTCTTATTTTATGCGACGTGTCTTTCACTTTGTGGTGACATTGAGTGTGATGTCTGTCAAAAGCGTGATCTCTCTTAGAATATTAATTTCCTCTTAGTGGCTTGATGTGAAACATTGCATCCCATAAGTTGTAAATCTTCTATTATTCAATTGGTCCTCTCTTGGAGACATTAGGCACAATGTTCCCTAAGTTAAGACCTTACATGAACTAAGAAAAACTCCTTTGAACGTAAATTACATTATTTTTCATCTATTATATGGCCACCTTGCATAACATACTTTTATTTCCTATGGATCCATCTTGTTTGTTCATGTGTCAAGCATACAAATATTTTTCTTGCCTCATGAAGCTTGAAGTTCATTGTTGTGCGACACCTTATCAATGTTATCAAGAGCTATAGCTTTGGTCTGGTTGTATGGTAAGATTAACTTTAGCATGAATTTCCCATAGCCACTTCTCTATGTGCGTTCATACCGACTGCCTGTGTATGTGTCTCAACTTTCTAGATACTCACCCAATAGATATCCTAAAGTTTTGTTGCCTCAGAGTGAGCGTGCATTTTTGGAAAAAATAGCTTAGATCTTATCCACAACATGCAAGATAAATGATTGAAGCTTGATCCATTCCTTTTATTTTATATTTTAATTTCTTCATGTATTTGACAGTGAATGCTCGTGCCTTGTTGTTGCTCCTTATATCACTTTCATATGTGTTCTTTTGTGCTTATGTTGGTTTTCCATAGGATCTTGATCCTGGGGACTTGATCATCCCTCTTAATCGTTGTCATCCTATCTCACTAGCATTGATACACGTGAACCCCTCTTGATGCGAGTTTTTCTACTTTTGTGTGAGTTTGAATCAAGTTCCTCCTTTCACTAAAGTGGGGGCTAAATGTAGTGAAGAAAAATGTATCCCTCTACATTTTTTCACTTGTTTGGGCCCTCCTTGTTAAATTGAGCTTAATGTTGCCTTGATTTAGTGTTTTAATTTCTTTAATGCATTCAAATTAGGTCTTGGGCCCTTGTAAACTAAGTGGACCTAATTGTGCCTTATTTAGGGTGTTGTAAAGTGTACCTTTACACTTTCACACTAATCTAAGGTTTTATTAATTAATTGGGCTTCTTTATGCTTTAATTGGCCTTATTTTGCATCCACTATAAGCATTAATTAATGCATGTTTTCAAGGATAATCCCAACATTTACCTACAGTCAATCATAATTCATCTGTTTCTAGATTGTATGGCCTAGATTTAGTGATCTGGACTCATACGTCACCTTGGGCATATGGGTTCCACCTAAGTTTCGGGGGCCCAATCTAGATTTCACCTTAAACTAATATTTTCTTGAAAAATGTGTCACAAGATTGACCTAATGGGACACATATGCCCCAACTAGCATATGATTCATTTTTAGCTTATACCTAATTTAAATTCAAATTCTTTGTGGGATTTTATCTTCCTAGATCTGATGTCGGCTTCTAGTGTTGTAATTTTAGGAAATTTGACATAAACAAGTATAAATACAAGGTTATTTCACTCATTTTCACCTAAGCATTTCATGAGAGAATTCCTTATAGAAAATTTGAGTTTACAAGAGCATTCAAGAGCCTTCAAGTGTTGATTATAAAGTTTTTTGGAGCATTATTCAAGTATCAAGCATCATGTCAAAGTCATGATGCATCATGTTTGTTCTTGAGCTAACGTTTTTGATGTAGGGTTGTATGATTCAAGCAAGCATTCAATTCAAGATCCAAATAATTCAAACAAGATTCAAGATCCAGATTTATGTGCTAGCCATTTCATACATGTTTGCAACCTCTTATTCAAGGTTTTTGTGAGTTGCAACATAGGATTTTGTTTATTCATCATTCGTCTATTTCATTTGATTTCATTTCAAGGTTTGATTACCAAAATAGGGTTTGACCAAAGAAAACCCCTTTACACTAGCAATTTTTTTTTTTCCCTCACTTTAGTGTGTGATTTGTAGATTTAGGTTGAAGAAACAAAAAGTTTTCAAGCTGTCAAAGTTGTCACCTTGTTTAAAAAATGACTAAAAGACACCTATAAAGCAAAATTTAGCAATTCAGATCCAAAAATTAGGTTGGGAAGGAAGAGAAAAGATTGAAGAGTGGATTCAGATCTTGACCATCTAAAAAAGCTAAGCAGGACTGATATGCCACCTCTGGCGTATGAGTCCTAGTATAGTGATTTTCCAGATTTCAAGAGTTCCATACTTGTCACCGCCAAATTTTTGTTCATGCCCAAAAACCCTAATCTGGGACTAAATCACCCAGCCTGGCATATGAGTCCCAGTGTGCATTAAATTCAACATTTTCATCAATTCATGTCTTCATTCAAGTTTCTATAGGTTTCTTGGTGCACCTCTCTAATCTCTCAGTTTTATGATATATTTTACATTCATTTCTAGGTCATTTATTCAAGTCTTGTATATCATTAAGTTTCATCATTAGGTTTTGCATGCTACTTTTCTTTTTGAGCCCTAGCTTGGGGCTGAACCTCTTTGTAGGACTTCTTTAACCATACCCTAGGACAACCTTTAGTAGATCTCCTTCTCTCATTCTATCATTAGATTAAGATCTCTAAGGTATCATTGAGTGAAACTTGAGTGAAATAGGTCCTCAACCCTAGTTCCATCTCCCAAAAAGGTAGAACCTTATTTCCATCATTTCAGTTGCAATGATGATTAGATATTAAATCTATGTTTCTAACAGAGAAAACTCAGTATCAGCTACTGCGATAAACACAACATATGAGATGGTGGTGAATGGTGTGGAGTTTTATTTGTGTGAGTTGTTGACAAAACTACTTATTGAGAACTTGCAGAAGATAAACAATTCCAAATATCCTTTGAAGTTCGACACATTGATCGTCTATTTTTTGTTCTACCTCTTGAGGGAGATACTCGATAAAAAGAACATTTTTTGGATGAATGATAAAATTGTTGGACATCAAATCATAGATTATCTGAGAAGGATAGGTGATGTCAAGTCACAAGATGAATCTCTTTTTGTATTCTTCAAATTTTTATTGAAGATAATGTAGGCAAGAGAGACAAAACCCAAAAATATGGTGGAAAATTACAAATATAACATTACTTTTATAGTTACAAAATATTGTTGCATCATACAGGCTATTGAGCCTAAGACTATTTGAATCCAAAAGATGGGATATGAGATCACAAAGCAAGAAATCACAACTTGAGTTGATTGCATACTGATAAAACCTAGGGATACCTCTGAAGAGAGGTATGGAACATATGAGGAGAATTCCATGGAAGTGCACATGAACCAAAGAAAAAAAGAGAGAGGAGAAGATGACTGTAATAGTTGCAGAGGAAATGGGCCTCACAAAATAATAGGTTGAGAAAGCTAAATCCATGTTTGACTCACCAGGAGGTTCATCAAGTGTCAAAAGATCTGGTAGAATAGCTATTACTCCTCCGGTTGACTCCAAGTCCTCTGAGACTAAGTATGCAATTGGAGAGAATCTACATGCTCTCCAATGAAGGAGAATATACCTCCGACAAAGCAGTAGAAGATTCCTATAAAAGAAAAGGCCACTCCAACAACCCAGTAAATAGGCCCTATAAGAAGAAGAGTTAAAAAAACTAAGAGAAGCATACTTGGGCATAAATGTTGATGATGATGAAGAAGTAGAAGAACTAAAATTGGTTTGAAAAATAATGTCTGGAGCTTCACAAGGTGTAGAAAATTCTAAAAGACAAAAGGTTGATATAGTGGACATTGATAGTGAGGTAGAGATTGGAAAAGAAAAGTAGGGCTCCAAAATACAGATGAGAGAAAAGAAAATTGAGTCTGAAAAATAAAAGAAGTCATCCATTGACATGAAAAAGAAGAAGAAAAATACTCTAGTAAGGACACATAGCCTTACGAAACTTGATACTTTATTCAATAGGATTGTAGAGCATGAAATGTTGGAAGAAAATGTTGCTCTATTTATTAATGCAGATGAGTTAGATAAGGCTACCATTGAAGAAGCCATAACAAATTATATCACTACTTTTAAATTTAATATGAAGAACATCGAAATGTAATTGCATGTAGAATTGAGAAATGTATTATATGAAAGAAGGAAAGCGGAAATTGATGAAGATGAAAAGTTGATAACTTATGCTTTGGAGAAAATTAGTGCACCCTTATTACAAGAGAAGAAAGCTACATTGGAATAGCTATACAATAAGGAGTTTCAAACAAAGCAAAGGGTAACCACCCTTATGAGAAGAGATCAAAATTATTTGGAGAGGCTCCAAAATAAAATAATGGAGAAGGTTTTTTATTTAGCACAAATGCTAGGACTCAATCTCGACAACTCAAAGGAAATGCATGATGGCATGCTAGCTCCATAAGTGAATATTGCAAAAGAAGCACAACATGATGATGCTCAACATGAGCATGATACCAAAGAAGAAAATGTACAAAAGGTTGTTGATGATAGTATTCCAGAAGTGGAAGTGTTATATTTGATTGTGAATTCATCTAAGATCAAAGTGACTAAAGGAAAGTAAGACACTCTCCTGGCACTGAACTAGCATTTCTGAATACGTGAACTAAGGAACTTAGCATAGGGAGAGGTGAGGGCTTATTATATAGAAAAATAGAGTCAAATAAAACCAAGAGGAATAATAAATCCCCTTTACCCATAATAGGTGAGAGGTTTTACCTACTTGGTAAATCCCAAATACATGGTTATGCCTACTCAAGTAAAGATATAAAACGGTTATGGGGAGTTGGCAAGTAAGTCCAAAAGAGGGTGTGACATTCAACTACTCAAATGGGGGTGTGAATGACACATGTGATTGATTGATTTATTCCACATGTCCTCATCCTAACCATTATAATATAACCTAAGAAAGATTAATAATGTGTGTAGGAAAAATAAATATTCCCTAAGATATGGAAAATAAAAAACCTACAATAATAGGAAGATAATGTTGAAGAGAATGCTATTTGTGTAGAAGAAATTGTAATTAAAGATGCTACAGATGATGCTCCTCTAGTAGGATAGAATATCACTATAGAGGTGAATGTCATAGAAGCACAAAAGGAGGTTGCACACACAAGACATATCCTATGTCCTCTTGAATTAAAAGTGAATGCAGAGGATGCACAAGGGAAACTAGAGACAAATATTCCTCTAGATAGCTTTGATAAACCTATGGATGATGGGTTAAATATTTTGAATGCATCTGGTACTAATGAGAAGAAGGATGTGGAGACACCGATCGATACTTGTGAAAAAGAAGAGACTTTGGAGAAGGATGTTTTAGAAGTTAAGGAAAATTCAATTGGAGAATTTTCTAGTTCCTCTAGAGATCCATTGAAAAACATTTTAGCATGTAGCTCCAGTTTCAACTGGTAGTTTTTTTCCAATTACTTCAACTTTCGATACAACAGGGGTAGGTTGACATGGAAAAAATCTCTCCACTGCACAAGCTTCAATTGGGTGATTCTTTTCATGCTTCTTCCAAGAAAGGAATTTTATAAACACATCATAAGAGTGTAGAACTCATTGATGAAGTAGTAAATATTCTACAAGAGAGCATACCCAGAGTAAGTATTGATAACACTTTATCCGGTATGGAGAATTTAATGTTTTTATTTGATTCTTTGAAAGAGTATTCTAGTGGATTGAAAGAGAAATTGGAGAAAGAAATAGATTAAAAGGTGAATGACAAGAGATTGATGGACATAACTAAGAAGTGTTCCTATCCACACAAATAATTTGAAGGTAATATTAACAGTGTACATGATTGCTTGGCAGAAGCCAAAATTTTATTTCAATTTTGAATGAAATGGAAAAGCTCCAAAAATAGTAGAAAAGATGAGATGGACTCAATTGACTCCTAAATTGATAAGGAATCTAGTGGATATGATTCGACACAAGATCTGGATGGGTGCAATAGGACTGCGATAGAGAATATGCATGAGTAGTTTTTCCAATTGGAAGTTCAAAAGGAGAAGATAATAATGAATTTTGGTAATCTCAAGGATTCGTTAAATGCCAAAATCTCTAGTGCCTTGTTGAGTGCATAAAAAATACCAATGTTAAATTTGGTACCTTTTTCTTTGAATGATGGTGAAGAACTCTTGATGGAGTTCAAGACTTAGATTTGAATTCTTGGCCTTTCCAAGGAGAGTTGGGAAGAAGGGAAGTGGTCCAACCCAAGGAAGAAGACAAGGCCAAGAAAACAGTCATACCAGAAGCAGTCCAAAAGTTGCTTGAATAGTTGAAGGACATAGTTAGTGATGGAACACTAGCAACTGACCTCCAAAGAGAGCCATCAGTCATCAGATTGACTTCATACCAGGAGCTTCATTGCCAAACAAATCAGCTTACAAGCTTACAACAAATCAGAACCTAGAAGTAGCTAGGCAAGTGCAGGAGTTGTTAGATCAATGATTAATTAGGAAGAGCATCAGTCCATGTGTAGTACCAGTGGTCTTAGCAACCAAGAAAGGTGGTAAGTGGAGACTATGCACTAATTCTAGAGCTATAAACAAAATCACAATCAGGTATAGGTTCCCTATTCCTAGAATTGAGGACTTGATGGATTGTCTTGGAGGAGCTCAGTACCTCACCAAGTTGGATCTCAAAAGTGGATACCATCAGATCAGAATTAAAGATGGGGATGAGTGGAAGGCAACCTTCAAGACAACTGATGGCTTGTATGAATGGAGAGTTATGCCATTTGGCCTCTCTAATGCCCCTAGCACATTCATGAGGCTCATGAATGAAGTGCTCAAAGACTTTACAGGGATATTTGTGGTGGTATATCTAGATGATATACTCATCTTTAGCAAGATAGCAGAAGAACATCAAAGCATGTGGAGTTGGTTCTTAAAAGATTGCAAGAAGAGAGGTTAGCCATCAACCTAGAGAAGTGTGAGTTATTCAAACAAGAGCTTGTGTATTTGGGGTTTGTAGTATCCCAAGGTTCATTGAAGATGGACCCAAGCAAGGTAGAATCTATCCTAAATTGGCCTACACCAACCATTGGGACAGAGGTAAGAATTTTTCATGGGTTAGCTCAGTTTTATAGGAAGTTTATAAGGAAATTTATTGGCATATGTGCACCAGTACTTGATACAATCAAAGGTGGCCCAAAGACTAAGGTCAAATGGACTTTGGAAGCTGAGAAGAGTTTTGAGAAACTGAAACAAGAATTGGCAACTCAACCTATCCTTTTGTTACCTAGTTTTGATAAGTTGTTCACTGTGGAATGTGATGCCAGTGGAATTGCAGTAGGAGGAGTTCTAAGCCAAGAAGGTAGGCCTATAGATTTCTTTAGTGAAAATCTCAATGAAGCTAAGAATAAGTATTCTACCTATGACCTAGAACTATATGCTCTAGTACAGTCACTTAGGAAGTGGAGGCACTATCTCCTACCTAAAGAGTTTGTAGTTTTTATTGATAATCAGGAACTTAGCTACATCAACACTCAAGATAAGTTGAGCAATAGACATTTGAAATTGATGGAATACATCCAAGGCTTCACTTTTACCATCAACCACAAGAAGGGATAGTTGAACAAGGTGGCAAATGCACTAAGTAGGAGATTGCTGATAGTGCAAGAGATACAGATAAAGAGCATTGGAGTAGAGAGTTTCAAGGATCTCTATGGGGAAGATGAAGAATTCTCGAAGGAATACAAGGTATGTTCTGATTCTGAGAATCACTTTCATAGTCAATTCTCAAAGTATACATTGCAGAGAGGACTTTGTTCAAGGGGAATCAGTTATGTGTTCCAAAAGGTTCAATGAGGGAGAATCTCATCCAGGAGAAGCACAATGGCAGTCTTAGTGGTCATTTTGGTATCAACAAGACATTGGAACTAGTGTAGAGGTTCTATTATTCACCCAAGTTGCCAAGGGATGTTAGAAGGTATGTGGAGCAGTGTGTAGTTTATATGAAAGCCAAAGGGGGAGCTAGCAATGTAGGTTTGTATCAACCCCTACCCATTCCTAATAGACCATGGGAGTGTATTAGCATGGAATTTGTGGTAGGACTCCCTAAGACTAAGACAAGGTTTTATAGTGTCTATGTGGTGGTAGATAGATTCAGTAAGATGAGTCACTTTCTTCCTTGCAAGACCACCCATGATGCTAGCTATATTACTCATCTTTTCTTCAAGGAGATTGTGAGGATCCATGGATTGCCATTAAGCATTGTCTTAGATAGGGATGTGAAGTTCATGAGTCATTTTTGGAAGACTCTATGGAGCAGATTAGGTACTAACTTGTCTTTTGGATCAGCCTACCATCCTCAAACCGATGGGAAAACTGAGGTGATCAATAGGGTGTTAGGTAACCTTCTAATATGTCTAACCAAGGAGAATGGATAGACATGGGACATGGTCATATCACAAGCTGAATATGCCTACAATGACAGTGTGAACTGGACCACAGGCATAAGTCCTTTTGAAATAGTGTATGGGATGCACCCAAGAGGTGTGTGTGAACTTAGAGATTTAGGAGCTATGGAGTATAGGAGTGGCCAGGATGAGGATTTCACTCAGACCATGAAGGAGATCCAAGAGCAAGTGAAAAAGACAATTACAGAGGCTACTCACAAGCTGAAAGCTAAGGTGGATATGTCTAGGAAGGATCTACAATTTGCAGTAGGGGACTATGTCATGGTCCATCTCAAGAAATCTAGGTTGTAGAAGGGAACATCAACCAAGTTGCAGATGAAGAGAGTGGGACCATGTAAGGTGTTAGAAAAGTATGGAAAGAATGCTTACAAGGTGGAGCTACCTGCAGATTTAGGCATTTCACCAGTGTTTAATGTGGATGATTTGATCTGGTATAAAGGATTAGTCACTGATGTGAATCATACTAGTATGGAGGTCTTGAAAGATTTGATTAACATAGCCTTACCTCCTAAAGACAAGCTGCAAGCAGAGAGGATCTTGGAATCAAGGGTGAAGAAGTCTACCCGACATAAGGAATACATAGAACATCTCATCCAATGGAAAGGCCAACCAGACTCAGAGGCTACATGGGTGGATGAAGCTCAGTTCAAGAAGCATGGTATTGATTTATCACTAATGTCTCCCCACATTCCTTAGTGTTTGTGCAGAGGGGGAGAATGGTGCAGGAGCACCCATATGTTTCCTTAGGTTGCCTAGAAGGTCATGACTTGGCAATTTGTTTAGGACTAACTTAGCAATCTCTTCATGTTCCTTTATGTTTTTTCCTTAGTGGAATATTTGATCAGGTATTGATTTGATGAAGGTCATGTTGACCATTGCTAGACTTAAGGGTTTTGCTCAAGTAAGGCTTAGGATTTTCTAGACCTTTTAGGTGTTTCTTTTCTACATTTTTGAAAATCAAGCTTAATGAAAGCTACAAGCGGCCTAGGAGTGACCTAAGGAGAGGTAACTGATTTAGAGACCCTTTTTAAGGTTTCTCTCAATATGAAAGCAAAGTTGGAAGCATTTGGATTATTTGAAATTTTGAAATTCAAGTGAGAACAGTTGTGATAATGTGAGAGTTTCTGATTTTTGCTTAGAAGTAGAGATTTAATGGAATGAAAGTGTCTCTGTAGCTTGTGTAGGATGTAGTGTGAGTGTTATTGAAGAATTGTGTGGTAGTAATTAGCTTCTTAGTTTAGTTTCAAGAAATGTTTGTAGATAGTTTGCTTACTTTCAGTTGCTGATCTGACAGACTGTTTGAGGAAAATGGAGGGTTAGATCACATACCCACTGTACATATTGTACAACCCCTTTGGGAATTGTGACTAGACTCCATGAATGTATATATGGTAGGTTTAGGAGTCTTTGGTAGCATCGGAAACACCATGGAAGTCTTCTTCTAGGTGAGCTAGGAAGTGTCTGACTAGGGAAGACAAGAAGTGCATAGCACTTGATTTGTAGGGGTGTCCACTTTGACCACATATCCTTCACCTCCTTGTTGTAGAGTGTTGATAAAATCCTTTCCACTACTTAACAAGACACTAGGGGTCTTTGACTGTCCTTCTTCCTCATCTGACAGTGACTGCAATTTGAACGTCTTTCCATTCTTCTTGAATGAGATAGTGTTCTCCTTTCCATCATAGATGACTTCTTTGTCATACTGCCATGGTTTTCCCAATAGAAGATGGCATGCATCCATGGGAAACACATCACAAATCAACTTGTCTTTGTACCCTCCAATGGAGAAATCCACCATTGTCTGTTCATTGACAAGAACACTCTGCCCTTTGTTCAACCATGTCACCTTGTAAGGGTTAGTGTGGGGTACTTTCTACAACTTCAACTTCCTCACTCCCTCTTCTAAGATTATGTTATCAGTAGACCTTGAATCCACTATAACCTTGCACACCTTTACAAGTACTTTGCATCTTACCTTGAATAAGGCTCTCCTTTGCTTTGGTTCCTCCTTGATTGGTTGTCTGATTAGGACTCTTCTAAACATCAGGTTCTCCCTCATTTCTGATTCAATGTGAGTAACCTCTGGTGATTTAATACTCATGGTTTCCTATTGAGCATATTCCACTCTCTTGTCTATATTTGATGAAGATGCCTTCTCCAGGAACCTATAAGCTGTATGTTTTACTTGACCATAGTTATAACACTTCATACTAGCAAAGTACGAGTTGCTTTTGCCTTCTCCTCTTCCTCTATTTGCTCCTCCTTGAGGTCCTCTACCTCTTCCATAGCCTCCTCTAGAAGTTGTTTCACTTCCATGCTCGATGAGCTTAGACTCTCCCTAATTTCTTTGTTCAGTCCCTCTACCTTGGTATCCACCTCTATGTCCTCTTTGATCTCTGCCTTTGCCTCTACTCTTAGAAACCTGGTCTTATTTCCTCTTGCTCCTCTCTTCAATCTTTATAGCCAATTGGTAACATTGGTGTACTGTCTTGGGACTTAGAAGAGTCATCTCCTCTTCAATGTTCTACTTCAATTCGTTAAGGTACCTAGCCACCTTAAGACTTTCATCCTCTAAAACATTAGACCTCATACAAAGTTTTTGAAACTCCTCAATGTAATTATTCACATCTTGGTCTCTTTGTCTCAAGCTCTATCTCTTCTTATGCAACTAAATCACATAATCATCTGGCATGTATGCTTCTCTCACTTTGGCAACCATTCCCTTCCAAGTAGAAATAGGCTTCTTGCCTTCCTTTTCCCTCTCTTTCTGAATGAACTTCCACCATGTCAAGGTAGAACCTCTTAATCTTGACTTTTCCACCTTCACCTTCTATGCTTCGATGACTCCATCACACTCAAAATGGTTTTCCATTCCCTCTATCCAATCCATGACTAGATCAGCTTCAAATTTCCCACTAAACAATGGTATGCCTTCAAGTGATTTTCCACTCATAGCTTTCAATGCCTTCAAGAAAGGCTCTTCTTGTAGAACAGGATCAAGTTTAGGGATCTTGTCTTCCTCTGCAACCTCTTCACTCTTAGGTACCCTACCTTCCAATCTATCACGGACCTCATCAGTCTTGGTTTGCACATTATTCATTACTTGCTCAAGTTGAGCTATTCTTTCCCTCAATCTATTATTATCTTCCTCTTGATCTTTGACCATCTTGGCCAACTCAATATTTTTCACCATGGTTGTAGAACCACTAGACTCAAGCTCTGACATACAACAAGCAATCCCAAATCTTTTATTACTTTGATACCAATCTGATAGGGAGGTTGGAGGAATCAATCACTGATTCCTGCTCTAGGTCTTACCTGGAAGACCTCTATGGTGTCTCACTTCACCACTTTAACCTATAGGACCTTTTCCTTGTTTAGGATCCCCTGGTTCTCCTTTCCAACCCAACTACCATCACATACTCTACCTACCAAGTCAACCTTGGTGCAATTTTGCAACTCTTCCCTTAGCCCTTAATCCACCCTAAACGCTAACATTCACCAAAATCTAGAACTTAGCTTTGCAGGGGTGTGGAGATGTTTCTAGTGACTTCAATCCATCCTATTAGGGTTCTTGAGGGCCCACCTAACTCCATTTCCTAGGTGCTTCCACCAAACCCTCATTTAGGTCTTAAAAGGCTACTAGCCCTATGAGCCCAAATTAGGCCTCCTTCTCCGAGAAATCAGGCTAGTTCTCCAAAGTTTCCAAAATAAATCTCAATATTTCCTTAGGGTTCCTAGTCCATATGCCCACCTCTAAAGTATTTTTGGGGTCTTGACCCTTAACTGTCCGTACACAGGCTTAACCCACAATTTGGCAAAATTAGGCCTTTTTAAGCCCTTTTCCTGACCTCCCTACAACTGTTAGGGGTTCCTTTCACCAGATGGATTGATGGAGCTTCCTCCTCCATTCTATGCCTTGGAAAGGCTCATACCTACCCTTTCCACACTGTGATTTGACAGGAAATGGACACCCCTGCAAATCAAGTGTTATGCACTTCTTGTCTTCCCTAGTTGGACACTTCCTGGCTCGCCTAGAAGAAGACTTCCATGGTGTTTCCAATGCTACCAAAGACTCCTAATCCTACCATATATATAGTCATGGAGTCTAGTCACAATTCCCAAAGGGGTCGTACAATATGTATAGTGGGTATGTGATCTAACCCTCCATTTTCCTCAAACAGTCTGTCAGATTAGCAACTGAAAGTAAGCAAACTATCTACAAACAGTGCTTGAAACTGAACTAAGAAGCTAATTACTACCACACAATGCTTGAATAACACTCACACTACATCCTACACAAGCTACAGAGACACTTTCAATCCATTAAAGCTCTACTTCTAAGAAAAAATCATAAACTCTCACATTATCACAATTGTTCTCACTTGAATCTCAAAATTTCAAATAATCCAAATTCTTCCAACATTGCTCTCATCTCGAGAGCACCCTTAAAAAGGGTCTCTAAATCAGTTACCTCTCCTTAGGTCACTCCTAGGCCACTTGTAGCTTTCATTAAGCTTTATTTTCAAAAATGTAGAAAAGAAACACCTAAAAGGTCTAGAAAATCCTAAATCTTACTTGAGCAAAACCCTTAAGCCTAGCAATGGGCAACATGACCTTCACCAAATCAATACCTGATCACAAATGCCACTAAGGAAAAAACATAAAGGAACATGAAGGGATTGCTAAGTTAGTCCTAAAAAAATTTCCAAGTTATGACCTTCTAGGAAACCTAAGGAAACTTATGGGTGCTGCTGCACCAAGAAGAAGTACTGGAAATCACATCTTGAGAAGCTATAGGATTAAAATAAATCTTCTAGTTGATCGTATTTATTTTTATGCATTTCAGTTTGATTGATCAAATTTTAGTGTATCTATGTAAATGTTCCAAATAAATTTTGAGTAATTTTTTTTCATTCAATATTGTTGGATAGCACCCTTTGGGGGAGTCAGTGAATTTTTTTAGGTTATCACCCTCTTGTATACATGTATATATAGCTATTAGGGAGAGAATGTTTAAGTATGTATGTAATCCTGTTGTGATTGATGTCAAAAGGAGAATGAGAATAAAACATATATTGACCCTTTTCCCTTGATGTCAAAGGGGGAGAATAGTTTTGGATAGAAATTTTGGCATTTTACATCAATGATAATTGGGGAGATTGTTGGAAGAATAAGAATTTTGTCATTGATATGGTTTCTGTCAACATGAGCATGAGGTATGAATACAAATTTTATAGTATGTAGTACAGTGGTCATTTCTATCAACATTATGATCTGGTATGAAGATCATTGTGCAAATAATTTTTTATACCTTGAACATGATTGAAGATGGTTATCTAATATTTATTTACAAGAAGGTTTGATTTGGTGTAACTAGTTGTAGTGAAAAGTTGACTGAGTTTCAAAACAAGTATTTCTATGTATAGGACATTTGATAATCTGGTCCACATTGGTCCACTGTGAAGATTATTTCTTTATGGTTTTCATGTAATTTTGTTGGATGATATTGAATTTTAGATCTAGAGTTTCACATTGTTTTGGATTTTGGTGAAGTAGTTGTTAATGATAGAAGTTTAGGTCTAGGGTGATCCCACAATACTGGTTTACAATTTTTGGACAAACTAGACACTGAACTAATGTTTTAAAACTAAATATTCACTTTCGGGCTCCTATAGTGGCTAAACTGTGAGGAATTTGGAGATGATGCAAACTAGTGATTTGTGAAGTTTTGTCTATAGATTCTAAATATATTTTTTTCAAAATTTTTGGAATCAGATTGCACTTTTCTTTCATCTCCTTCGAAAACTAGTTGTTATCAGTAAACATCATTTTTAAAGAGTGATGCTCACCATATACAACATAATTGTTTTTGTATGAAGGATAAAATTCTATTTTTTTGAATTTAGATTTGTTAATACGATATATAACTAGTTCATTTGGTTCCATAGTGTTTTATTAAATATTTTTTCCTTAATCATGTTTCGAAGTCAAACCAATTACAATTCAGACATACGCAGACTCTATACAACATAAATTTTTCTTTATGTATCAAAATTCAATGTATTTTTTAATGGATCAAGGAAATAAATACCTAGCCTAAACATATTTTTCAAAATTTTATTTTGATAATCTACTCTTTTCCACATGTGTAGAATAAAGAGCTTGATTTTTAGTGAAAAACCTACATTCACAAGAAATAAAAAATAAATATAATAATCAAATTAAATTAAATTAAAATTATACTTTTTTGGAAGCTTATAATAAGCAGTACATACTTACAAAAAATAAATTTTAAATGAATTCATTTGATCCCCCAAAAGGTAAATCAAAAGTTATTTTTTATTAGCATTTTGATAGGTGTTAAGGAGACTCCATTAGAGTTATGGTTTAAAAATAGTGGGTTATATCCAAGGAGGCTTGGTCCAATGTGGTTTTATAAAACCCTCTTCAATTGGAATCCTTTAAATGGAAATTTTCAAGGCTTAAATCATTATATTTTCTAAAAATATGTGATTTCAGCAATAATCAGGATCTCCCAGAAAGTGTAAACCACTATTGTGGTAGTACCCTCTAGTAGTGACAAAGGTTCCTAGTTTAGTATGTATGCTTTGGTGAATCCAAACTTATCTATGGATTGGTATCTAATTTTTTTAGTTTATGGGAATGTTTTTGATTGATTAAGAAATGAAAGGGCTTTGGTCCCATAAAAAAACAATAAAATAGTCCAAGGAAACAACACCTAGAGAAACCAACAAAACTAAGGAGGTAGAAAGATTAGAAACAAAAATAAATCTCCTCACCAGAAGTAATAAAAGACAAATCAACCAACACCAACATAATCAAAACTTATACACCTATCTAGAAGCTAATACAGATTTAAGCAAACCATATTATCGTCCACCCATAAAACTAAATAAAGAAGATAAAGCCTATCATAAGTTCCCAACAAGTCAATAGTCCTAAAATCAAAATATAGAGTAAATTAACATAGTCTCGACTTATCAAGCCATTATCCAAAAATAACTTAATACAAAAAAACTTATTAATAGACGACATGAAAAGCATAACTAGGCACAAAACATAGGACTAAGCTTCCTCAATTAGGCTCCAAGCCATCTTCAAGCCTCCCACCATTTCGTCTAGGTTGTCCTTGATCTCCAACTTCCCTGACCGATTGACTATGTCCCTATTTCCTTTTTGTGTCTACTAATGTTTGATCTTACCCTATCTAGATATAGTAGCCATCACCGCCCTTTTCATTACACTATCCATAACCCTACAGACATTTCTCACCACTTCCTCAATAAGTTGAAACCTTTCTAAGTTGTCTTATTTCTACAACATCCTTTTGAAAAGCTCCATCCACTCTTCCATCCTTTCCTTTCTTGTCTTAATATCATCTATTTCCTTTTCTTTCATATTATCAACATTACAAGGGGTATCAATATTAATTTCAATATCCTTGAAAGTTTAGAAGGGTTTTCATTCATCTCTTCCTTATCTTCAACCATGATTTTCTCCTCTTGCACAATATTCTCTCCCTCATATTGATTATTACCAACCTCCTCATCTTGACTAAAGTCCTTAATATCCTCATAACCCGACACTTCTTCCTCTGAATGTCCATCTTCACCCAAACTATTAGGCACATAATCCTCAAAAGAAGTATCATTCACATTGTTGGAAACCCTCTTCCCTTTTTTCTTCTCAAAATCCTCAAGAATATCCAATTTCTTTTCATTAGAAATTTTATTTTTCTTACTAGCATCCAAACCCTTGGATGTAGCCATGATGGGTAGTCCTACGACCCATGGGGCTAATGGAACCGCTTTCTAGGCTGATATCCAAATCATCTAGAATTGCTATTCTGGTATTTTCAGAGCCAAGTTATTTTACCAACAATTTTATTTTCTTATTGGAAACAAAAGGAATGGGAGCATTATTGCATTTTTTAGGGGTAATTTAGAGAACCATCCAAGAGGTGTCCACAACTATAGGAGAAGGTTTCTTGCTAGCTTTTTATTTTTTCTAAGAGGAGTGGGGTCGGCTTTCTAGTAGTTCAATTTTAACTGAGATTTTTATGGGTTGGATTGTGTTGAATCAAATTATGAAAGGAATTCATTTGCAGGGTGGTAGCCATGAAATACTTGCAGATAGCTCTAATCAAGCCCTGATGTAGGGGTGGGTTAGCACCATGAGTCAAGCTCCACTTAAGCGACAAGAGGAGAAAAAAGGAAGGTTTTTTTTTCTAGACCTTTCCTAATGTGGTTTAGGATGGGTAAATGGTACCCATGCACTAATTAGAAGTGACCTTCTAAAGTAAAATATTTCATAAAACAATAATATACACTGTTGTAGGGGTAGGAGAAACAACCTAGAGTAGACATTCTGAAATCTCTATGCTTTTTATTTTGCTTCAAATTTTTTATCAATATAGGTCTAGCAATTAACTGTACTCACCTTGGAAATTTTCTTCCTTTCATAGATGATACCCATCACTTTAGCTATCAACATAGTGTCCACTATGGAATGGATCCCACCTAACTCGTCCTTACCATCCTTCCATGCATTGGTGAATTTGTAGCTAAGGTCCTCATTATAGCCCTCCATAGCTTCAAAGTAAGAGGTAAAGCTAGCACGTTCAAAGAGACTCCATAGCTCAGCATTCCCCTTCAAGGAATCATGTTTACTTGTTCTCTTTCTAGGACCTCCCATTACTTCTTCCCTAGTGAAGTAATCCTTAAACAAAAGTAGATAATCCTTATGTAGAAGTAGATAATATGTAAGAAAGTTAAGTTATGGGAATGTTGATGGTGTTAGGTCCATCTTAATTCCAAGTGATATATATTTTTTTATATTTCCACATGCCTCTTTGAGATTGAACAGTTGGTGAATTCCAATGTTAGGTCATTCCTGGTGTTGACCTAATAAGTTTTGAGATTTGTGGAGATTGAGTAAGTTTTGATCAATTATAAGGATGTTTTTATAGGTCCACCCCGACCTATCTTATGCATTACAAGTTTTAATTAATGAGTGAAGTGTTATGTTTACATGCTTGAGATAGAAAGTCATATTTTGCATGATACAACTAATTAGGTCAACCTAATTGATGCTTGAGGTTGTGATGGATATGTATGTGAGTTTAGATTCAATTTTTTTAATGAAGGATGAGATGATAAGCATCTGTTGATGAGAATTATGTGAGTGTAAGGAAAATGTAGAGAAAAGTAGATTGTTAGTGCAGATCCGTATTAAGTGTATAAAGTCAGTATATTGAGATTCAATGGAACTGCCATTCATACATATTGTAGATGCAATGTAACAGTTCAAATCTTGAGTGTGTGCCACCACTCTCTTTTATCTTTTCTTCTTTCTATGGGTAGTGAGTCCACTTGGACAGTTATTCCACCTATAGTGAACAATTTTGTTATATCTTATAACCAGTTATAATATATTCTGGGCTAATCCTTACTGTGGTTTTTCCCTTTTTGGGTTTTCCATATAAAAATCTAGTGTTCATTTGTTATGCGATGTTGATGGTTGATTTAAATGGATTCCTTTCCTACTACAAATTAAATATGATATGTGGAAAGGATGTTTAAATATTTAAGTGTTTTTAGAGAATACTAATTCACCCCCTCCTCTTAGTATTTTGGGTGTTCAACAAAGGATAGTAGTTCACAACAATAAGGGGAAAAACTAAAAAATAGAAAAGAGGAAGACATAGAGGAATAAAGAAGAAGTTACAACAAGAAAGAGGGGAATAAGGGAATCTCATAAGTTTTCCTCATACTATGAAGGTATTTAAAATGTATAAATGAATATAAATTTTCATATTTTTTAAGTTAAATGTATTAAAATATTAGTCTTTCAAAACAATTTTATTTATTGGGCTATGTTTGCTCTTGTGAATGTTGAATTAAATTTATGAGCTTGTTACTCAAGAAAGTGGATTATTTATTGTATAGAAAAATATTGGAACTTTGTGATTTGGTATTATGAGGGTTCAACCCATGTAGCATCGATTTATGTTCCCACAACTTAGATTTTTGTTGTTCGTATATAATTTGACTATTCCATCTATAACATAGTTTATCTTCCTATAGCATAAAATTATTTAAATGCTACTTAGTTTTGCGTACCTAAATCTTATTTATATGTCCATATAGCTGAATATTTGACCTACAATAAGTGTTTTAGACCTTTGTAGAGGTTGTGTGGGTTACAACAACAAAACCTCCTTTCTTCAGCTACAAGGTCTATTTTGGTAAGATTTCAGGTGCCTATAGTGGGGTGGGTGTCATCAACATGGTATGAAAACATAACTAAGACTCTAGGAAGGAAGATAATTATTTTGGATTGGGGTTACAATAATCCCTATAAGTTGTGGCTATGGGTGTGTCATAGTAATAAGGGATATTGTATCTAGAAGAACTACATTACGAAGAAATAACAAAGATAGAAGAAGAAAAAAAAAATTAGGGAAAAGGGATTCCTTTTAGGAGAAGGATGGCAGAGGTTCTAGACATAACTATAACATGAAAGATAGATGAAGTAATGGAGGTTCTTAGGGAGTACAAGAAAGGATCGATGATCTATAGAATGTGATATGAGAACAGGTAGGGCACATGAAGATAATGGGAGTGAAGAAGAATAAGGAATGGATATTGTAGGACAAGAAGGTAAAAATGTAGATGTAGGAGAAAAAATCTAATCAAGGGTATCTCCAACATTGGGAAAGGAACAAGCAAGGAGTTATGAATATTCTTAGGGTCTTTAGAACTTTTTTAACTAATGTATTAGATAATAGAAATGGAGGAACCTAAAAGGGTGAAGGTTGTACAAAAAAATTGAAAGGTCATGTAACACTCTGGTGGATGGAGGTGCTAGATAAGAGAAGAATAAATGGTAGGGATAAGATCACTTATGGGATCAAATGGTAAGAAAGATGAAGTATAAGTTTCTACTTGGTGATTACCAGCTTAAACTTCTCAAGAAATTGTAAACTTAAGAAAAATACAGTTAAGTGTAAAGGATTTTAAAGCTCGATCTTTTATAAAAAATTACTAAGATCATGTCATAATTAATTATAGAATTAAATAATTTTTTGATATGTTAATGGACGAAGATTGAATATACAAGATGATTTGAGAATGGCGAGGCTGCAAACTATGCAAAAATCACATTAGAATTGTCTATTTCGACAAAGGATAAATTGGAAATAAAGCTAGAAGAAACTAAAGGAAAAGGTGGATTTAGTATTGGTAAATGACATCAATATAAAAAATACAACCATGATAAGGAGGCCAACCCTTCAAAATTTATTTTAAAGGAAATATGAAACCAAAGAAAGAACATACTGTATGAGAGATAGAGGTATATATGGAAGAGGAAAAGGAAGAGTTTTTCAAGGTATATGTTTCATATGTAGACATTGAGGCCATATATTTTATGAATTCATATAATGAAAGTCTAAAGGATTATTGAGAAAAAAGGCCATAAGTGCACAGATAGTCGAAGGAGATACATAATATATTGGATTTGTTAGTCAACCATATGAATATGAGAAAGGAGAAGCACTTAGGATGTATAGGACATTGTTGAAGCCAACCAAAAAAAGAAAACATGAGCTTGTCCAATTTTTTTTTTTGTCTATAATAGTTTGTAACAAACATGGAAAATTTGTAGGGTAATAGTAGCTAGTGGGAGTACTAATAATTTGGTCTTAGCCAAAATGGTGGATAAGTTGGGGTTAAAAATAATAATTCTTGGTTGATTAACAATATTTCATTAGATTTTGGATAGGAACTTATGAAGATGAGGTGTTGTGTAATATCATGCTTATGGACCTATGTTACTTACTCTTAGGAAGAATGTGCCAATTTGATAGAAAGACAATTCATGATGAGAAAGAAATCACTTAAAATTGAAGAAAAATGGATGGAAAAATATACTCACACCATTGGTAACTAATGAAGAAGAGGTGGAAAGTGGTTCAAGGATGTTTCTAGTGATATGAAAAGATATTTGAAAGAGTTGAAGCATGAAAAAATGTGTTTTCCAATAGTTCCCAAGATTCTATGAGTAGATGCATCAACTGATATTAGTGACAATTCTTTAGAAGGAAAGGGGTTAATAGAAGAATCTAGTGAAATTATGTCCAAGGAGTTTCCTAAGGGAATACTACCTATGAGGAAAATTAGCCATCATATTTATTTGATTCTAGGGGTAGCTATACTAATCAAGGCTAACACTAGGAAAAAATAAAGAGGAAAACAAGCAAGTACAAGAGATATTTGAAAGAGGAAAAATTAGAGAGATCCTTAGCCTATATGTAGTATTAGTTACAATAGAACTATAAGGGGATGGTGAATGGAGGATACGCATAGACTCAAGATCCATAAATAATAGCTATTATCAATTTCCTCTACTTCTAATGGATTATCTGAAGGTATTCTTTGGGGAGGCCAAATATTTTACAAAAACTGATTTAGAAAGTGTATATCATCAAATTAGGATAAGAGAGGGTGATGAGTGGAAGAATATCTTTAAGACCAAGGAGGGGTTGAATGAGTGGTTACAAATTCCCTTCAAATTAACAAATGTACCAAGCACATTTATGATGTTCATGACCAAAGTTTTCAAACCATTTTTAGGAAAATTTGTAATTATCTATCTTCCTGATATTATGATTTTTAGAAAAAATAGAGAATATTTTTTTCCATATTAGATAGGTCTATCAGAGGCTCAAGGAGGAGATTTTTTTGGTAACACAAAAGAAATTAAATTTTACGAAGGGAAGAATGGTCTATTTGGGGTATGTTATCTCACCTCAAGGGTTATAAATAGACCCCAAAAAGGTACAAGAAATAATAGAATTTCCTACACCAAGGAGTGTGCATGAAATTTTAAGCATCCCTGGTTCAACTAGTTTTTATTATATATTTATTTGCAATAATAGTGGGATATGTGTCCCCATAATTGAAACAATAAGGAGAGATTAAAAAATGACTTTAAGTAGCTAGTAATTGTGATGGGAGGAAAGGGAT
This sequence comes from Sequoiadendron giganteum, assembly GCA_007115665.2. Classification (NCBI taxonomy): domain Eukaryota; kingdom Viridiplantae; phylum Streptophyta; class Pinopsida; order Cupressales; family Cupressaceae; genus Sequoiadendron; species Sequoiadendron giganteum. The sequence continues at coordinate 123,820,835 of VCHN02000014.1, forward strand.
CTAGTGTATAAATCACACCTTTCCAAATAATACATTAGAGAGGAACCAAAATGGACCACACAAGACCACTTGGCTACTATCCTCAATGGAGGAGCAAGAATGACAGATGAAGGTTCTCATCCTCTTTGTGTTTCTATGTGGGATTGGTATGATTAATTAGGAATTGAATTGATTTTATTATATAAACGTAAACTAGGTCAACAATAAATTTATAGAAAACTAACATGATTTCAGGAAATCATAGAACCACAAATAAATATCGATGATAGAAAAGAATAGTGTAGAGACAAAGGAACCTAACATGGAAATTAGAGCTAAAATTACCTTGACAGGGGTGGCGGTGCCCTATATTGAAGAATGCTACTTTCTAGAATATATGAATAGGTCACAATAGGTTATAATCTATAGGTTATTTCTTCATGGACTTATATTTTGAACTTTTTTTGTTGATGGATAATTCTTCTTGTCCTAATTTGTTGAAATAGGAGGCTTGAATTATTGATATTGCAATTAGTCCTTCAATCTTCTCCTACTCCATGTTGCTAATGGTTAATGATATTGTTGTTGTAAGTTAGCAAATCTATTGTCATGTGTTAGCTGGAATAACTCCAATTTTTTTGGGCTTTACCATGTGGCATCCTCCACTAGTCTATCTTTCCATTTCACTAAATTCTCACTATAATCATTTCCCCTTGTCCTAATAACCACTCTATAAAAAAAATTATATTTAATCTCCTCTCATGATCTCTTGGGTAGCTACTCCTGTTTTAGTCATAATGTTTTATCTTTTTCTTGCTATTGTGATGTCTTTTCATCATAGTAAATATATTAATAATAATTAAAAAAAATTAGAGATATTTTCAAACCTATAGGTAGCTCTAATTCTTAAGAATTTGGTGAATTTTTTTTTATATTTTTGCATGGTCAAATCTTCTTCCAATTGAGCTTATTATAAGTATGTCTATGAAATATTTTATTTTATAGATGTGCCAATATTGTATCTCCTATTTAAAACATAATTTTCTCCTTTTCAAAGAAGCTTTCTCTTTATACAATTGGGTAGTCCAACTATTATTTTCTTACCTTTTGGTGCAAATAATGCATGATTTTGGAAAATTCCTTTCCTTCAACACTTCTCTTATATCTATTAGTATTCACAAGCTCTCTTAAATATGAAATATCGATAGGGTTGTATCCATAAAAAAATTGAAATGGAGTCTTACCTGTACTCTTCTTGACTTAGTCATTATATATAAATTCAACTTGAGGCAATATTGAATCCCACTTTTTGGGATTATAACCAAGTAAAAACCTTAGCAAATTTCCTAAGATCTAGTTAACAAATTTAGTCTACCCATCCATTTGGAGATGATATGTAGATCTAAACTTTAAATTAGTTACTAATTTCTTCCAAAGTGTCCTCCAAACATGTCTTGCAAACTTAGTGTCACACTATGCAACTATAAATAGGTATGTGTAGGATCATCATGGAAAAAATAGGCCCTTAAGTGGCAATAAAATTCAGAAAATCAGAGCTAGGCAACTTGACGTAAAAATTTGAATAAGTTATCTATATTATTTCAAAAATATGTAAAAATAGAATTTGTATCAAATTGAATTTAGTTTCTAAACTACTAGGTTTATTTAAAAAAATTAAAAATCCATTTGGTAAAAATTTGAAATTTCAATGCAGTAGTACTTAAATTTTAGGGAAAAAATAAGAAATAGGTGTCTGTCTGACCACCCTAACCACAATAAAATTATAATTTTTTTCTATAATATTTTATATATAAGTAGGGGACTCATGTCCCGATGCAATGCATATTTTTTTATATTTTTTTCCAAGTAAATAATTAATTATGAACTTTTTATTACAACTTTTAAAAAATATAAGAACTCGTATGTCTAACCACCTTAACTTGGTCAAAACTTCATGAAATTTTATTTTATTTTTTTAATCCTATAGTATGTGAAGCATAAAATGTGATGCATGTTTTGGATTCAAAAAATGTGATACCGTTTAAAAGCTATAGATGTTTTTCAATTAGCATATCAATCAAGAATTTAGTCGTAATTCAAATAGAAAATGAATAATAATTACTTATTAAATTCAAAGTAAAGAATAATTTGTATTAAATGAAATCTAAGAATCTCCTTTAAAAACCCTTTTTATTTCATCAATTTTGTGTAAAAAAAAAGTCGTTAGCCACATGGGCCAACATATCAGTTAGATATCGCCACTTTTTGGCCCATCATGATCCTACACATACCCAAATTTTGGTAAGATGTGATATATAGCAACCTCTATGAAGAGTAAATTTTCTACATATGTGGCATCATTTGTCTTATTAAATGTTGTAAAGTGACCCATTTTTAAAAATCTACCAAAAATTGCAAAAATATAATCCTTACCTCATTGTGTTCTTGCTAGTCCGAGCACAAAAACAATTATTACATAATCCCTTGGTTTCTCTAGTATGGGTAATGAATGATATAGTGTTGAATTGTACTCTCTCCTTTGGTATATTGACAAACTTGACATAGTTGCGAAAATTATCTGATTTTTGCGATCATCCTTGGAAAAAATAATCTTTCACTAAGTCATGCCATAGTTCTATCAGCTACAAAATATTCATATAAACCACCACAATATTTTTCTATTATTAAAATTTACCTCATTGATCCTTGAGGTATGCATAGATGTTATCCTTTCAATAACAATCTATCTTGTATAGGGTAATCCATCCATGGTGTCATATCCTTGCTAGTAGGCTCAATACATGTTTCCTATACATCATTAAATTCCAAATAATTTTTATCTCTTTCATAGCATCTAACCCAACTACTTTAGTTTTCATTTCAATAAATAGTGTTACTCTCCTACTTAAATTTGCATCTAATAATTTATTTAAACTTCCACTTGTATGGTTGAGAACAAAAGTATACCATTGTAGAAATTCTACCCACTTCATGTGCCATTGGTTAAGATTTATTTGACTATTATTAAATTCTAAAGCATGGTGTCCATATAAAAAATAAAGTCCTTTGGAAGAAAATAATGAAACCACTTATTTAAAGATTTCACTATGGCATAAAATTCTTGATCATAAAGAAAAATACCTCTTCTTAGCATCATTATTTTTTCACTAAAACATGTAATAAGTCTGCCCTCTTGGATAAGAACCACTCCCATGGTTGTCCCATTCACATTATAATCCACTTGAAACACCTTTAGGAAATTGGGTAATGCTAAGTATTTATCAGATCCATTTGTAGTCCTTGTGGTGAGATAAAACATCCTAAACAAACGAATTTCCCCTTCATAAAAATGCATTATTAAAAAATAAACCAATAAATTTTTGTCCTTGAGTCTTTGTAAGAATTTTCTAATACGCAATAAATTTTCCTCCTTGGTATTACTAAAAAATAGAATGTCATCAAGATAAATAGTCAAAAAAATTGTTAAGAATGGTTTCAACTCGTCATTCATCAATCACATAAATGTGTTGGGTGCATTTGTTAATGTGGTGCTATCAAAAATAAAGCATTTAGAAAGAAAAGTCCAAGTTGTGCAAGTTAGAGTCAACATGACATAAATAACACAAGAAAGTATTTGAAAATTATTCATCATTATTGAACTGGAAATCTTACATACAAAATATGCCTCATGGCTAAATAACAAAGGCTCACAAGCCTACCATAAGGGCATTCAACATTACAATTGGCCAAAGGCCATATTATGTAGGTCCCTCATAGAGAAGATCAAAAATATCTAAACTCTAATAATGAGAATCCTAATTAGCTATTGATGATAAATTACAATTAATTATAAATAATCTTATATATGATCCTCCAGCTCCAATAAAGGTCTGTATCAGCTACAAAGGTTTACAAAACCCAATGAATGATCAATGTGAAGGTCGGCCTCGAAACATGAAAAGATAATCCTTCACGAAATGAAATGAATTGCAAATATCAAAGATAGATCCCATTCGACAAAAAAAAATGTATGATGTCCCATTAAGCTTTGCACATTCTAGAATAGGTCCACACTAAGTGAATCATAGATTTTTGGGGAAAGGGTGTTGCCTTGCACTTCTAGGGTTTTTCACCTAAAAGGAGAGAGGTCTTTCTACCCAAAAGGAATCTAAGGGTTTATTCAAAAGTAATGCTAGTGGGATTGAAATGTGTCTAGATGGTGAAAACTAATGAAATGCAAAAGTGTTTGAAAGCACAATGTTGTATGCAAAAATGACTTAAGAATGCATGCAAACTATAACAGAACTTAATGAAACATAAGAGGTGCACCTCAAATCTAGAATGTGATGGAGAAGAGTTGTGGAACCTTGCAGAATTTTTTGTTGAGGCCAATTGGGATACTTACTCCAAGCTGGCTAACTTGCTCCAGTTTCAAGGAGATTCAGTCATAACAGGTTTTGGGAAACTAGGTATCCACAATTACAGAAAAAAATTTCAAGCCCAGTAGTAGGACTAATTCACCAATGATGGTAAATTAGTCCACCTTCATATTTTGGGAATCTTGAAGATGCAACCTATAGCTTTCAACCTATACTTTTGTTTCTTACAAAAATATGGATCTCAATCTGTAGACTTTGACCTATAGGTGATCTCCAAGCTTCTTGTAGGGTTTTTTTGACTTTGAATGATGTTGACAAATTTTAACACCTTGCTCTTTGAAAAATCTACATATAAGACCTGTAAAACACACATACAAATAGGGAAAAAGGGTTAAGGGTTAGAGAATAGGGGTTTTCCTTAGTCAAACCCCATTTTGGTAATCAAACCCTTCAAAATGAAACGAAAGAGAATAATGATTCAACATTATTTAATGCTACAACTCATGACACCCTTGGTGTAGAATTCTAAAGATATGAAAGTAACGGCTCCAATGGATGAATGTTTGAAGTGCCTAGAGTACTTGAATGCTTGATTACTTGATTAGGAAGATAAATAGCTTGATCATGAGAGAATTGAGGAGAGAGAAAATGAGCGGAAAACCCTTTATTTATACATGATTTTCCCTAATTCTTGAAAATACGTCATCACACGCTGACCTCAACATCTAGAGAACAATATCTTGCCAAAATATTAATTTTTTAATTTATTTTTGAGCCAGATGAGACTAAGTCACCCAAATTGGCAACTTGGTTCCACTAGGGAAAATTTTCTAGGTGTCAAGAATTAAAGTAAATTTAATGATGTTTAACAGGATTGTTCTCTGAAACATACTTAAGTAGGGCCTGTAAGTGCATTAGGAGGCCATTTAAACATAAGAAAGGGTCAAATTATTGATGACAAGCCTAGGAAACTGTGAGATTTTGTTACAACTCCTTACAACACTTTGAAATAAGGCTTGGTAAGTGATAAAAAGAGGTTTTTTAAGTGAATTCTAATAAAAGGGTCTTAGAAAAGTGTGAAAGTGGGTTAAAACACTTCACAACACCTTTGTAAGACATCACAAGGTTTTTATTGATTTACAACTATTCAAGATCTAATGTGAATGTGTTGGCCACATTACAACATTAAATCTAGGCAAAATCAAGCCAAAATCCATAAGAAAGGCCCAAATGAATGTGAAAATGTCCAAGGATACATTTTTCTACACTAAATTTAGCCCCCACTTTAGTGAGAGGATGAACTTGCTTCAAACTCATAGTAAAGTAGTCAAAACATGCACATCGAGAGGGATCCAAATGCATTCATGCTAGAAATATGAAACAAAAATAATCAAGAGGGATGATCAGGCCCCCAAGATCAAGATTCCATGGAAAAGAAAACATTAGTATAAAGGAACACACAAGAAAGTGATATGAAAGATTGAAGGGAAAAGAGAACTTAGGTCAGATCAAGCTTCAACCATTTGGCCAAGTAGTTATGGATCACATCTAGGCTATTTTTCTGAGAGGATGCATACTAACTCTCAATCAACATAACTCATGGTTGTTTGTTGGGTGAGAAGGATAAATAAGTGAGAAACATACACTCATGGTTGGTATGCACTCACACACATGCAGGTGGCTATGGGGAATGTCATGCCACTGGTTGGGCTTGCCACTTAACCATACAAAAGTTATTCCTCCTGATAGCTTTAATAAGGTTCCACAAAAGAATTTTTTTTTTTTTTCGAGCTTCATGAGACAACAAAAACTTTGTATTCTTGGAGCTCATGAACAATTGCAAGATGGCACCAGAGACATGAAAGTTGTGTTATGCAAGGTGGCCATATAAAAAATGAAGAAGTGAAACATGCAAAATAATGTTCAAAGGAGTCTTACTTAGTTCATGAGAGGTCTTTAACTTAGGGAAGATTGTGTTTAATGTCTCCAAGAGAGGACCGATCAAAGAATAAAAAAGTCACAACTTAGGGGATG